>WNWU01000003.1:32922186-32994928 GCA_012654045.1 Ptyas mucosa | reverse complement strand
TCTGTCTCTGTCTCTGTCTCTGTCTCTGTCTCTGTCTCTGTCTCTGTCTCTATATGTCTGTCTGTCTGTCTGTCTGTCTGTCTGTCTGTCTATCTATCTATCTATCTATCTATCTATCTATCTATCTCTATCCAATTATCTATCATCTATCTTAGGGTGGGACTATCTTAGGGTGGGAGCCACATTGTATAATTGTATAATAGACAGTTATATATTTCTTTATTTGGTTTCCAGAAAATAGCAAAGTAAATGAAAAGATAGAAAATCTTGACATTCAAAATACTATTAACACAAACCTCTCTCAATGGCACTGTTCATCTAGAACAATGGTTGTTTTTTTTTATGCTGGATGGAAAATTCTGGGAGTTGAAGTTAACAATCTTAAAGGTATTACATTGGTAATACAGAGCCTTGGTAGTACAGTGGACTAAAGCACACTGTTATTAACACCAGCTGCCTGCAATTACTGCAAGTTCGAATCTCACCAGGCTCAAGGTTGACTTCCATCCTTTCTAAGGTAGGTAAATTGAGGACCTAGTTTGTGGGGGCAATAAGCTGACTTTGTATAAAATATACAAAAGTATGAAGGCTATTGCTTAGCACATTGTAAGCCACCCTGAGTCTCTGGAGAAGGGCGGCATATAAATCAAATTTTAAAAAAAAAGTTGCCAAGTTTGAAAAACACTAATCTAGAATTTTATTTTTACCCTTTTGGTGCCATTCATTGTAGATATACGGAATACAGTGGAAGAGCCCAAAATAGTCTTGGTTATTAAGCTAAGGGGTTTTTGTGGGGCTTCAGTGACTCACCATTGTTTCATTTTTATTGAGCATAAGTAGTCTCTTGATTACTTTTTTCTGTTTCCTTCTCTCCTAACTCAAACATATCCAGCATATAAAAGTAAAATTTACAACACTCAAGGTAGCACTTTTGTGTTATAAATATAACATTCCCCATTAAATATTGATACATACACCACATAATATAAAGGCTTTTCTTTATATGTCTATCCTTCTAGACATTGAACTCTTAAGAAAAAGTCAATGGTAACTTTCATATTTATAAACGCAACTCCAAAAGTTGCTGTGTCAAATGTAATACTGTGGGTGATATAAATAAAAATGAATAATAATAAAATATTTTGTTGTTGCTTTATGATAGAAGATGTGTTTTAGTTCTGGGCTAATTTACAAAATGTGTAAGTCTATACCTGAATGTTATCAGTATGAAGCAATTGAACAGACATTATTTTATAATGTGCCCCTTGAGACGAGATTTGCCCCCGCCTTCCTGGCCCTTTGAAAGGGCCTGAAAACCCATCTCAGACAAATGGCTTGGGAACCTGATGAGGGTTCATTCTGGAGGTGGAAAGTAGACTAGGAGAAGATCTCACCTCCACCATTTACATATCGATCTCTTTTTAATCCATTTTTAAAAATAATTTTAATGTTGAATTTTTAATGCTTAATGATTTTAAGATTATAGTTGTTCTACATTGTTGTGTTTTTTTTGAAGCTGTAAGCAGTCCAGAGTCTTTGACAGTGACATGCGAAGCATACATGCTTAATAATAAATAAATAATAACAATGATACCACATCCTGTGCTGTTGGAGGCCCTCTCCAGAGTTCTCACGTAGATTTTGAAGAAAAAGATTGAAAACTAGAAAAAGGTTGTCTAAAAAGGTCAGGTCCAAGGATAGTCTCTTAAGAAGGGTGTATACCGGGTGAAACAAAACTGATTTTGTATATGGTGACAGCAGCTAGGTTGTTGATTGCCCAATATTGGAAGAGTGATGTCTTACCGACGGTGGACCAATGGACTCAGAAGATGGCTGGATTTGCAGAAATGGCGAAGATTTCAGCTTTTTTAAAAGATCAGACCCATGAGAAGTATATACAGGATTGGAATAAATGGATTGAGTATGTACAGAATAAGTATCAGATTAGAAAATATCATGTAGCTTTCAGCTGAGGGGGATTGATGATTACATTAGCAAATAGTGAAAAGATATGGAAGGATGATTAACATATATATTGTTTGGAATTATTAGTATTGCATATAATGGAAGTCAAGGGGGTTGGGAGGGAAAAGGGTGGGGGAGGGTTAGGGTGGGATTGGGAGGGAATTATATCTTTTGCATATGTACATGTATTTTATAATGTTGGGGAAGGGGGGGGAACGGGGGGGGAAAATTTGTATGCAAAAAACTTTCAATAAAAAAAAAAGAAGGGTGTATACCACACCTTTATTCAAGACAATGACACACATGTTCCTGCAATGAAGCCTTAATCACTGCTTCCCTCCTAGGAGCAATAACCAAGCGGAAACTGCATGAGTCCAACACACAGGTGGCAGAATTCGCAAACCAATATATATTTTTTTTGCTTCACCTTCACAACCACAAACTTTTATTTAGTGTTACTTATCTCTAACTAAAGTTCTTATTTCAATTATGCTTGGATGTAAGAAACAATTCCATTTTATTTTTCTGTTTTTTGGATGAAATGATTGCCCCCAAGGAATGCAATAAATGTCTATTTTTAAAGAAGATACTGTACAGCTGAACGTTATCTACAAATAGCTTTATCTTCTAAATCCCTATAAACCAGGAGAAGACAAGAGAGATCTATGACCTTTGGCGTTTTAAAAGAAGACACGATCAACTATTGAAATATCCATAATGTAACTGAAGTGGAGGGAAGTTAAGGACTACTCCAGCTATCAGCACCTGAAAAGAAAAAAAATAGGCTTAAAATTTAACTAGAGAATGAGATATGAAATCTAATGGAGACAAGAGGGTATAATATAGCTCTGGACTTTATTGCTGCAATGTCCTACCTTCTGTCAAAATATCCAACCCAGAAAAAATATAATTTTGAAAGAAAATAACATAAAATAGAATAATGAAAAAAGCAAGAAAACTGAAAAGCTTCATACAACTTTGAAATTGAATAACCTATCATTCTGTGCTTATATATTCACTGTTTATCCAGTTTTGTGACTAAACATCCAAAGAAATTAAAACTATTCACATAAAAGTATGATTTATCCAAAATGTATTATATCCTCTCAGTATTTAAGCTTGGAAACTGATGGAAATGACAAAGGACATATTAATTTTTAGCCAGAGTCTTAGTTATCATACTCCTCTGCTGGAATGGAAGACAAATTCCTTGAATTCCTCAGATTTAAAAGATATTTTGTCAATTGATCTCAATAGGCAGATTACTGATCTCTGAATAAAGGAAATTAGGAGCCGTGATGACTCCATGGCTAAAATGCAGTATTGCAGGCTACCTCTGTTCACAAACTGGAGTTTGATCCTGACCAGCTCAAGTTTGACTCAGCCTTCCATCCACCAAGGTCAGTAAAATGAGGACCCAGATTATTGGGGGTAATATGCAGACATTGTAAATGGCTCAGAGAGTGCTGTAAAGAACTATGGAGTGGTATAGTACATCTAAGTGGTATTGGAATTGTTAAAAAAGATTTACCATAGCTTTAAAAATATTACTAATAAAACACTCCATTGCCCTGTTTAGTCTGCAATATTAAAAATTCAGGTGAGAGCTTTGAATAGAAGTGGAAGAAAACATGTACAAAATCAGATTGCATACAATGTTGAGTTTATCTGTCGTTTATGATAGCCATCACAATTTTTTGCTGCAATTGTATTTGTGAAGAACCATTCAAGAGAGTTATAGGAAATAGTGGATATTTCTTAAGAATGGGTTCATTTATTTATTTGTATATCTCTACTGTTTTATCTCTTTATCATGATAATATATTTAGAAATTATACTAAAATGAAAGTTATGTTTTATAACTTTGCTATTAATTAATCATAATTTTGCCATGATGGTCATTTTCTGTTTGGTTGTTTTTTATTAAACTTCTCAAATCTACTTAAATTTAAATGAGAGAAAGTATTACTTTAGGGCAACAATAAGGCTGGAAATTAGGGAAAGAGGGAGGAAGTTCTCTATGGGAGAGATTTTAATAGGCAAAATATGAATGCAAAACGTTATGCTCTTCATGCAGCATACACCATGGGATTTATACAGAGAAATTCCCAAATTCAATCCTTTGTGTCCACTGTCAGGGCTGAGAAAGCAAAGTCTCAGATGAACTGAGCTTTTCCAGCTCTTCTAATTCAGATCTTTTAGTAGGAGAAGATAACCAAGGCCTCATGTGTTCAAAGCATGTGGCATTCCATAAACTCTGCTACTATTTCATAATTAATGAGTCCTTGTGGTGCCTAATTTAGAGAAGTGGGGCTTTCACGTCTCTGTCTTAAGTTACAGTCTTTGTTTTTCCTATTATAGATTGTTCATATGAAATACTTATTATCGGCATGAACGTTTCCTTTAAGTCATATTTGTCCAACATGTTTTTTTCTTGCACAGTCCCCATGGGCTGATCCCCATGGTTTAGTCATGCTGTTGCAAAAGACTGTAAATTCTTGTAACAACCATGTATGGTTTTTTTTCTTTAAGTTCCCGCTTTTAATATTAAAGAAAGCACTGATTATATTTGCCTTGCTTATGCCACCCTCTTACAGCTGGGCTTTATTAACCCTTGGTGTGCTTTTCAGTAGAATTTGACCAGAGAAGAAACTGATACAACATATCCTCAGGAAGGACTTAAAATGCAGAACATCTTGTTTCTGTAGCACTGCTGACGTATTGTAAAAATAATAATAATAACAATGTTCTCATCACACTTAAATTGCCTCTCCCTATTACTCATAACAGGAGTGTGAAACCACCAGTATAAACAGGCCGGAATATGGATTTTTTATGACCTAGATATTCATCATACAACTGGTTCATTCAGGTTGTATGTTCACACTGGATTATGAGAGCTGTAGTCCCATACAGTTGAAGGACACCAGACTGAGAAATCTATGATACAAGCAGAAATATAACAGTCTTACTAAAAACAGCACAAACAGGGAATGAACCTTCTCTTTTTTTCATTAACTGTTTTTTCTGCATATCCTTATTTTACACTCATACATACATTCAGCTGTGAGGTGTTCCTCACGGATCCTATGTATACATACGCATATCTAACTGATGGTATCAATGTTTGGCTCTTCCTCTGCAGTTAGGAAAGCATTTGAAAATGATGTATTCGGTTAGTATCAATAAAGAAGAATATTTGTACTTGAAATATGGGGTCCTTGGTACTATCTGAGCTTCCTTGTTTTCTTGCAGATATTTCATTACCCTAACTAGGTAACATCATCAGTGATAGTAAGGACTGCTAGCACTAATGATGTTACCTAATTAGCAGAGGTGGGTTTCAGCAGGTTCTGACCAGTTCTGGAGAACCGGTAGCAGAAATTTTCAGTAGTTCAGAGAACCGGTAGTAAAAATTCTGACTGGCCCCGCCCCCATCTATTGTCTGCCTCCCAAGTCCCAGCTGATCAGGAGGAAATGGGGATTTTGCAGTAACCTTCCCCTGGATTGGGGAGGGAATGGAGATTTTAGAGTATCCTTCCCCGCCACGCCCACCAAGCCATGCCACGTCCACCAAGCCACATCCACAGAACCAGTAGTAAAAAAATTTGAAACCCACCACTGCTAATTAAGGTAATGAAATGTCTGCAAGAAAACAAGGAAGCTCAAACAGCACCAAGGACCCTTCAGTTAGTATGCACTGAGGAATTTGGTACTCATCTAAACTCATGCTCCTCTAGACTCAGGTATAGCAATTGCTCCTGGATCCAAAAGCATATGGAGCAAGAACTCCAAAAACAATGTCTATGTTTGCTATGTGAAGATTCAGTCTAGAATGCTATGACAATATCAGTCTTCAGCTACTTTTTGAGCACCATTCAGCATTTACTTGTGAACCCATATTTGCTCTTTGAAGACACTAAGGCAGTGGTGGCAAACCTTTTCCGCACCGAGTGCCCAAACCTGGTCTTCTGGTTTCCAGCGCGCACATGCGCACCGGCCAGCTGGTCTTTACATGTGCCGGAGCCCCGGAAAATTGAAGACCAGCTGGTCTTCTGGTTTCCGGCCCATGCACCAGCCAGCTGGTCTTTGGGTTTCTGGGGCTCCAGTGCACATGAAGATCAGCTGACTGGCAAGCATGTGCGCACTGGAAACCAGAAGAGCAGCTGGCAACAGTGTGCTTGTCCACAGAGATCTCACATTTGCAAACTGGAAGGGAAGGGAAGTGAATCCCATCTCTGATTTAAGAGGTTTTTTATAATACTTAATCTCTCAATACATATAACAAGTTTTAATGTTTTTTGCAATTTGTCAACGTCCATATAAATTTGAAGTACGCTGCCCAACTATACCAATACAACCATAACTTATTCTAAACTGTGGTGGTGCAGTGGTTAGAATGCAGTACTGCAAGCTACTTCTGCTGACTTCTGGCTGACTGTAGTTTGGCAGTTCGATTCTCACCGGCTCAAGGTTGACTCAGCCTTCCATCCTTCCGAGGTCAGTAAAATGAGGACCCAGATTGTTGGGGGCAATATGCTGACTCTGTAAACCGCTTAGAGGACTGTAAAGCACTGTGAAGTGGTATATAAGTCTAAGTGCTACTGCTAGCCTGCTTTTGAATATAGCAACGAAAATTCTGTATATCGGCTTGCAACTTAATATTTATTACATGCTACAAATACAATTTGTCATTTCTAAATGTAAAAAATATGCATTATCAATATAAACTTCATTTGAAATGGAGAATGTCCAAAATTCTTCAACAGATTTCCACTGGGATTAAAAATTAAATAAAATAAAATCATCCTCAATTGTTCAACTGAACCATGCAAAATATAACAAGAGAATCAAGAGGAAGTTGTAACTTCCCATCAGATAAATAGCTTTCCCTGCCTAACTATAAACTGCACCTGTGAACATATTTTCAAGGATCGAGATACTGACATCACGCCATGGATGAAGAAGGAAACCTACAGTGGGAAAGGAAGTGACTAGATCCGTGATGGCAAACCTATGGCACGGGTGCCACAGGTGGCCCGCAGAGCCATATTGGTGGGCACATGAGTGTTGCCCTAGCTCAGCAATAAAACTTCACAGTGATTATGGGAATCTAGTACATGCCTAGTTTTTCATTTAGGGAATCAGCTAAAACACTAATCAGTTAACAGAGGTTTGTGTTGAAAAAAGATTGGTGCTCACTTCTAAAATAAACTTCTCAGGAAACATAAATCAGAAGAGACAATATGCGGGGGGGGGGGGGAATCCACCAGCTTTTTAAAATTGTGGTTTAATAAGACTGAATTATGCCTAATTTGTTCCTTCCGTTTTTGCCTACAGCTATGCTTAGCAGACAGTTGGGTGTGTTTTCATTTGTAGCTGGGTGTGGGTTGGACTGACTTTTTGGGTGTGGTTTTCGAGCACTCAATTTGTAGGATTTATCTTTTCAAATTAAATGCTAGTTAACATTAAAATGGGAGTGATACAAATAAGAAAAAGAACTATAAAACATATTCTAAAAGTTGCATGTAAATCAAATAGGTTTAATCATCTTTCTTAAATTATATCACTATATAAAAAAGCCGGTTTCAAAAGATAGCAGGAGACTTTTTACTTGCCAGCAACCACTGATTCTATTGCAGATAAAGTATCTTCCTCAGGGCTGCTGCTGGTAAAACCTTCAGTTTATTCAATCTTCCTTTCTCTAAACAGATGGAAGAAAATATGTACATCAAAACTGTGGCGTTTAGGTTTTTCAGTGTGTAATCATAATTGTACAATAACATATGCATGTAGTATGTCTGTATTATAATCTAAACTGTAGTGCAAGTGAATTAATGTGCATAACATTAAAAACTGTCATTTTATTTTATTATTGATTTCCATCTGTAGTTTTCTCTACTAAAAGAGTCCTGTATTATGTTTAAGGCTTTCAATTAAAATGAAATATGTTTTCTGAGTCATGTACTAATCAGTTGTTCCTTTATTAACACTCTAAATGGCATGTTGCTAGTATTTTTATTTTTATTTTTTTTTTACCAAACCTGCAGCAGAGAAATGTAGGCAGACTGTGTGCTCTACTCCATTCGTTCCCAACCTTGCCCTGGAGATATCCAGGATATGCAACCTTGGAACATGGTTATGCAACCTTGTTCTGGATGGTTCAGAAATCATGTGACCTCACAAAAGACACCTTTTGCCACACTATATACAGGAATAATAGGTACACTTTGCTGAATTTTGAAGTTCAGTTTTCTCTTGGTAGAGGAAAAAAGACAAGACAAAAATCCATGTTTGCAAAAATGCTCTGTGGGGAAAAGTACATTGCAGTTTAAGGAGAAATGTGCACAATTAGTTGTATAACTTTTCATGCAAATTCTTCTTTTAAAACATTAGAAGCTGATACAAAAATAGGATGAAATGGTTTAGGATTGGAAAAGATAAGGAACTAATCAAATAAAATATGAGCGATTTTCAGGATTCTGAAATGGTACATGCCAGTAAATTATTTCTTAAGCATGATTGCTCTTTAGAGTCTTTAAATCTTTGCCAGCTAAAGGGAAAATTTATTATTTCCATCAAAATTAATCCAAATTTTCACGGTCAGGATTCAACTCACCAAAACCCTGAGTCAAATTTTCTGAAAATGTTAACTTTGTGGCGGCCAGTTCAAATATCAAGCATATGTAGACCAGTATGACTATATGTAGACCGGTTCTGTGGGTATGGTTGGTGGGCGTGGCATGGCTTGGTGGGCGTGGCAGGGGAAGGATACTGTAAAATCTCCATTCCCATCTCACTCCAGGGGAAGGATACTATAAAATCTCCATTCTGACCGCACTCCAGGGGAAGGTTACTGCAAAATCCCCATTTCCTCCCGATCAGCTGGGACTAATAGCAGCCAGGAACTATTGGAACCTCATGTTTAGAGCTTTGTTCCTGGACTTGCAGTGAATGGTGGAACTTTGGGGGGAAAGTTGGAGCAATAAAGGGGAGTTCCGGCTGTGTTGCTTCCATGCCCAGCCGCAGGTCATCACAAGAGCAGAATGGTTTATTACTAAAGAAACACTTTAAAAACTCCCTTTATTAATACTCAATTAGAAAACCATCCACTAAGTGAGGCATGCTTTGACTAGGCAGTATAGAAATCAGGGTCCAGGCATTTTTTTTAAAATTTGATTTATATGCCGCCCTTCTCCGGAGACTCAGGGCGGCTTACAGTGCGTTAAGCAATAGCCTTCATACTTTTGTATATTTATACAAAGTCAGCTTATTGCCTCCACAATCTGAGTCCTCATTTCACCTACCTTAGAAAGGATGGAAGGCTGAGTCAACCTTGAGCCTGGTGGGATTTGAACTTGCAGTAATTGCAAGCAGCTGATCTTAATAACAGTGAATTAGTCCACTGTGCCACCAGGACTCCATTTGCTCTGTGCGAAGATGTCTCTCTCCCTTCGCAGCGTTTATTGCTTTTTTATACAGTTTTTTACAAGCAGAAAAGGCAAACCAGCAACAGTGTTTTAATTGGTAGAAACTGTTCACCCCCTTAAGATGTCATCATCCTGCATCCTGATAGTGGAGGCAAGGTGAGATAATGCAAATCAAAGCCAGAATGAGATCATACAAGCAGGCAAAATTCATAGCGTCTGAGCCAAGGCAGTGTGCTGCACTCAGCCTGGCACCATGACCTTTTACCTCTACAAGGCAGGAGAAAGAAAGAGAAGATGAGCAGGGGAAGGGAGCAGGAGAGAGCAGGAGAAGAATGAGGAGAAGATTCTCACCTTGAGAAATACCCTGTAGTAGTGGTGGGTAGCCCCCCGTTTGCATTGGTTCAGAAGAACCGGTAGTAAAACTGGCGTGAGGCTCCGCCCACTGACCTGGACGTCATCAAAGTTGATCTGCGCATGTGCAGAAGCTACTGCGCATGCGCAGAAGAGCATGGACACACAGGCGTGATGCAAACTGGTAGTAAAGTAAGTAGAACCCACCTCTGCCCTGTAGGGATGCTGGAACAAGAGTAACAGCCACATGGATAGGCTAGAAGACAAAAAAATTGATTTCAAGTGTGAGGGTTACATCAGGGGGAAAAAAGAGCCAGATGGTTAAATTCTTCTCTCTGTCATACTGGGGTAAATAGTGATGCCTTAACCGACCATGGACAGAATTACTCCACGCTTGCCTTAGATATAACAGAGAACAGAACTGACTTTCAAAGCCCAAACAATAGTTTTCTCACTGGATTTCACTAGAGTGTAAACTGAAACAACAGAAATTGTATACTACCTTCCTATTTAAGCACTGGATTTAATGATGATTTGGAAAGCAATTGGCCTTTCAGAGAAGCAAGGTTGAAGTTCATTTCCATATCCATGACATTTTTTTTTTTAGTAATCACACTAGCAGTGCCTTGTACTTGCTAACTCCTGAAAACAGAGGAATTGGTGTTGATCTTTTCCATGGACCCTTTAGCTTGCAACAGCCTTTGTTCGGTTCAGCTGTGACAGAGAAGGACGCCTCCTCTGCAGGGTTTCGCTGCTCTGAAGGCCTGCCTTCCCCAGGATGAATTGCTGGAGCTTTGCAAGCAAATGGGCTACATGGCTTGATTTCAAATCAGTGGGAATGAGGAAGCGCTAGGCTAAACACCAAAACACAGATACATCAGAAAATACAAAGAAAACTCTGTGAGGAGGTAGAATGAGAATGAATGGAGTAGTATTGCATACTCTTGAATATTTGACAAAGAAAAATAGGGACATTTGTTTCACTGCCAAGTGAACAAGAGCTTCATAGTATGGAATTGAATAAGCTGGTTCTAGAGGGCCTGGTGATGTGTCTCAACAATGAATTTGTGAAGTATCAACATTGGCCCTTTTTTTCCCTCCCAGCCATCCTGGAATCCTAATTTTCCAATATATAAATATAGTTGTATACACTTTTATTGCCATATGATAATTCCTTTTCCAAATACAAGAATTAAATACAGTATTCACTGTGCACACAGTTGTGGGGATATTGATACAAATTCCAGCTGCATCTTTAATATCAAAATACACTATATTGAGCAGGTTTAATTTCAGAATTGTATAAGGAAAATTCACAGAAATCAATATTTTCTTAGCACACTATGACAAACTATTACAAGTAGTCCTTACAACCACAATTGAGCCCAAAATTTCTGTTGCCAAGTGAAATGGTTGTTAAGTTAATTTTGCTCCATTTTACGATGTTTCTTGCCCCCATTGTTAAGTGAATCACTGCAATTGTTAAGTCTGGATTTCCCATTAACTTTGCTTGTCCTAGGATCCTAGGACACTGCAACCATCATAAAATATGAGTCAGTTGCCAAGCATCCAAATTTTTATCACTTGGGGATGTTGTAACGATCATAAGTGTCAGTGGTGGGATTCAAAAATTTTTACTACCAGTTCTGTGGGTGTGGCTTGATGGGCATGGCGTGGCTTGGTAGGCATGGCTTGGTGGGTGTAGCAGGGGAAGGATGCTATAAAATCTCCATTCCCTCCCCACTCCAGGGGAAGTATATTTACTTCCCCTGGAGTATTTACCGGTTCTTCGAACTACTCAAAATTTCCACTACCGGTTCGCCAGAACTGGTCAGAACCTGCTGAATACCACCTCTGATAAGTATGAAAAATGGTCCAAAATCACTTTTTTCAGTGCCGTTGTAACTTTGAATGATCACTAAAGGAACTGTTGTAAATTGAGGACTATCTATATGCAACTTATTCTTCTAAAATGACTTAAAAGAAAAATATGAGACCTAAGCAGATTTTCAGGAAAACGATACATGATATATGACCACATTTAGGCCTTCTTTTTCCCATCTTATGGCTCTTCTAGCTCTTAAAACTAGACAGTCCATAACACAGACAATATTGGACTGCTGTATGGTCAAAACAAATCTTACTGAGAAATCACATCAGCCCCAAGAACAATAGTTGCACACAGTGGGAAACAAAGGAGGTACCTGTGGCAGATTGATAATGGCCCTCACTAAGATAGCAAGGCCCCATACTAAGGAAGAAGCTGCTGGTCTGTAATTGGATTGGTAAACATTTGTCCATGAAGTATGATAATTGATTACGCAATCATGTAACAGAGCAGGATATGTGACTTAGTGAATTCTAGAAGCCAAGATTTGACTTCTAAGTAATGTAATTTAGCATACGCAAGTATCTTTCAAGTCTTTGCTATGCCACTTACAATCTAAACAATAATCTTCACATTATTTAACCAAGGAGAAAATATGAATAATGGTTTCCAAAAAGAAATTGTAATTTCCCAACATGTACTGGGAGACAAACTCAAACCAAAGTTCCTCTAGAAAAATCCTAATCCACTTGGCTGAGAAATTTGTTCTTCAAAGGTGGAAGAAGTAGTAAGGGAATCAGCTGTGCTTGATTTGACCTTAACCAGTTCAGAAGATTGAATAAACTGAATATACCAAATTTCCATAATATTGGAATTCTGGATACCACGTTTCCCCAAAAATAAGACCTAGCCCAAAAATAAACTCTAGCTTGATGTTTACATGTGTACGCAATATAAGTCCTAGTGAAGACCCACCCACTCCATTGCACCAGGTTGCACGAGATGGGTTGAAGCCCACAGGTAAAAATCAAGCTAGGGTGGGGGATGGAGCTGCTTCACATGCCCTACACGCACTTACCTTAGGACAGTTGCATCCAGGCCTCCCACACCCTGAAACCTACTTTGCCTTGCCAGCCCACTTCTTCTGCGGTCACTTGCCGCAATCTGCATGCATTGCCCCGGCCCCAGCCTCTGTTTCACTGTCAGAGGCCTTCAGGAAAGGCATCTGCAGCTGAGAAATGAGTTCCAGATTGATGCGTGCAGTGACTCCAGCCTCCATTTCAGAAAGGCCTCTGATGGCAAAATGGAGGCCGGGAAGCACTGCGTGCATTAATCTGGAGTTTATTTCTCAGCTGCAGAAGCCTTTCCTGAAGCCACACGGGCTCCTGTTGGGTAGGGCTGTCAGTGCCACTGCTGTGAGGTGAGACAGTGGAAGTCATCCCCTGAAAATAAGACCTAATGCCTCTTTTGGAGGCAAACAAAAATAAGACTGGGTCTTATTTTTTGGGAAAGATGGTATTTAGGAAACCTAAAATGAGTGTAATCATATACATATTGAAATTCAAGAAGGTAGACATTATTATATTCAGAACAGTAGGAAGTGCAACAGGCAACAGAAGCTAAGGTTAAAAGGAGCCCAATAGAGATGAAAGCCCTTAGATAAGGAGATATTAAAAGGCACTGCAAAAATTAGAATCATGCAGGCAATGGTTTCTCTGTGACACTGTATGAAACTGAAAATTGGACTCTGAAGAAGCAAGATGGAAAGAGGATAGATGTTTTTGAACTTTGGTGTTGGAGAAAATGCCTGGGAATACCATTGGCAGCCAAGAAAACAAAAAAACATGTACTTTGAAGCACATTTAGGCTTTGATTTGTAGATCAAAATGTAGATCACACTACTATGGTGTGATTCAACTGAAGTATCATCAGAACAAAGCATTCCTTCAAAGTTTGGACACAACTATAACAAACAACAAAATTCAGTTTTTATTTAGTATTTGAAAGGGAGACTACTAAGAAATATCAGGGCTGTACATAAAGTAGGAATATATGAAAAATATTCCAGAAGAAGACAATGGCAAAATTTTGGTATTGTTGCCAGGGAACTACATCGATATGTCCATATTTCCTAGAAGGAAGCTTTTTATCTTTTCTGACAATAGGATATGTATTCCACCTTACACTTATGAATTGTTTGAAGAGTCAAGATTCCAGTTTGAGCTTAATAGAAACATCAACTAGGAACCTAAATGAATTCATATCTATAGATTCAAATAGAATACATCTCAAGATATTAAAAGTACTTTCAGACAGTTTGACTGAACCTATAGATTACATTTGTGAATTTCTGCAAAATAAGTGAAGTACCAGATTACAGGACAAATGCTATTCATAGCTTTAAAAAGGTAGAGAAAGTACCAAAACCGTAGCAGCCAGGCAGTCTGGTATTAATATCTCTTCAGATTCTATAGCAGATTATAAAGTAATCAATTGATAAGCACCAATGTAGCATAATCCAAAAGTTAGCAAGGACTTTTAAGCAGCAGCATCTTTGCTAGATTTTTGTAATGCTGTTTGGTAGTTGGATCCACAACCGGCTTTAAAAGTATACTCAAAAAAATGTTCAGTTATCATGGAACTGGAATAAGCTATTAAGTGAAATGTCCTAAGTTTTACGTTGGCCTCAGACATTTTCATTCATATTTTGGAGGAGGAGATCAATAAAAAAATCAGCTCTGCAGATGGCACAAAACCGAGTGTACAGATAACCGAAGACAGTAATAATATTCAATGTTATCTTGATAAAACAAATGAAATGGAATACAGACATTTTATCTTATAAAAAGAAATAAAATGCAAATGTTTAGAATGAAGAATTTCTGGACTGGTAATAGTACATGTGTAAAGGACTGCGGAATTATAATTGATCACAAACTAAATATAGAGTTGCAGTGTTATTGCAGAGGGGGAGTCAAATCCACTTTCAGCCTACATTAATAGAAATATTGTTTCCAAATTACAAAAAGTAATATTTCCATTATATACGGCATTTGGTCAGATTTCCACCAGGTGAACTGCATCCATTTCTGGACGCCATATTAAAAGAAAGATCTGAAAAGCTGAAACAGCTGCAAGGAAGGACAGGAAGAACTGGAAACTAAGAATTATGAATGACAGAACTAGATATCCCGGTATTTAGTTAATGAAAAGATGGCTGAAGGGACCAGTACAACTCCTTAAGTACCCCGGGGGATCCCACACATCAAAAGTTTAAGATTTGTTGCCTATTGTCCCAGGGTACACAGAACAGAAAAATGGCTTTAAGTGACAGAAAGGCATCTAAGATTCTTAGCAACTGAAGCAACTGATTATGATCTGATCATAAAATCAGCTTCAGCTGGGGACCATGAAATTTTAAACTAAGGACATACTTTCTTCTTCCTCATCTGTAGACCATGACATTTTGAACAAGCAACTGTTGGGATGGGCACGTGTCTACTGCTGTCTCATTGCCATTGGCAATACTCCAAAGCTCCATAATGACAAGCTGGGGCAGGCAATGGGGTGAGGATTTTAATTCGTAACAGGATAGGTGAGCTATCTGTTCTGCTTCCGGTAAATGACCATCTGTTCCAAATTAGTCTGAAATGTCTTAGAATTGGGCTTCTTATGGATCTAGGGAACAGCTTTGAATTAACACTATTAACAAAAATATGTGGTGACAAATACTAATCTATAGCACTGTGATGGCCAACCTATGGCACATATGCCAGAGGTGGCATGTAGAGCCCTCTCTGTGGGCCCGTGGGCCGTCACCAGTTGCTCTTCTGGTTTCTGGCATGCACGCTGGCCTGCTGATCTTTGAGCACACCGGAGTGCCGGACACCCGAAGACCAGCTGGCTGGTGCACATGTGCGTGCTGGAAACCCAGAGACCGGCTGGTCTTCGGTTTTCTGGTGCTCCAGCGCACGCAAAGACCACCTAGCTGGCTCACATGCTCATGCCGGAAATCCAAAGACCAGCTGACCAGCGCACGTATGCGCACTGGCCAGTGGTCTTCAGGTTTCCGGTGTGCATGCATGCACATGCACGTGCACGCACATTTCAGTTTCAATACTCAGTGCCAAAAAAGTTCACCATCACTGCTATAGCATGTTTTAAGGTGGTTTGCTATAGCATGTTTTAGGGTGGGTTTTCTTTCTAGTGAAAATGGAATAGCAGTGCTAATTTAATGTATTTCCATTATGGCTGCATTGCTAAAGCTTGTTCTAAATTAATTAAGAAAGTGTGAAAAATTTAATTATTATGTCGTCAAGTTTTAATTCCTAGGAAAAGGTGCTTGAACTTGTATCTGTTTTGAAAATTTTCACCTAATTTCCTATTATTATTTAAATGCATTAGCTACTCAACTCCAGTCAACTCTATTACAGACCAAAATGCACTAGGCCTTCTATCTAGCATTTAATCATATACTGAAGGTTAGCACTAAGGTCCCCGTGAGCTGGAAATAAATTTGCCATATGACAAACTATTTGTAACAAATAATAGTCATTGATTCTGCATCTATCTAAACAAGGTCTTTCTTTGTCTTGTATATTACTTAGTAATATCTTGGAAAGAAGGAATAGAAAGCACTTTTTCCAAAGTGATGTAAATAACATCTTGGAAGAAATTGTGAGCACTTTAGAAACAATAGCTCTATAAATAGGGTAGGACAATCAGAGACCCAAGTAATCATTTTTAAAAAGCCAACAGATTTACCAGTTTCAAATGTCTTTCTCACATCTTATTGCTACAGTTACAAACAGCCAGCTAATTGGATATTTAATGCTCTATGTATGCATGGAATCCTAAATGTCCTGTCTTTATTAATTTATTAGCCATTCATTGTAATTATCCTTCTTGTAATGAATTCATTTAGTTTTAATTTGAATGTCATACATACAGGTCTGCTGTAGGTATTGCCATATAATTTAGCATTCATTATTCCAGCTTTAAGATGAAATATTAAACATTGTCAGAACGCTTACACTTCTAGCAGCTTTTTATTAAGATGAGCACTATTATTTATGAATGGTGGGAATTTAAATATTATACAACTGTGGTCATCTGTTTCTCCTCCTGCTTGATGGTACACTTTGCCTCTGTGTCATATATCTATATGGCCTTGATCTAACTAATCAATACCCAACTTGGGGCTTCCCTTGGGGTGCACCCGGAGGCTCCAACTGATGCAGAATGCGGCCGCGCGGGGGATTATGGGAGCGATGGGGCGCTCCCATGTGATTCCTCTCCTGCGTGAGCTGCATTGGTTTCGAGTGGATTTCCAGGTGCACTTCAAGGTGTTGGTGATCACCTTTAAAGCGCTCCATGGCTTAGGGCCGGGGTACTTACGGGACCGCCTTCTGCCACCAATTGCCTCCCACCGGCCGGTTCGCTCCCTCAGAGAGGGCCTCCTCAGGGTGCCGTCAGCCAGACAATGCCGGCTGGCGACCCCCAAGGGGAGAGCCTTCTCTGTGGTGGCACCTACCCTCTGTAATGATCTTCCCCAGAGATACGAGTGATCCCAGACCTCCAGACTTTTCGTCAGGCCCTAAAAACTCACCTCTTTCAGTTAGCCGGGCTGGCCTGATTTTATCTTGGTTTTAAATTGACACTGATCTTAAATTGAAATATTTTAAATTAATGGGCCAAACTTTATATAATTTATTTTAAATAACTATTTTAACTTTTATGTACAAATGTTTTATTTTGGCTGTTCACCACCCTGAGTCTGAAAGGAGAAGGGCGGTATAAAAGTTTAATAAATAAATTAATTAATTAATAAACTTCCTTATCCTGAAATATGTCACCACATACTTTAGTCATTGGCAACTAATTATTCACATATCAAGATCACAAGTGGTCGGTATGTGACTGTGATGGGGGGGATTATGAAGATTTATGAGAGTTATTCCAGAATCTGAAGGAAGAGCACATGGTTGAATAGCAATTTAACTTATTTAAATACAGATATTCATTGACAGAATTAATCTGTAACAAAAAAGCATCTCATAATAGTAAGGAACCATTTCCCCATAGCAAATACAAAGCCTGTGTCTTCCACAACAGTTTTGTAATAACTTATAACTTACAATTCTTTTTATAAAAAGAGTTTACTGCAAGCTATATTTAAAAAACACAGACACACATTCTAGAAAGTGTGTCATTCACTAGAACTTATCATTTCTTTTCAAATTTGTTTTGTCCATTAATTTTGAAATGAGACCAAATGAGGGAAATGTTCAGGAATGAGATAGGGTATGCCGGAATTAATCTTGTTTATTTCAGCCTCAGTCCAAATACTGAACATGTCTTTATTGGTAACTATTCCTTGAATGTTTCTGAAGTACTCTATGTTCACCTTCCCAGAAAAAAGAAACAATAGTGAACTAATGGAAAAAATCCCACAAGGTAAAGGGGACAAGGAACTAGGGAACAATCTCACCTGTTTGCTTCCAAAAAATGTTCTTTAACTGTCCAGCACTATAATTATTTTGTAAATAGGGTCCCCTTCCCCCATGGCAGCTATTTTATGAGACCACTAAACATGCTCAAAATTCCAAGTACCCTCATAAGCCCAAAGTTAGTCTACCTCTGTTTTAAGTTAAAGTGAAGTTAAATGCATCTCTTACAATTTAATGATTTTTTCCAAATAAAATTAACTTGCAGGATCTAATTTAGAGAAAGTTAATAACATTTGCAGGGCAATCCTATATAGGTCTTTCCAGTGTGACCTATTTTGATAAATGATTATCAAATCAAACCTTTATTACACCCTTCAAATTGAAATATCTATATAGAAATAATTACTCTTGAAATATACCGTATATATACAAGTAAAAAGTAGGCATAAAATAAATAGCATCACAATAATATAATATATAATATAATGCAGGTAATAGTGATGGCAGCAATATCAATGAAAATTGGGAGAATAGAACAAATAGAAACACAAAAAAAAGGAAACCTCAGATAATAGACCAGAATCTTGATCAGATAGAAGAAGCAACAAATAAGCATCCTAATCTTGCTCAAGGTTTGTTTAAAATGAGATAAGATTTGAGATGGAGCTGTCTGCAAATGGACATATATTGAAGATAATTTTTTAAGAGTGAGCTTGGTATAGTGGTTGGCGACTGTCTTAGAAACTACGAGTCTGTGAGTTCTAGCATCGCTGTAGGCATGAAAGCAGGATGGTTGATCTTGGGCCAGTCACTTTCTCTCAACCACCTCACAGTGTTGTTGTTGTGGGGAAAATAGGAGGAAGAAAGATTTTTAGGGATATTCACTATCTTGAGTTTTTTATAAAGTGATAAAGGTGAAATAAAAATTATAAAATTTAATATCCTTGGCCAAGGTGAAGTCCTGGCAAAATTTCAGTGTTAGGATGAAGGAGAAATAGGATGATGGTACATGCCTATTAGAACAAGAAACACTGACTATGGCATTGGATACTAGGCTTAGGCTGATTTGGAAATCAGTGCCCTGTTGTGCTGCCCAAGATAACTCCCAGAATTTTCAAATTTCTCTGGGCAGAGGTTGTTTAAGGAGAAACCTAAAGACTGGAGTTTGCTGTTAGTTCTTCTTAGCCAGATTGATTTAAAATGGTCACTGTGAACCACTGGAGCCAGAACCTCAGGGGACAAAACATTAATTTTAACTAGCAATTAATGAAATAGCACCAGACTCTGGCATCTACATAAACCAAACCTATCTCTAGCTGTAAGGCAGCATCGTTGATGAATCTTAACACAGCAAGCATAGTTCTTATAAATTTGGGTTGACCTTGGATTGGATTTTTTAAAAATTTAAAGTACAAATATGAATACCACAAACAAACAAAAGAAATAATCTTGCAAGCTGCAGGAATAAATTGTGTTTTCTTTCAATGGAAAAAATCTCAAGACAACTGAAGAGCTCCACTGAACAACACCAATCAAATAGGAGGAATGTGTGCTCCAAGATAAGGAGGCCTGGAATTGCACTCCAAGGTATTTATAAGTACGCACCTGCTGTACTGATGTCCTGTTTATTTGCCATTTATGCATCTTATAGTTGATTGTGCAAAACACTAGTTATTTTTTTATAACTTATTAAAAGTTGCTCTTTGGATGAAAAAAAGCCAAAGCCCTTCTCACTCCCACCTGGGAGACAGACAAAAAATATTATATCATCTGTATATGACAAAGCTGGAATTGCACCATCTGCTAACATTGGAGAGTAAAGAATAAAAAATGTGAGAACCTGAATTATTAAATTAATATATAGATTGAAAAGTGAGGCAGAATGTATCCTTGCCATATCCCTTTTCTGTGTGCTCCAGAAAAGAGAAATATGGGTATAAGAATGGAACTGAAGTAATCTAGATCCATTCCACAAATAAGTCAGTCTTCTTTATTTCAATTTAACTTGACCATCATTACCTGTAGGCAATTGGATTTTCAGGTATGACCACTATGAATGTTTGCTGTCATTGAAGTGTTCATAATTTTTGGCTACTGAATCCAGGGTACAAAATGTACATTTATTTCTTTGTTTGCAGGGTTACATAATTTGATACAATTGGAAATTTCCATATGATAAATCCTGCCTTTATCGCTTAGTAAAATATTCATCACAAAATGCAGTATTGATCACAACGTGTCCTTTTTATAACATTTATGAGGAATGCTCTGTGACGTTTTCCCCTTAGATATTTAAGATATGAAGGTTTCGTGTATAAGTTCTATTAGGACATTTCCTCCACACATTCTTAGGCTTACAGAAGCAGCTACAGCCTGATAATAATCTTGTAAAAATAAAATGATTTGTTTATTTAAGACTGTTAGTATGACCTATATCCATTAGTAACCTAGGAGTTCTTAAAGAGACACTTGCCTCATTACATGCTGTTTTCAGCTTTACTCCATCATTGCAGAGAAACAAGGTGCCTGCTTCTAAGAGTCTCTTATGAATTGTATCTATGGAGTTCATTGTCCCCATCAGTCTTCCTTGCTAGGTGAGAAGCCTTCTCTGGATTATATCAAGTTCCAGCATGCTATTCAGTGCCATCCACATACTGTAGGACAGGAAACTTTGAACTTTTTAAAGATATATATGTGTATATATAAAAACCTTAAACATATATGTGTATATATAATCTTATTTACTATCATGCCTCAGCATACAATTTTTATATATACTGTTGTTGCTGTCTAGCTCCATCTAGTGGCCAGAAGGACAAATGCCATTGTATTGTTTTGAAGCTGACCCAACCCCTTTACCATCAGCCTGCACTCTCAAAACAAGTGCACGCTGGGAAGCCAGACTCCATTTTCCTTTAGTATTTGGAGAAGACAAAAGCACAAAGAAGACTCCATCTTAATCTGTGGCACATGATCATCCAAGGACAAACCCACATCCCACACGCAGAGCATCACTGGTGAGATTTAGATTACTTGTATTTATTCATTGTTATGTTCAGCAGTAACTCAATGCTGCCTATCTTGTATTTGGTTTTCATAGTATGCATTCCTATTTTCCCCAGTTTCCCCATATCCTGTTCTTTCAATAAAGCATCTATATGTACGCACAGGGTCTATTTTATTGGAGAATAGGTGGGTTTAGCAGCATTTCAAACTGCACATAGACTAATGTGTAGCGAGGACAGATCAGGGGTGGGTTCTAAAAATTTTTACTACCGGTTCTGTGGGTGTAGCTTATTTTGTGGGCGTGGCTTGATGGTCATGTGACAATTCTTTAGGATTTAGCAGAGGTACTGGTCTACCAGGCTTTTAACTGCTTGCAGACCTGTACTGGTCTACTCATGTATTTTTACAGGCACTGGTCTACCCATTTATCTTTGCAGGCACCGGTCTATCACCAAACTGCCTTTTATCACTGGTCAGCTGTAGGGCGGCTTTTTGAAGCCCCCTGGCAAGAGTTTAAACAGTTTTTCCTTATAACCCATCAGCTGAGGAGGCAGCAATAGATTGGAGATGGAGTCAAATAAAAGGTAAGAATAACGCGGGAGGGTGGGGGGTGGGGGGCAGAACCGGTTCAATGATGTCATATCGTCACCACTATTGGCTCGGCGGAACCGGGAGGAACCCACAACTGGGACAGATCATTTACACTTTCTATGTGAGAGCAACCTAACTCTAAAACTGCCTTTTTTTATAGCAGCTATTCAAGATTTTTGATTGAATGTTTATGTGAGAAAACAAGAAAACTTTTCCAAATATATTTTCCTTCTATCAGCAAAAATTTTTTTTATTTTTTATTTTTTATTAAACGTTAAGACATACAAAACAGAAAAAAAAGACAAACAATAACATATAGACATAAACAACAAAAATACAACCATTCCCTCCACCTACACCACTCGTACTACATATACATATACATATTTGCTGTCAGTCATCTACAGATCATATCTTTTTTTTTTTCAAATTACATGGTCGATTGTCATGTGTTTCACCTCAAAATTGTAAATATTGATATTATGATACTCTTTTTGTTCTATATCTCTCTACTTTATGTAACCCTATTTGTCGTGTTTTAGTTTATTGTTATTTTGCTTTCCAGCCATTGGTACCATTTGTGCCATACTTGGTAGAATTCACTTTCTTCTTTGTCCTGGAGTTCTAAGGTTAGCTTGTCCATTTCGGCACATTCGTTTATTTTGGAAATGATTTTTTCTCTGCTCGGGATCAGGTCCGTCTTCCAATTTTGGGCATATATGATTCGCGCTGCTGTGAGAATATGGGTACTGAGGTATTTTATTTCTTTATTATATTGTGTTGTCATCATTCCGAATAAGAAGAACTCTGGTTTATTTGGTATTTGCAAGTTTGTTATTTCTTCTATTATGGTTTTGATTTCTTGCCAATAAAGTTGTGCTTTGCTACATTTCCACCACATATGAAAATACGATCCTTTTTGTTTTTTGCATTTCCAGCACAATGCAGATGTGTTTGGGTAAATTTTGGCTAGTCGGGCCGGTGGTAAGTGCCATCTGTAGAACATTTTTATTAGATTTTCTTTATAGGACGTGGCTTTCGTCATTCTAATGTTTTGTTTCCATAGTTTCTCCCAATCTGTAAGTTGAATATTGTGTCCTATATCTCTGGCCCATATTATCATGTTGTGTTTAACTGTTTCTTCTAGGAGCGCGTCTCTCAGTAGAAAGTTATATAGTTTAGTTATTAATTTTTGGTCCGTCCCTAAAAGAATTTTGTCCAAATCGTTCGAGTCAATGGCTATTCCATATTGTAGTTTGTCTTTGTTATATCTTGATTGGATTTGAGTATAGTGCCACCAATCCATATTTTTGTTAGTCTCCTGGAGTTGTTGTCTTGGAAGAAGTTCACCCTCATCGTTTAACAAATCTTGATATTTCATCATTTTGCCTATTTCTAAAGTATTCGGGAATATTAATGCTTCCATCGGGGACCACCATCTCGGTATTGATGTATAGTATCTCTTTCTTATTCCCAGCCAGATTTTATACAGTGAAGCCCTGATAATATGTCTTTGAAAATACATGTGTTTTTTGTCGGGTCCGTCCCAAAGAAAAGCATGCCATCCTCTTATAAGGTCAAATCCTTCTAGGTATAATGTTCTCTTATTTTCCAATTTTATCCAATCTTTAATCCAAATTATACCGGACGCTTTGTAATATAACTCCCAGTTTGGTACTGCTAGGCCTCCCTTGTCTCTTGTATCCTATAGTGCTTTAATTTTGATTCTGGGTCTTTTCCCTTGCCATATATATGTTGCTACTATTTTGTTAAGTTTTTTAAAAAAATCCTTCCCTGGATATATTGGTATGACCTGATATAGAAATAATATTCTCGGTAAAATGTTCATCTTTATTGTGTTAATTCTACCTATCAGTGAAAGTTGAATTTTGTTCCATATTTCCAGATCTCTTTTAATTTGTTTTAATAATTTTGTGTAATTATCTTCTTTAATTGTTGTGGATTTCGCTGTCAGCCAGATACCTAAATATTTTATCTTCTTTACTATTTGAAGTCCAATTTTTTCCTCTAATTCTGCCTTCTGCATCTGGTTCATATTTTTGGTCAATACTTTGGTCTTTTGTTTATTTATTTTGAGGCCCGCGACTTCCCCGTATTCTTCTATCTTTAATATTAGCTTTGGTCCTGATTGTCTCGGATTTTCCAGATTAAATATCACATCGTCTGCGAAGGCCAACAATTTGTATTCTTCTCCTTTAATTTTTAATCCTTTAATATTCTCATCTTTCCTTATCTCATTTAAAAGGGTCTCCAGGACTATTATAAATAATAATGGTGACATAGGACATCCTTGTCTTACCCCTTTCTGTATGTCGAAAATTTGTGTCAAGTCGCCATTTATCGCTATTTTTGCTGTCTGATGAGTATAGATTTTTTGTATTAATCTGTTGAATTTCTGTTCACAGTTCATTTTCTCCAATTGTTTTATCAAAAAGTTCCAGTTTACGTTATCAAACGCTTTCTGGGCATCGAGCGAAATTATTGCTGTTTCGGTTTCTATCCTTTGGTCATAGTATTCCAGTATACTGATAATTGATCTAAGATTATTTCTAATTTGTCTGGTGGGTATAAAGCCGTTCTGATCGGGGTGTATATATTTATGTATTATTGTTTTCATTCTCTGCGCCAGTATTGCCATTAATAATTTATAGTCAGCGTTGAGTAGTGATATCGGTCTATAATTACTAATTTGTGTCGGATCTGTATCTTCTTTGTGTATTAATGTTATGATCGATTCAGTCCAGGATTTTGGGATTTCTGCTTCAGATAGTGCTTCATTAAAAACTTGTAAAAGTATTGGATCGATAATTTGCTGGCAGTACTTATAGAATTCGGCTGGGATTCCATCCAGACCTGGCGTTTTGTTATTTTTTTGTTTTTTGCGGGCTTCCACTAATTCAAACATCGTTATGGGTCGATTCAATCTTTCTCTGTGCTCTTCTTCAATTGGAATAATTTTGGATTTCTGCAAATAGGCTTCGATTTGTACCTCCGAGACATTCTCCTTTCGGTAAAGTTTTTTATAAAATTCTATCACTATATTTTTCTTCTCTAGATGTGTGTAATGGGGAATTCCAGAATCATCTTGAAGTTGATGAATAATCCTTTTTTCTGTCTGTTTTTTTAATTTATACGCTAGCCAGCGTCCCGTCTTATTTGCGTGTTCAAAGTTGATCTGTTTTGCCATTCTTATTTTGTGGGCTATTTCCGTTTTTGTAGTTAAATTTAATTTATGTTTGGCCAGATTGAGTTTTTGTTGTACTGTCTTGTTATTGGGTTGCTTCTGCAATTTGGTTTCTTCTACTTTTATCTCATCCAGGAGCTCATTTCTAATTTGTTGTTTCTGTTTTTTCCTTTTGGCTATGTATGCAATTGTTAGACCCCTAATATATGCTTTCGTTGTGTCCCATAAATTTTGTGTCGTTGTTTGATCGTTGGTATTGATACGCAAAAATGATTTCATTTCTTTTTCTATCATCTGTTGGTAGTCTTTTTCCTTTATTGTAGTTGTATCCATCTTCCATCTTTTCTGTTTCCGCAGACCTTTCCATACTAGTTCGATAGGATTATGGTCGGCCCATATGCTGGGAGTGATTTCTATCTCTTTTGTGTCTGTACTAAGTTGCGGTGTCATCCAGGCCATGTCTAGCCTGGACCACGACTGGTGTGGGCCTGAGAAATATGTATATTGTTCCGTGTTAGTATGTGTATCTCTCCATGTATCGTGTAGGCTCAATTCTTCTACCAGGTCTTTGAATGTTTGTGGTAAGGTTCTTCTCTTGGGCTTATTCTGCCTAGTAGTATGGTAGTTATCATTTAAATTTACTATAGCATTAAAGTTGCCAACTATCAGCAAAATTGTATATGTAACCCAGCATGTGATCCTCTTATCCTTGGCATTCTATCTGAGGAAAACTATTTTCCTTGGAAATGTGCAATGTTACTGGCATCTCAGAAACCTCAGTTGCTGTTTTACAGTTTGTGATCTTATCCTCAGCCTGCCAACATGTACATTCAATTCAACACTTCATTTTCTCATGAAACTAGAGTAGTACAATTAATCTACATAGGTTTACTGTTATATAATCCTGGTCATAGAGCTTCTTTTACGTGTGTGTGTATCAATCAATCTTCCCTTCTACCCACAAAAGAATCTCTCAGAATCAGTTGGCTCAAAGTTGGCTCAAGGGATGGGATGGGATGGGATGGGAAGGAAAGAGAAATCATACATACATAAATGTTGTCATAAACAATATAAACAGCGTATCATGTTTTGGCTGGGATGAATAATCTTTTTTTATTACCAAGAATTACATTCTTATTGGATTCATGTATCACATGAAAACAAAAATCCCCCAATAAAGTTGTTGTTGTTGTTGTTGTTGTTGTTGTTGTTGTTATATTCTACTTTCTCTAATTCTGGT
Source organism: Ptyas mucosa (assembly GCA_012654045.1). NCBI lineage: Eukaryota > Metazoa > Chordata > Lepidosauria > Squamata > Colubridae > Ptyas > Ptyas mucosa. Next base: position 32,968,863 of record WNWU01000003.1, on the reverse strand, counting down.
ATCTCCTTCTCTTTAGTGGTACCTCTATGTACATATTTAGTAGGGCATCCATTTACTCCTTACAATCTGCTGACCATATTGTAGGGCTAAGCCTCACTGGGAATTTTCCAACTCTTTGATGGATATGTATAAAAATCAGGGGTTAAAGTACTAGGATAGCAGCTGGGAGACTGTAGTTCTAGTTCCTGCCTTTGGCATGAAAACTGGATAACTGGTAACTTTGGTCCAGGCACTCCCTCTCTCAGCCCAGCTCACCCCTTTGCTGCAGAGAAAATAGAAGGAGGAAGGAGCATTACGTATAAATAACCCCTTGAGTTATTTACAAAAAGAATAAAGGTGGGATTGAAAAACAATCTAAAATTAATATGTTGTATTCCCACCAAAAAGAGAATGCATTGTGAAAAAGTAGAGAAGTATTTTCCATTTGCAAAATAAATAAAAAAAATATTTCAGATTTTAAAATAATTTAATGTTATCTCACTGCAATAGGAAAGAGTATAACCAAGTTATTCTGCTTGCTAACTCCCGAAGGCAGTTCTTCTTTTCATGGTTACATTATTTAAGCAGTACTCAAGCGGAAAACTATTTCCACAGAAGTAGACTAAATCCCAAATAAGTCTAACTGAATGAATAGGGAGCTTGCATGCTGCTCTTTACTTTCCCAATTGAGAACAAAAATCGCTTTCAAAATGTAAACAATAAACATAAATCCATATTTAATTATCATTTAAAATTACGCAAACTAAGAACAGAAAGTAGCAGGTGGTACAAGCCCAGATGTCTCTTTTTCTTAAAACAAACAAAATATTTTTGGATGCAGTGAGTACCGTGCTTGCAGAAGAAGAAGCACTCATTATTAGTCACAAAGTTCTGAGCCCTTCTCAGTGGTGTTACCATTTCAGTCACAGCAAATAGCCTGCAAGAGCCATCTGTTGCTCTGTTGAAATCTTTGAATAAGAGAGAGAAAGAGGAGGAGATGGTTGATAAATCAGAGCTCTCCTGAAACATTTATATGCATAAATATTACATCTGAAATGGCTCCATGTGACAGAAAAGAACAAGGGGTTCTTTTCATACAGAGGGTGTCAGGAAAGAGCCAGCAGAATGGTCCTATCTCCTGGACAATAAGGCATCTTGAGCCTGAACTATATTGATAACTGTTATACATTACTGAAAGAAATCCTGGTGGATGTTGTGACTGGAAAAAAATAAAGCTAAAAACTGTCTTACTGTAATCCAGGAGACTATATCTGTACTGGGTGAATATCAGAGTTCCTTAGACATGAATCTTCATCACTTTATCTAAAGATTACAAGGAATGAGTCTCAGATTTTGACTATGGTTGCAAAGTATGAGTTCCATCATGATGCCACAAACGTGTTATATTTGGATATGAGAAACAAGGATCCAGAGCAGGAGGGGTTCTACTTGCCTTGACTACTGGCTTGCAATGGGGCCATGCACGCAGTCTTCTGTGCATGCGCAGAAGCATTCTGATGACATCGGGATCGGTGGGTGGAGCCTCCCGCCAGTTTTACTATCAATTCTATAGAACCGGTGTGAACCGGGGGCAACCCACCACTGATCCAGAGCCTAACCAAGCATGAAATTCACCACATAGCAATAATTAATGTTATTTATTTTTATTTTATTTATTATTAAACCTTAGGGACCCTCCATCTCACTCCCAGAGTGACTCTAATACATTTTGCAAGATTGTTTTAATGATAAACATGTAAGACTTCTAAAATAATCTGTAAATTTGCAACAAATAAGTGTTTTTAGATACTTTTTTATTTTTATCATTTATGTGGTTTTGATCCTATATGAGTTTTCCTTAGTAATTTACAGTAATTTAAAATCATCAATAGTATTAAAACACAAATATACAATGTAAATATGACTTAAAAACCAACATCAAAATAACAACAAAGTTTCAGTAAAAGAATTAGAACACTGAAAACTAATATATTTTAACAGCATGAGAAAATAGCGCTCTCTCATCTGGTCCTGAATATGCCACTTTTGAGGTAGCATTCTGTGGTCAGAACATCACTACCAATAAGACCCTGTCTCTAGAAGCTATCTACCACACCTCAAAAGCCAGGGATATTCAGAGAAAATTATCTTGAATTCTGGGCTCTAAACCAGGGGTGTCAAACTCACGTCGTCATGGCGGCATCACATGATGTATTGGACTTTCTTCCCCTTCACTAAACCAGGCGTGGCCAGTGCGTGACACATCCTGCCCGCAGGCTGGGAGTTTGACAGCCCTGCTCTAAACAATTATAGAGGATAAATTGTTTGGTAGAATGTTAAAGGCCATCAATTCAAAAAGCCCTAAAGCCACCTATGTCTCCACCAGTATTGAATTCAAAAAAATCCCTCACATATCTTTGATCCTCTGAATGCATCATCTTCCAAACCATATTAAATACTCAGTTAGATACATGGACTAGCCATTATGCATTTTGTTTAATTTCAACCTCATTTTACTAAGTTTTATTTTGCCAATTGTATGTCTATTGGTAATACAGAACATCAATTGCCGTACTTGATTAGATAAAATGAAGCAATCAGGAGTTCATCTGATGATTGGTTGAATAACAACACACAAAATTTGTATAATTTTCATAGTGGCTTCATGAAGATGTCAATAGCATGACAAACAAAATAAGACTCACTCCTGCGGCATTCTCACTAAGGAGCACAGTGATGATCTTTGATCACACTGGTTTTCTTTAAAACCATATTTAACTAATATGACTCAGAATCATTAAAAAATAGAAATCCTCTACCATGAATTTGCATTTATAAAATCCATCTATAAATATATTCTAATGCAGCAGTAATAAAATATTGTAGTAATTTATTCCTGAAGTTCTTAAATACATACTACATTAAATTCTTAATGCATCCTTAAATTCATATATCAAATTTGTACATTTCCATTCCACTAAAAATCCATCATAGGAAGAAAAACATGTATAAATAGATCAAATAGAGAACTGTAGGCACTTGTCCTCTGAAATCACCAGAAGTCAAAATTGACTCAGAGGCACAAAATAAATAAATACATAGAAAAGGGGATATAGAGATTGATTATGATATTGAATGGTAAATTCTTCTTTCTCCACCAACCGGAGTTCCAGTGAGATTAATGCTGCAAAACTTTGGCTGGAGTGAAAAATGAACAACTGTATACCTTCTAAGAACTGGTGCCAGGCCATGGGTCATACCTGCGGAAATGCTGCAGTGATACATCACCACTAAATTAATATTCTTCCTTTATTTTGTAGAGCTGAAGCTGTGCACATAATGCTCCTGCCTCCTATTTTTTTCCACAACAACAATTGCTCTGTGAGGTGGCTGGGCTTGGAGAAAAAATGCTTTGAAAAGCCTCTGCCGATCAGGCAACTCAGCTGGAATCGTTAGAGGCTTTTCAAAGCATTTTTTTTACCACCTCTTCGGCTGAAGAGGTTGCAGTAAAAAAAATGCTTTGAAAAGCCTCTGACGATCCCAGCTGAGCCGCGCGATCATCAGAGGCTTTTTTTTTTTTACTTTTAAAAGCATTTTTTCGGCAGAAGAGGTTGTAGAAAAAATGTTTTGAAAAGTTAAAAAAAAAGCCTCTGATGATCATGCGGCTCAGCTGGGCATGGGGGGAGGGGGCAGGGATTTTTGCTACCGGTTCTCCGAACCACCCGTTGCCATCGCTACCGGATCAGGCGATCCGGTCCGAACTGGTAGCATTTCACCCCTGACTTGCAGGTGGCGCAACTCAATGTACTTGATGTATTTAATGGTTGTGTGTGTCCCTGCATTTATGCCTGACAATTAGAAGAATGGAGTTATTGTTCTTCTACACAAAGGGAAAAATACAACAATGAGTGGGGCATTAATTTGTTCAGTGTGTCTGGGAAGATGTTTGCAGAATTCTGATTGAAAGATGACCATTTGGGAAGTTCACTGAACTTTAGGATAGTAGTGGATATGCGGACCAGATTTTTGTTCATACAGTATAAGGTCATTGCAGGATGTATGAATATGAAAAACTAAGATTATTGTACACTTGTTGATCTAGCAAAAGTCTAATGTAAAGTCAGTGTATTTGAATTAGGGGACTATTTTATTCTTGCGTAAATGTAGTGTTGAAATTAATGCTCTAAGACGATAGGTGATGTTTTCTTTAATGTTTAATATATTTATAAATAAATGCGGAAAACTTGTTATGATAAAATTATAGGTTGGAAATGACAATGTGTCTATATTTTCACATGCAATTCATTCTACATTGTTGGCTCAGTAAATGGTAGATTGTATGATTGAAGTGAGAAGTGTGGATTTTAAAATTAATGTATCAAAGATCATGATTGCTGTGCTTGTCAGGAAAAATGGAATGACCAATTGCAAATTATACCGAAATGGCAGAAAACAAGGGAAGTGGGAAAATGTATGTATCTGGTAGAATGTAGGCCAAAACTGTAAAATGGAGAAGTTTTGAGATGTGCAAACACAGATGTAAAGATAGTGGTCAGTATGTGATCTGATACAAGGAATGAATGTTTGTCAAACAAATGGCTGCATTGAAGACCTTGCTTATTTTGTTATATGAAGGTGAGAGTTAAGTATGCCAAAAAAACCCAGAAAGAAAAAATTGGATGCAATGAAACCAGGGGAAATAATATAGCTGTGACCTAAAACAAGAAGGGTAAAGTAAAAAACAAATGGGAGCTGAATTAATATGGATCGGGTACAAAAATTAACTGGCAGATAGGCAAGATCTATGTTAAGTTGGTTTGGTCATACAGTACATGGAGAAAGAATTGTAAAATCTATGTAATGGAAGGCCAAATGTGTTAAGAGGAAGGGGAAGTCTAAGAAAGTTATATAGTTCAGTGGAGATAAGCAGATTCTGAGGGATTTGAGATCTTCTTTAATTAAATTGTTTAAAGACTAAAAAGCACTGAATGAAGTAATATATGGAAGTAGAGGAAGCAAGAATATTGATAAGGATAGAAATATAAGAAATGATATAGTATTTGCTGTGGGTATAAATTAAGTTCAGTTATATTTCTTTTTCTTACTGCAGTCTACATTTCTTTCGGCTACTATTTCTTACTCCTATTCTGTGTTTTCCATAATGTTGCTTAATCCCACAAAAAATATTTCAGTTGTAGGAGGAGTTGTGGCATTATCAAGATGAGATTATGATTTAATGTCTAGTTTTAAAACCTAAAAACCATTTTTTTCCCTAGAATTTAAGCTATTGTTCTTTGAATAGAAAAGCCATCCATTGCATATGGGGAGATGAGTTGCTATCTCCTATGGAGAAAATTATGACATTGTAGGTATATTTAAAATAATTCTTCCCTTTATTAATGTTGCTTTCACACTGTGAAAGAAAACAGAGAGGATAAACATGTATGCAGCAGCCCTATAGCTACCAGCTACCTTACTGGTAGTTCTTGACTTACAACAAGTGATATCCAAATTTCTATTGCTAAGCAAGACAGTTGTTAAGTGAATTTTGCCCCATTTTACAAACTTTCTTGCCACAGTTATTAAGTGAATCACTGCAGTTGTTAAGATAGTAACATGGTTGTTAAGTAAAGCTGGCTTCCCCATTGACTTTGCTTGTCAGAAAGTTGCAAAAAGTGATCACATCACCCCAGGACACTGCAACCGCATAAATACATGCCAGTTGCCAAGTGTTCAGATTTTGATCATGTGACCACAGGGATGTTGTAATGATTGTAAATGTGAAAAACGATCATATGTCACTTTTTTCAGGATTGTTGTAATTTTGAACAGTCACTAAAAGAATGGTTGTAAATTGAAGATTACCTGTATTTTCCGGTTATTCTTAATAAAAGCTTATTCTGTTTTAAATGTCTCCAGTAGATGGTGCTGAAGGCTACAAACTCAACTAGCAATAAAATCCCATGATATTTTGATTCATAAAAATCAAAAGGCAGGCCTGCAGGATTAATAAAAACAGGAAAATGAATTGGCTGCTCCATTTTTCACATAAATATACAAAAAAAGCATAACAAATTCGTGAAAAGACTCAGAACCAAGATTTTGCAGGAAGGCTACTCATGTAGCCTTTACTTGAATTTTTACATTTCCCCGCACATTTTAATTGTGAAGTTTACAACAACAACAACAAAAATTTAATGTACCAAGCTGCTTTTTCAAGAGACAACTGGACTTTCTTTATTTTTCTTTGAAGATGTTTCACTTGTCATCCAAGAAGCTTTTTCAGTTCTGAACTGAAGAAGCTTCTTGAATGAGAAGTGAAACATCATCAAGAAAAAACAAAGGAAGTCCAGTTGCCTCTTGAAAAAGCACCTTTGAGACAATCATGACCTGGATGACTGAGAATTTCCATAGACATTTTCTAAATGCAATGCACAAATATTAGGTAGTGAGAAGGGGGAAAGTAATATTTGTCAAAGTCTACATGAAATAAAATGGAGACAATAGGAAATATAAAAATGTTCTGAGGTATTAGATCAAAAAAGAGATTAAACTACAGGGAAGTTAAAGCAAGCTATTTAGTCAGTAGAAAAATACTTAGAAAACCCCAAATATTTAGCAGAAAAATACAAGTATAAATGACCAATAGCAGATAAAGTGAATATTTAACAAGTTCTGATTTGGTAAAATGCATCTCAGTGGCTTTACCAGGTTAATAATTTTTCCCTACCTATATCTCTACGGTATGAAGATTATTGCTCTGTTATGAGAACGAACAATGTAATATTTACAAAGATCAGGATGTCTCCTGCAACAAGACACAAGTAAATTAAATATGTTAACACCTAACATATTTGTCTGAATATAAAAGTGGGCTACAAATGAAATTAAATAAATAAAATTTTGGTTCTATGTCTTGTTTATTCAGAAATAAATGCCATTATGTTAATAGAGCTTAATTCAAACTATGGACTGCAATTTGAATTTTCTTCAGCCTGTATGAAATCTGATTGCCTGGATTCCCGTTATATTGTTTTTGCAGTAATCCAGCATAAAATATAAAGCAAAACATGTTATGGAACCTTTTGTGCCATATCCCCCTCCAATTTAAGGGAAAAGGACAACAAAAACACATTGATAAAGCCTTCTTCCCTCCACACACAGGGTCACACACTCACTAACTCTCTCACACACGCTTGCACGCACACATACACTGGGTCTCCTGTCTGCGTGCCACTCCCCTATTGTTTTCACTATAACTGATTCTGGCAACAGCTCTTTAGCACTTTGGAAGGGGCTTCATTAGCACTGGGCCATTGGCCAAAAGGAATCCTGGAAAAAAAATTCATCACATGGCTTCTCTTGTTCTTTGGATAAATGACAGCTTTGGCTAAAGAACAACATGAAGGAACACTATACAAGCCGAAAAGGAACAGGGTAGCCATCATGTGAACAGAGAGGCCAACTTGAAGTCCTGCAGATAATGTGAGGACTCCATGAATTCCAATCCCCATGTCCAAAGGGTCCCGCTGGAGAAGATTGCAATTCAAATATGGCTACCTGAACAGAGATGAGAGGTGGGTTTTCAAAATGGAGGGTTTAAAGTTAAAAACAACAACAGAAGTAAACACTAGCTGAAAGGGTAGCAAAAGGATGGTCACTCACAGCCTATGATAGCCAGTATCGTATGGAAGATATTGGAATTAGGAAATGACCACTCTTCTGCTCTGCCTTTCTTAGGTTTATTCTTCTAAGTATTCATATAACAAGGTGCCACATTACTATCTGTTCAGGACCTAGAAACATTTGTTTTTGTTTAGAGATGAAGAGATCGTGCTCTAAGCGTATAAAAAATGCAACAATTGGGAATTTCCCACCACTAGTTTTATTTCAACATATTAAACGTATTGGAACAATTAGTCATGGTTTTGCTTTAACTCAGAACTGTCTTATCTTAAAATGATATTGCAGGTCTGAAATATATAAGAATGTTACAAAAATAAAGCATTGAAGCAATTTTAAAAAGCACCCTTAGGAAATTTAAACCTTTAAAATTACCATTAATTTTCTAAATTGTAATTTTGCATGAATAATAAAGATAAGGAAATCACAGATTTTTTTTAAAAAAACAAATCATTCGAAGTTGCCAGTAGAAAATTTAGGATCGAATAAACAAAGTGACATTTTATGGGAACTGGAAGAATATTGTAGCAAGAGGGAAGCAGGGAAATAAATGCTCCAGCCAGCACCATGTCATGTTTCCTGATCCTTGTGAGTGTGTGTGCAGAAGGGGGGAAGAGCAGCAAAGCCCTCCCTCTAAGTATTTCTGAATCTGGGAGGGAGGGGGAAACCCCAGGAGCATCAAGGAAATGTGGTATGAGCTTCAGCTCTAAGAAGACAGCCGCCTTGAGCTTCAGAGGAAAAGCAGTGAAACCACCTTTATAGCATTTTCAACAGAGCAGGAACTGAGCTGAAAATTAATCGGCCCACTTCCTAAGAGTACTCCCCTTCCCTCCCCACCCCTTCCCCCCACACACACCAAACCCATAGCTCAAAGGGATACAGGAGGATTTTATTGCTCTCAGAAGAAAGGGCCTTAAGTTCTGTTAGACTGGGAATAACTGTTAAATACTCCTTCAACAATTTTCTTACTGGGCTTGGAGAAATACTTTAAGGGAGTGAGCGTTAGTCCGGTTAAGGAAAACTCTGTTCAAAGACGTTTGTTGTCATCGTTCATAAACTAAACTTTCAGTCTAAGACCTAGAAAAGATTTTTTTCAGAGATATTATGAGGATTTAAACTTAAAATATAGCTTGCAAAGAAACAGTTTATAGTAAATTTATGCAGACATTTCTAAAAATTGAACATTTCGTATCCTTTTTAGTTTCTATAAACTGGAACTTTTTTTACATTTTTTTTTACAAATGCTAAATCTGCAAGTTTGTTTTTCAAAGGTTAATATATTCTTATTGTTGTGGCTAATGCAAAATAAATTAAAATATTTTGGTTAAATTACTAGTTGAGAGTACTGTTCCTCAGAGCCGTTGTCATATTTCCATACAGAAAAACATTTTTTTCAGGAAAAAAAAAACCTGAAAGAGTTGTAGCTCTTTGAAATTGGGGTTTTTTTGTGAAAGCAAATATTTTTTCCTTCTTTGTTCCCATTCAGGTTTGTGCTTGCCAGCAGAACATACAGCATTAATCAGCCAGAATCTTGGTTTTACATATGATCTCCCACAGGGGTGAAATTCAGCAGGTTCTGACAGGTTCTGGAGAACCGATAGCGGAAATTTTGAGTAGTTCGGAGAACCGGCAAATACCACCTCTGGCTGGCCCCAGAGTGGGGTGGGAATGGAGATTTTGCAATATCTTTCCCGCAGGAGTGGGGAGGGAATGGGGATTTTGCAGTATCGTTCCCCTGTAACGCCCACCAAGCCACACCATGCCCATCACGCCACGCCCACAGAACCGGTAGTAAAAAAAATTGAATTCCACCACTGGTCCCCCATTTCTGGTCCCCAGAATTAGTAGATTCTTTATGTTACATTTAGGGAAGTCCAGGGTGAAGAGATTGAATAAAGCAGTTTCGCACATGAGAATCCATTCACATGATATTGCATGTAGCCATTGATTTATTTAACTTCCTGACTCACACCCATTTTGGGAAAGAAGTATTGGGCAGGGGGGATGATTGTGCACCACAGTCAACCAATCAGACATCTGCACAGCCACACTCTAAGAAATTGAGAAGCTCTGAGTGAGCAGCATATTTTTAATTTTTAACCATGAAATTGCACACTTGAAAATTAGTGATTTGTAGTGGACGTTCAATACTCTAATCCAATAAGTACCAATGGAACTCGGTTACTGCATATGGAACCCATGGGTTGCTTATCTCTGCACACTACATAAGTGTGCAACTTAATAAACATTTCCGTTTATCATCACAGTGATCCAATCAAACTTACAAATCCCCATTTCAGCCACATCAGTAATAGACAGACAACAGGCCTGATGCATAAAGTAAAATTATCATGCTATCAAGACCATCCAAATAACTGTAAACCCCAACAAAAGTAGTAATTGCCTACTTGCTGGCATCTAGGATTAGAGTAACACCTGAAAACTCCTTACCTGGCTGTTATCCAATATAATTTATGGAGCAGAGTCTTAAACATCCACTACATAGAAATTCATTACATTGAATGCTCTAAAAATAAAAGTCAGGAGAGAAACTAAACATTTTGGTTTCTTCTTAGAAACCGGTATACGCCAAACCACAGGGATGCCATATTGATTATATAAGGATGAAATTTTATTTCCAGTTACCTGGGAACAAGACCCACTAAACTTTGCAGTCATGCATAAGGTTTTATTATAAAGATACTGAAATTTGGGCAGCTCAAAACCACAAAATACAGTCAAGGAAACTGGGACTCAATAAACAGATCTGCATGAGTTATTTTTCAAGGGGGGCAAAAAAATTATGAGGAAGCTGCAGGCAGATCTGAGCTGTTTTTAATTTACCCACAAAATCAGAAAGTTATGATCAGTTTGAAATTTGTTACATTTACATATTGAGAATGCTGAACTTCTTTTTAAAAAGGGGGGGGGAAGATGAGCAGGCAGAGAACAATAGTTCCGTTCTGTGGGACTGAGCTGTTAAGAACAATCAATCAGGCAGACTTCTAGATCTCCCTTCATATTCAACCAATTAAATTGTCATCAAATTGGAGCATCCAGTGATATGAAATAGGAGTCTCGGCTAATGCAAGCTGAAGTTGTAGACTGCCTCCTGGGACCAGGCCAGATGCCTGATGGGTCTTAAAGCAAAAGGATTGGCTGCCTTTCCCCCCTGCGTTGTGCCACTGGTGTATATATTCTTTTACTCCCCCACCCCTCCAATATGCCATCAGGAAGGCTTATGTTTGGCAGTGGACTAAGATCCCTATCTCTAAGCTGAAAAAGGGTCCAGTGCTTTGCAGAAATAATGCTTTCCAGACACATCAAACAACCCTCTTCTCTCCAGATGGAGCTGCACCAGGGTCCCTTCCAGCCATTGATTCACCTTCTGTTCTAACTTGTCACTGTCTTTTTTTTTTCCCCACCTCCTTATGACCTGCTCGCCTTGCATTTCGGAGACTCTTTCAGAACTCTGGAATTCTCAGAGTTCCACTTGAATAACACCCACAGGAAGATGCCACACATTGTCAGAAGACACACACCCCTCCCCAGCGCATAACAGATTGCAAATCAAGGGAAGCAAGAATGATGAATGTAACCAAACATTAGAGATTCCCCCCTCTGTGTCTGCACTGCCTACTCTTCCACCTAAAGCGTTAAAGAAAGAAAAGGGTTTGGCACATAGACTGATTGCTAAAGGAGGAGGTTTGGCAGAAGCCTGGAAAAAGAAAAACAGCAATAATGGCAAGTAGCTAACATTGCAGAACTATATCTTTTAAATCTCCCACAGATTGTTTTCTCTAATGAGTAAGGGTTAAGACCCAGGCTTTGACCTTGATGTTCTTAGAGGTCATCTTTCTTACTAGGTGACTTGAGTCACATAAATGGGTGAGTTGAGTCACATAAATGGGTGAGTTCAACCTGCCAATGTTTGATAGTTTTAATTTGTAGGGGGAAAGGATTATGTACATTTGTGAGGCCTCGAGTTGGCCAAGTTAGAACCAAAGACTTTCCCAGTAAAATAACAATGCACAGGTGTCAATCACTTTTTCTAATGAGAAAAAAAAGGTGGTTCTCAATCCATTATAATCTAAGCATTGGAGAACAAAACATAGGGTTTGAAGCTGGGAACAGCTACACAAAGGCCTTGGATTCTAGAATTTTCACTATTTAGTTTTCTTCGTCATCAAAGGCATATTTACTATCTGAAGTAAAAGTATCCTTTCAGAATTGTGTTCTTGAATGTCTGCCTGTGAGCCTTCTCGATGAAGGCCAGCCTGAGCAAATCTGACAAAATCCTTTGCTTTGGACACTGATTTTGAACCAGAGGTAAACTAAGTTGTATACAGTTGTATATAAAAGTTCCTCTTTTCAGTTACACATTTGGGAATATTTCTCAAGCTACAAATGTATTACAAATGCATTTGGAACAAAACACCTTTAAAAAGGGGTTAACCCTTTCTAGTAATCTAGTAACCAGGACAAAATGGATGTGGACAGCAGTGACTAGTCATTGGAAAGAAAGGGGAATTCCTGCCACAGCTCACAGTAGCTAATTGCAGTGGAGGCATTTGCCTACAGTGAAATGAAGTGCAGATGGTAAGCCAGACAGAAGTTGAAAAACACTACTTTAAAATGGACCAAGAAAAGATAAGTGGAGATTGTCCAAAGGCAGATAAACATTGTGCATTTCTTGGTCTTGTAGATTAACCTTGCAATATCCGAAAATTGGAACATGTACCAAAGGTTTGTTTGTTTGTTTGTTTGTTCATTAAATTTGTTCGCTGCCCAACTCACCTTAAGGTTACTCTTTTGGTCTTTAAAGGTTTGCCTGACACAATGATCACACAGCTTGGTTGAAAAGCTGGGTACAGTATAAGCAGAGGTAAAAATAGCTATTCTTGCTTTGAATCATAAATGTGATCATACATTGATACTTTACCAAATTGTTGCTTGTCACAAATGAGTGAGGGACACTAGTTTCAACTCCTATATGAGTATATATCTAGCACAAAAAAAAGTTTAATTATCAACAGAAACTTATCAGCATATTTTCAAAAAATATATAGTGTGTCTTCTAAAATTTAATGTAGTGTTGATAGAGAAGCCCTAGCTGTAATGCACAGAGCACAATAATGTCAATGTCAGCTTTGGAAGCCATATTAGCACCGGAAGCTTCCACGCTGCTACCTTCTTGTGCCTGGGAAAGTAGGGGGGGGGGGATTAGTAGAGGGTTTGTAGTTAAACATAATAGCATTCTTCTTTTTGGTCAAGGTCAGATTATTTCTGCATCTGGAGGAGGAGTGGTTGAAGTGGTGGCTCAAGATGGGATGGATGGTGATTGGGCCATGTGATAGACTGAGGGGTGCAGGGGCTGGATTTGGGATGTTGATTTTCTGAGGGAAAACCCGGAACTCTCAGATTCAGGTTTTCCCAGATGTGCCAGTATACTTACTCTAATAAATTGGAACTTTGAGAAAATGCTTGTCTCTTGAGTTTTTAATTGGAATTGGGCTCTTCTGGAACGCTGACAGTCAGTTTCTGAAGTATAGTGGCCACCCTTCCTCAAGAAATATGAACATATACAAAGTATCACAAATTGGCAGTCTCTTCTATATGCACGGATACCTTCCAAGATTGGAGTTCTTCCACATACAAAGAAGTCAACCAACTAAGGAAGTTATCCAACTATCGACACAAGAGAGATGAAAACATTTACATAGATTGGAATCTAATAGCATAACTTAAAAAGCACAAGTCAGAGAGAAAGGATGGAGAAATAATATTATAAATTACACAGTTCCATTGTTTCCTGAACCTTATGCTATACATACCTGAATAAGTAGAATACATAAATAGATGGATGGGTGGGTGGGTAAGTAAATGGAGAAGTTTCTCTCCCATGAAATTTGCAATCTAAACCTCAGATATTGATGGAGAAGAAGTAATGAGCTGAGGGACATAAAAAGCAAGTTTTATGTAGCCTGAACTGAAATCTCAGTTTCTGGGATGAACATATAGTTATCGCTACCCCCCAACATTAAAAGAATTGTGTGATTATTTTTAAAAATGAATCCTAAAGAAGCATGTCTAGTCAAATTTTGTATGTGTGAAGCTAAATTGAAATTGTGTGAAGAAATTGTCAAAAAAATCCAATAAAACACTTAATATATTTTAAACTTGCAGCAGTTTCAAACTTATTTCAAATACAAAGGAATCTATGTTCTATACCTAATATATACAAGTCAACTATGATTTGTTGAAATTAATGAAAATTAAATTGAGTTTCATATCATGGAAATTTGACACTGGATTGAAGTAGAATCGGTACAAAATAATTTATATGTGAATATTCTTCCACCCAGTTATAACCAGCTGCTATGCAGTATGATTCAGGGGGAAAAAAATCCTGCAGTTTGCTACCAGTTATCATTCAACAGAAGATTTGCTTTTGAATTTTATTTCAAATGAGAAAAGAAATAAGCAGCCTTCCACACTAAGGATGTTTCAGTTAAATTCCAAAGGCAAATATGGTGAGGAAACTTCTCCCTTTGAGCTTCTTCAGTTATGAAAAGCATGCAGCCAAGGAAGCTTCAGAGTGATGGAGAGATATAGGAAATGCTTCTACGCCATCACCTTCCCTGTAACATAAACTCAAAAGAAGTCCCAGAAGAAGATGGAAAGAAATCTGAAAAAACCCTGTGAATAAATGAGAAAAACAAAAACAAGGAAAGAATACTTTTGAGAAATTGCAAGGCAGATTATTCACAATATTCCACTTCCACTTTTTTTTAAATGTTTGGTCTGGATAGATTTCCTAGAGTGATCTAAATTAATATCTACAGTCAGCCATTAAATCACTGCATAATCTTGAATTCTCCTATGAATCCATCACATAAGATTGTTGTAAGGACAAGGGAAGGGAAGGGCATGTGCTGGCCTGATATCCAATTCGATGAGGAGATAAAATTACATATTGTAACTGATGCACACTTAGAAGAGATAGAAAATCTCCTGGGATCTTCCATGTCCTGCTGCTACCATTTTTATTCATATTTCATTCAATCAGTTGTGGGACAAGGATAAGACTACTCTAGCAAAAAGGTATCTTATACAAGGTGGATGGAAGAATAAAATACACCACTTAATATTTTAGACCAAGGAACATTATCTGAAAATGATGAATCCAGTTCAAAGGACTATCTGTGCTTAGTCCAGATTTCTCTGCTTTGATCCTCCAGATCTTTGGACTACCTGTATAATTCTCAACCAGCATAGCCAAGGTGTACATATTACTGTTATGCTCTCAAATATAAAATGATGTTGGGGTGGAAATCAGAGCATGGCAGATTGCCATTGATGTACACATTCTGTAAAATGTAAAGAGGCAATAAGATATGAAATTTTCTGCTAAAAATTTTAGAAATGGTCAGAGGTAGCATTACTCATACACTGGATAAGAAGCTGATGTGTAGCAATTTGGTTATTCTACCTAGGCCATTATTGCATACCATGAGGTCTTCATAGTTGCTGCCAGTTCTTTCCATTAGCTTATATCTGATAAGTTTGAAGTAACAATGTCAGAAATTCAACCTGAGACGCAACTGTTAAACCACAGTACCTCCCCAGTGCAGAGACATTTTTTTTATCTTTTTTGCATATGAGGAAATTAGTCCTAAAGTCAGTCTGCTTTATTCAAATATTACATATGCTCTGGCCCATCCTCTACCCTTCTGAACTTCAGTAATCCAGATAGCTAATGAAAACAGAATATTTTGCTTCAGGCACTAAACTACATATAATTTACATGTACACAAATAACAATAATCTACAATTTTTGCAAAATTACGTACTTATGGCAGTTTTAAGGATTTCTTCTAATAGTAAACAAAAAAGTCTCCATATCCATGTTCCAAACTGCAAGTTGCAAACAAGAAATCTTAATTATGGTTAAATGTCCAAATCTACAAAGATGGAGGGAGCATTAGTCAACTGTGAATTGGTTCAGACCCTACTTATATGCACTGCCTGTTGATGCAGCTGCAGGAATACATAAATTAGTTGGTTTTTTTAATTTGTTTGTGCCAGTACAATCAGTCCTAGCTCTTTCTTAAGAGCATTTCCAATATTAGTGGGCTTACTGGCATCCATCTTATTAGCATCTCAGATGCAGGTGGCATCTGGAAAGTTTTATTTTAAAGGACTTTTAGCATTGTGCTTAGGTTAATGAGAAAGCGTTACTTTAAAATATCTCGGCAGTTCTCCAAAGTGCAGTTCAGTCTCACGACATCTGCTCAGTGGATACTTGTTACCTTTGGGTTTATTCAAGCAACCTTCTGAATAACCTTTTTGTTAGTAGCTTTCTTTATAGGCTCTGCGGCAGGAGGGCAAATAGTTCCTGGTAGAGGACATTTTCTCTGCTGTCTTGAATGCACAAGTTATTTGGCAGTAAAGCTTTATTGGCTTCCTCAATTTTCAGTCTATGCCATGGCCAGATGCACCCAAGGAAAGGGGTACTCAATGTTTCGTATCTGGCCAGTTCGGAGGGTTTTTGACACTACAAGACATGCCATGAAAATGCTGGCCCTTGACTTTTAATCTGGGCACTTTAATTGTGCAAAACTATTTGCAATCAAAGTTCTAATCTATTGTTTATTCACATTTTGGAAAAGAACAATGATTTTGACTTGTGTGTTTTTGTGTGTAATTACTTGTTAGAAATTGTAATTTCCTCCCTCCATTCCCTTCCAGAATCTTAGTAAAGATATTCAGGGAAAGGTTTAGATTACCTGCAATCTGGTGTGGTAATAGGTACTTTTTCTATCAGTGGCATATGATAATAATTTAATAAAAAATTTGTAATTAAATATGGAAAGAACTGCTAAATAAAACATACCTCACAGAATTATGTAATGAGCAGAACTATTTGTTGTTGCTGAAAACAGAAGCCTGTATAAAATTCCCCCTTATTTAGAATTACAAATATTGCAGGTTCATTCCTAAACTAAACTAAAATCTATCCTGCTTCTACCAAAAGATCAAATGGGGATTTTTAAAATTACTTGTGTTTCTCTAAAAATGCTAATCCACATATACAGATTAAGATGCTATAGAAGCATAACAATAAACCAAATCAAGGCAACTGGAAAGGTCATTCTCCTACATGATGTTGCTAAAATTGGGTTATGAAACTTCAGCAATGGAACTAATAATTAACTGTTTTTCAATGGTCACATTTATAAAAGCAATACAAGGAACGGACATTACAATCCCAAAGCAGGATCATAGAAAAGATATAAAGAAGGCTACTGACAGTTCAGTTCACATAAATTTGTTTTAGGTGGTTATTTCATTAAGGTAAAAAGGACAATATGTGCACTTGTATAAGCACACTCTTATCAATGAAAATCAAGACGTAGTTGTGGCATCATAGCACAATTTTGAGTCAACAACTTTTGCTTAAAACCATTGCTCCTGCATTTTTATGTCTAGCTGTTATTGGTTTCTTCTTTTTAGACAATTCAATAGCAGCAGAAATACCGTGTTTCCCCAAAAATAAGACCCTGTCTTATATTTTTTTGGAACCCTGAAATAAGTGCTTGGCTTATTGCCATGCACTCAAAAGCCCAATTGGGCTTATTATCAGGGGTTGTCTTATTTTGGGGGAAACAGGGTATTTTTAAAGGTTTTATTGAATTTATTTTGAACTATTTTTAAATTGCTTTTATCTGGATGTTTTAAAAATTCCTAATTAAATTGTAGAACTTTCAAATTATTAAAAGAAGTGAAATGTGAAGACATTTTAGTAGATATTCGAACTGGTCCTCACTTTTCTAAGAACCAATTAATATATTAAAGGTATATGCTTTATTTTAATTAGTGTAAATATGTTTTTGATTCTAGGTTTACTTAGCTTGTTAATTGCTTTGAATCATTTTTACTACAAAGTGGAATAGAACTATTATAAATAAATAAAGGGCTTGATTCATTTCCTATGGTGTGTGGAGCACGTACTAATACACAACAATAAAAATCTTAAACATACATACACACTTGAAGCACTGTTCAGGGTTGCTTATTCTTTAAAAGATTCTCACAACTAGAGAACTGGAAGAACTAGAAACTAACTTCAGAATCAGAAGAGTCTGGTTAATGTACATATGGTCAAATTACAACCTACTTAAAAGTGTCCTTAAATATTATTAGTTCAGTTGCATGCTATGCAAAATTATGTGTGGTATCAGGATTTATTTTAGGTTTATTTAATTTAGGACATCTTCAACTGGGTCCATAATCCTTGCTAAAGCTAAGACAGAGAAGGTTTAAAGGAGATGGAAGAAAAGAATGAATGTGGGATATCATGCACTGTACAGGGTTTTTTAAAGGTACCATTTTCCCAGTGCAGTCGTTTGGTTGCCTAGATATTTTGCAGAAGAGGAAAGATGTTCTTAAAGAGCATTGTATTTAACTGCTTTCTCCCTTTGAAAAGCTCAGCTGGACACTTTGATGAACTTGCTTCCTTTTCTTTCCTCTGAGATGTTGCCAGGTCAGAGTTCAAAAACTAGGCATGCTGCAGTGCTGTTCTATCAGCTATATGAAAATGAAGGAACATCCATATTCCTATTAAAAAATAAGGGATGGACATTTAAAATAAAATATAATTCAAATAAGGATAAACTGTAGTCAACCCATTTCCTTCCTTCGTATATAGGCGCTTATTTAAAAAAAAACATCCTGAATGATAAATTTGATGGTATTCAAAAATCTAAGCATTTCTAATAATTTAAAATTGTCTTAAAAATTCAACCTGCTCCTGAATTTTCAGGATTAATTTGCAAGATAATGTTCCTGAATGCTAAATTGTATTGACCTTGATACAAGGCAAACACCAAACTTCCTCTGCACTAAAATAAAGAGGCAAATTGTGCTTGCTTTTTTGCATTTCTTCTGGGTAAAGACACCCAATTAACCTTTATGGAGCCTAGTTCTGGCAAGTTCCTGCTCTTTGGGAAAGTGAGCCAGCCATCTGTGTATTTGGGGAGGGGGGGACATATTGTGAATGCTTATTTGAAAACAAAATGGCCTATAAATAGATCCCAAGGCTAACCAAAAAACAAAAAGAATTCAACCGATGTCACCTAGCAAATTTAAGTACAGCCACAAGGCTTCATGTCTGCCATCAAAAACCCCAAGCAAACAAAATCTCAGTATGTGCAAGCTTTCTTCTGCAACGGCATATGCTGATTGTGGAGCATGCTGAGCTCATGGATTAGACTGGCTTGTAGAGGCCACTGAAATGGGATACAACTCTGAAATGACATGTGGAAAAACAGCTGACCTAAGAACCCATCACATGGTAGTAAGTGCTCACAAAGCTGTACACTAAAATGAAGTGTAAATTGTTTTCCAGCAAGTGTTTCAAACATAGAGCAGGAGCAAGGTGGGTTCTACTTACCTTTACTACCGGTTTGCAATGGGGCCGTGTGCACATGCATGCTTCTGAGCATGTGCAGAAGCTTCCTGATGACGTCCGGGTCGGTGGGCAGAGCCTCCTGCTGGTTTTATTACCGGTTCTTGCGAACTGGTCCAAACTGGGGCAACCCACCACTGAGCAGGAGCCCTTCTCCCACATATACATGTACACAAGAGTCTACAGGTGTTTATTCAAATTCCCCCAAAAGGTCCTCATAAAACACCCTCATTGCACAGGTCCAGATTCTGCGCTCAGCACGGTAAGAGTCACTGGGTAACGAAGTCCAACAGGCACAAGCGGAATCCAGGAAATCAATCCACAAGTCAAACAGGTCAGGATACACAGCATAAGCACACAAGGCACAGATTTCTTTTTTATAAATAACCCAATAAAGAGCAGAATGTGAAGAAATCTAAAATATTGGAATAACTGATAGCTATATTTTGACCAGTTTTCTTGCATAGAATGAAACATGTCAATCTAAACAATTTTTGAATTTATTTATGAATGGGTCCCTTGTAAAAAGAGGTTGGAAAGAACTCTCTGTAATCTATCCATATACTACTAAAACTCTCATTGTCGTGAACTTTAACAGCAAAAACAATGTATCATAGAACAATTTTGAATCAAGATATCAAATGAGTTAAGTTACAAAATGTACCTATGACTCCCAAGGAAAGTTGTGACTGCTTCACCGTTACTGGCTGCTGCTGTGCTGCTGCTACAGTAATATGAGCTTCATCTTTAATGTTTTGTGACAGTTTTCCAGCCAGTCTAGCAATCCCTCCCTTTCCCATACAACAGTAGCCACTTACTTGCCTGTTGGGAAGGGAAGGGAAGGGAAGGGAGGGAGGGAGAATTCAGATGCTGCCTGCCAGCTTTGCAACTTCCCACAAGGAAACCCAATGGGGAAGCTGGCAGGAAGTACAAAGTTGCTCCTGTTCCTATTGCTTTTTTGCCCATCTGTGATCATTCTGTTTCACTGTTTAGGTATGGAAATCTCTCTGAAATGATGAGCTAGTTAGATCATGGGTTGTCTAGTGTTAACTCAATTGCTTTGCATAGTTCTAGAATATAATGATAGAAATTATGGATCATAAAATTAGAGAATGTGGTTCTTTGTAAGGCCAATTCAGAACAGCAGGAAAATTCAGTACCAGGAATAGATGTTGAGATACCAAGTGATGGATATTTATAAACATTGAATCTTCTGCACTTTTCAAGAAGTAATAGCACTAAAATTACTAATATATCTTTTCAGCATTAGTAATTTTACAGTTTGCAACTGTGACCACGTGCGCAGAAGGTTCTACGCATGCGCAGACCGTCCTTGATGACATTCGGGTGGGTGGGCAGAGCCTTCCGCCGCCACTACAGGTTCGCAGGAACTGGGGCAAACTGGTAGAAACTCATCATTGGTCTAATAGTTTCTCAGTAGGTCACTCAGTATTACTGAATTTTTAATTGTCCTGTAAACAAGGCAAAATCAGAACATACTTTCCATGGTGGTGATGGTTATTCTATGACAAACTCGTGGCCCGTGGGCCGGATGCATCACACGCTGGCCACACCCAAGCCTGGTTTAGCAAAGGAGGGAAAAATCCCAACACGTCACGTGATGACACTGTGATGAGTTTGACAACCCTGTTCTATCTAGTTTCAGATAGCAAGAATGATTGGGTGAATTGTTCTGTGCTGTCAATGACCTCTCATTTATGAATAACAATTTCATCACTGACATTCTGTCATTTACTAATCCCTTTGTCTCTTACCATTCAGTATACAAGAGGCAGCATCATTATGCTATTTTCATAATTTTTAATTGAAGAACCCATTAAAGTAAAAACCATAAAAGAAAATAAAGATAATGGAAAATAATTTAAAAAGTGAAAAAAGGAAAAGGAAAAAAGAAAATTATAAAGAAGCAACTTCCAATCATCTTGATAGTGATTATAGATTTGTTTATATTTTGCTTTCTCTGTATAAAGTTACATCACTATTTTCTTCTTTCCATAAAGTGATGCTAGGCTCAGGCCCCCTTTCTCTAAAGTATGAATTACCATTCACTTATGAAAGCCGGCATCCCAATCCTAGGCCAAATGCCTAGACATTTTGGGCAGAGATGCCATCCCAACAGAGAATCTGGTTTGCATTTTCACCTGTTCTTTCCACACTGTCCTCTAGTTAGAAATAACAAAATGCTGTTTGGAATATAAGACCACCTGGGACAGATGGAATGTACAAAACATGGTGGGTTTTTTTAAAAAAAATTAACTTTAATCAGCACAGATTTAACAAATGCACTTTAGGCAGAGAAACTGCTATTTTCATTTGGTTTTAAACTCATGCTGCTCAGGCATATTCAGCTGTTCTGGTACCCATCTATAGAATAAGGCATTACATGGAAGAATGTCCTACAATTGCCTCATAGATGCTAATTACAATACTTCCCAGGATGCCTAGCTTGCCAGCATCCCAAGACTCCTTCAGAGCTTCTAATCATTAGAGTTCCCTGGGTTTCTTACTTCATTCCTTGCAAGCCATCTGGTCTCTCTGAATTGCAGCTGTAGCTAGTTCTCCTCCCACCAGTCACACCTGATCTTTTGACATATGCACCTGAAACAACCGCTGCTCTATATATCAAGCATTGCAACCTTCAATAATTAGTTGGGTTTTTCCAAAGCTGGAGGAGGTGGAAGAAAGAAAGGCAGTGGGAAAAAGCTGTTTCTTTTGTGCTTATCTAAAAGCATAGAAATGGGAAAAATAGGAGGAGGGAACATGTGAATGAAAGCCTCACAATTACCTTTTTCAGTAGCAACTAATAATAATAATTGGGTGCAATCCCAAAACATCTGGAGCACCATTTGAACACCCTTGGCATTGACAAAATCACCATCAATCAATTGCAAAAGGCAGGTTTACTTCAAACAGCTTACATGCTGAGACAATACCTTTAACACCATTAAGCATGAACATCTGCCTGTCCCAGAACCTTGGGAAGGACTCGATAGGTGGATAAAATGCCAACTCTACTTAAAACATCTGGCAATCAATCATAATGAATCCTTCAAAATATGGGAAGAAACCATTCAGGTATTTTGTCTCTTAAAGAGCAGCTCCCTTTTTTTGTTGATTTGGACTGATGCTTATCTTCACCTCCCAAATAGTATACATAGATGGAGCATCCAAAATTATAGCAACCAAAGAAAGATATATAGGTACTTGGAGGAGCATCGTATGACTAAAATAAAACAGGAGACAGTAGTATTATCAACCTTATTCTCCAGGATTTAAATTGCATTCTTTACCAGCATTTCTCTAATTCAGGATATTCTATGTATCATGGGTTTGAAAGTCCCTTAATTCTCAAATGAGAATTTTATGACTTTTTGTAGTACCAGTGCAGTTACTGGATAGTTATCTGGGGAAAGCCAAGTCTTTCCTATATTGCTGTTTTCATATTTTGTCATCTTGCACCTTATAGTACATAACAGTAATTAAGTGACGTGTGTTTCCATGAAGAAAAGTAGATACACTAATTAAAATTAAAAAGGTTGGCCAGTTGAAATAGTTTGCTAGACCAGTGTTTCTCAACCTCAGCAATTTTAAGATGTGTGAAATTAAACCCATGCTGGCTGGGGAATTCAGGTTTAAATCTACTTATCTTAAAGTTGCTGAGGCTGAGAAACATTGATCTAGCCCTAACAGGTGGAAAAATGTGTCTTTCCTTTCTTTCCCCCCTTCTTTAATTTGGTATCCTTCAAAATGAATTGGAATTGGAGCTCTGAGAATTTCCGGTCAGTATGGGTAAAGGAAGTATCAAGTTAAGAAAAATTGCCTCTCTCATGCAGACTGCGTCACAATACAATACATCATTGTATTAAGTATGAATACCCAATGGCAAGTCTTGTTTTGCTCAATCCTTTCCCTTTTTTTTTTAAAAAAGGGAATCTGCTCAAATCAGTTTATATTGACATAAGATTATATAAATCTTCAATTGCATCCTCAATAGAAGCATAGATGTGGAAGGAATTATTTAGCGCTTTGTATCTAGACTCTTGCTTAGTTTATGAATCCAAATTAAAGTATCTCAGACCAGTTCCTTCATCTCCTCATGAACAAATCCAGTGAACGAGAGCCCACTACATTTCTCAGAAAGTTTTTGTCTAAAGTTCCATTGGAATGTTGCTTCCTGTAACTTAAATCTATGATTTTGTATTATGTGGAAGAATAAACAGATTTTGACCTTTTTATATGTCCTTTCAGGTATTTGGTATTTGAAGATTGGTATCATATATCCCCTTGTTCATTTTCCTTAAAGCTGAAGATAGCCATTTTTAATCTGTCTTCAGTTAATGATTATCTTGGTTACCCTTTCCTGAATCTACTACAATTTCTCTGAATCCTCCTTCAAGTGATACAGCATTTGAAGTCGGGATCTGATCAAAACAGAATACCTTAAACTGGTTATCTCTCATGATTTGGAATTTATACTTAGATTATGGTTAAAGCCTCCCAATGTCTTGCCTCTTCGAAAGAGTTTCAATTTATTTTTGGGAAAATGTCATCAATATTTTCTAGTTTGGGTAGTTGTTAGTCAACCCAGCCTTTGATGAGCGTTGTAGTTCAGATTCTCTACTCCTGCTTTAAGATATTAAGGGGCCTGCTGTTTAAGTAACAGTTACCTTTTAAAAAAAAACTCTAGAATAAGTACAAGGACCACTTTGGGAATGGACAATAGGAGGCTAAATTTTTATACAGTGTATTTGCCACAGTTCCATCTCTATTGCTCCTTATTGTATATTTTGCATAAAACTGCATAAATATGGGACAGCAGTTTCACATTGCCAAACTTGTGAGAGCATTACATGAACCACAAGTTTCAGAGGCAAACATCCCACTACAGAAGTCCACTGAACAAAGAGATCATTTTAGCATCTGAGTAGCATGCATCTCATGGCATAACATGTTTCTATTGCCATTAATTCCAAGTGAACAGCTCCCATCCCAGAACTGGAGTTGGTGGGACTTGGGTGGTATACAAATTTAATAAATAAATAAAGCTCCCACAGTGCTAACCATTTCCCTCCTTTCTATGGCATTTCAGTATCATATTTTACCAACTTCTATCTCCCCCCCCCCCTTTTTGGAAGCAGGAAAGTTCTGTTGACTATCAACCAGAGATGGGTTTCAGCAGGTTCTGACCAGTTCTGGAGAACCGGTAGTGGAAATTTTGAGTAGTTTGGAGAACCGGTAGTAAAAATTCTGACTGGCCCCACCCCCATCTATTCTCTGCCTCCCAAATCCCAGCTGATCAGGAGGAAATGGGGATTTTGCAGTAACCTTTCCCTGGAGTGGGGTGGGAATGGAGATTTTACAGTATCCTTCCTCTGCCATGCCCACTAAGCCATGCCATGCTCACCAAGCCATGCCCACTGAATCAGTAGTAAAAAAATTTGAAACCCACCACTGTTATCAACCACCTACTCTCCACTAATAATTCTTTGTGTGCACGTTTTAAGCCTACCGGAGTAACTTCCTTCCCTAAAATGTCTCCTGAGTCCATCTCCAGCAATCTTCCTGGAGATAAAATAATAGAGGAAGGCAATATTTTCTCATATCACTGATGTATAGCATTCATGACCCTGGTGACATTATTTTAAAATTACTTTCATTCTAAAGGCAATAATTATATAAATAATAGGCTATAAGGAAGGATTTGGGGACAGAGTGGAATAAATAGGAGAATTCCCAAATACAGCAGAATTCTGCCACTATGTATCACCAAAGGCCAAACTTGGAGTAATATATACATTAAGCAATACATTTAAGTCCATAATCTAAAATTATCTGCTGCTTGTAAAAGGATGGGTCATTGCTGATACTGTATCTTACCAGTTTATAAATTTTATATACATTTATTTTATCCAGAAATAAACATCACAGTATGATGAAAAATACAGCTGTTTATGGGAAAATGTATGCCTCTCACAGCATGAATGATGCTGCATATAACCTAGATAGTAAATTCAGATTTCTGTGGTAAGTAGGATTTTGGGTGTCAAGTATATTACATCACATGCACATTTCTAGATATATTAGCTGGTCATTTGAATCAGGTCATGCAAAGTCATAGGCAGACAGTTCTGACGCTGAAGCTCCCTTTCTGTCATGCTTAAGCTATTTTAAGAGCCAGTGCTTATAGAATTTGGAACTTCAGCTTAGGGGATTTGGCTCATTAATTCCTTCCTTACCCCTTGAACTCCCTGGCAGCTCGTGAATAATCAGCCTCAGCTTGAGTCTGTTATACAATGAGGATATTGCTGACCTACCATACAGGGATATTATGAGGATGAATGGATTGGGGTTCTTGTGATCTAAGCTTGTCTTCTTAGCACGGAATAGGGGACAAGATACGTGCATCAACCCTATCCAAAATAATCAGTACAGAATAATGTCTGTGTACTAAAATGGGTGAGTTGACCTACCGTAAAATAATCAGATATGAAAGATTACCATTAGTAAAGTTATAATGTGATACGTTCAAGGTCCTTTCTGCATGCCTGGGCAATATTGATCAGATTGATGTCCCCTCCCCCCAAATCTTTCTATTGCAGGATTTATATGTAACTTGGGAACAGTTTCAGTTTCAGAAGCGGTTATTGGCTCAGCTACTGATCCAGAAGAAGATCCTTTGCAGCAGTTTCTCTGGGACTGGTGCAAAGGATTTCAACTGTATTCTGCCTTCCAGTTCCAAGGATTTTATTCCTTCCAGTCAAAGCAACATGGGGCTTTTATCATCATCCTTTCTAACCTCTGCAACTGTTCCAAGGCAGAGTTTGCAACTGGTTGCTCATTTATTTTGTTGCAAAAAGGAAGTCCAGAAAATTTTTAAAAATCAGAGCAAGACAGAGGGAGAAGGAACATTTTTTTGTGCCTAAGCATTGGGCTGAAGGCAGCACTGGTCATCAACAAGAAAGAAGAAGAGCACCAATAGAGAGGGCAAGAGTAACACAAGCAAAATGTTGAAGAAGGCGGCATGAGGAGCAAAGCTAGTACATTTGTTGGATAGGCTCTAAAATTGCCAGGCGGCAATCCAGAGATTCAATTATCTTGAAGGTTGCTGTTAAATATTGAGATGAAACAGCCATTGCTTTGCCGATCCTGTAGGATGGGAGTGTTAAACTGGCGGTCCGCAGGCCAGATGCGTCACACACGAAGGGAAAAACATTGCCATACATCACGTGACGCCATGAGTTTGATAGCCATGCTGTAGGATCTTTTTTCCCCTTTGTATAGTACATTTGGAATCTTAATTATTTGAATTAGCATGAGAAAATAAAGGATTGACGATCGAAAGAATGTTGGTCAACTGAGAAAAGCTAGTTATTTCATCTCCAAACTTAGCAGTAAGAACTTTACAGGTTGTAAATCAACAATCTAAGTTCACAAATTATTTCATGTTATGAATACATTATGATGAGATTTCCCCCTCCAAAAATTTACTCTATATTCAAACATTCCCTATGCCCCTCCCAGAGTTGACAAAGGGGTTCAAAATACATCCCCTCACTTCTTCCCCAAAACAACATTTCATAATCTTTCAAATTGCCATCCATTTTGAATAAATCAAATTCAAATCCAAACCTGAAAAGAAAATGAAGGAAACAGGCAAATACTTTAAATTCTGTCTCCCTCAGTAATTTCATACAAATTTCATACATCTCGTGCACTGTGGCATTTGGTAGAGAAATTACAATTCAAATAAAAGAGCAATAATGAGTTGGCATTTGATTAGATTTTGAACAATTCTGAACTAAATGAGAATTTTTTTAAAAAACTGGCAACAATTTCATTAATATCAGTAAATGTACTGATAATTTGTTTCAGGTGGTTGATCTGTGAAGATTCAAGAAATTGGACCGTGGCAGCTAACGTTTTACTACACCATACTGATTGAAGGTATCAATTCAATTTGATTCATGATGATGTTATCCATTCAGTACCCAGTCTGACTCTTGGCAATTCTAAAGGCCAGGTCTTTCCACAACTTCCAATCTTGCACTATTTCTTTTGAGTTTCTCTGTGCTCTGGCTGGTGTCAGATTTGATAGGGTCCAGCCACTGTGTTCTTTGACAGCCCAGCTTCTGTCAATTTAATTCAATTCACACCAAACAAAATCTGAATTAATTGTATGTTTGGATTTTTTTTGGTATTATTACATTTTATATCCTGTTAAATGTTGCTTTACATTTTATATATTTATTTAATAGATTTATATAGCCACAAATCTCACAAACATGACATTGGGTGGCATACAAGCATATTGACAATGAAAATCATAAAACACAGAAACTTAAATAAAAAGTATTAAAAATCAAGAATATGGAGAATAACAATAATTTGACACCATCTTGCAGATTCACCATGGGGTGCCCAAGGCTGATAGAAAAACCAGGGCAGATGGTGATGGGGGCCAGCCTCCCCTTAGAGGAAATGATGCTCCAAAGATGGGGTCACAGAAGAAAAGGGATGCCACTTGGAACTCTTTGATAGATTGAACCTGCAACATATCCCACACTTGTTCAACTGGATGGGACAAGTAGATGTAATTAGGAAGAGGCAGTCCATCAGATAACCTAGTCCTATTTCATGTAGGGCTTAAAGGTCAAAACCAGAACTTTGAATTGCATCCAGAAGCAAACCAGCAGCATATAGTTCACAGAATAGAGGTGCTACATGTGCCATCCTAGGGACGTACATAACTGTCCATGCAACCACACTCTGTGCCAGAAGCTTTTCAAGAGAAGCTGTATGTACAGCACATTTCAATAATCCAGTTCGGAAGTGACCAGGGAATGAGGGACCTTGAGCAGAGCTTTATGGTCCAGGAAAGGGTACAACTGGTGCACAACATGAAGCTGTACAAAGGCTATTTTAGCCAAGACTGTCATCTGTCCTCAAGTAAGAGTCATGAGTCTAGAAAGAACCTCACATTACACATTTGGGGTCTGTCTGGAGTATGTGTTGTGACCAAGGCCCAAGTAGTGAATACCAAACACAATTCAGTCCTGAACAAACTTGTTTTATTAAAACAGCTGAGAATGAATTAATTCTCAGCTTAGTCCAAAACAAATTCTTCATAACCAGTCCGTCGGCCTTATCACCAACCTATGGGGTTGGTTCTTGGCAAAAACCCCACAAAGTGCAAGAGACGCTGACAAGAAGCACTGGAATCAATGTTGCTTTTCTACAAAGAACCCAATGGCTCGTTGCTGCTCTTTTAAGCCTTATGGGAGTGGCCAATCATCTTCTGGCCTTACTCCCAAGTCATCCTTTTTGCTTCAGCTGCTGTTGTCTTCTGGCAGCTCATCGCATGCGTGCATTCTTCCTCTCTGCTATCCGCCTCTGGAGGGTCCGGAGTCCGCTAATCTCTCCCAGATGGTTCTGGCCCCATCTCTGCCTCCGATGCAGAACTCTCATCTGGGCCTTCCCCTGACTCCAGGACTGGCCCATTGTCCTCCTCTGCCACCTCACTGTCCAACTCCGCTGCCAGGTCCGCAGGCTGCTGGTGGACCACAACAGTATGCAACTCCAGCCAAAACCAAAGTTGGTAAAGTAACAGATCTAGAAGAGCTCAAAACACAATGGCACTCAGTCTTGCCAGGGTTCAGCTGAAACCTGTTATGTCCCATCCAGACCCCCATAGTCTCCTGGCACCAGGATAAGACATCAATGGTATTGCTTAGTTTGTCGGAGCAGAAATACATAACTGGGTATCATCACAGTATGGATGAAACCTCACCTCATGGCAACAATAAGCTCAGCCAGCAGCTTCAAGTAAACATTAAATAGACAAATTATCAAACATAGTCAAGCCCCACATAACAGTGATTGACCTCTCACTCCCAAACAATACCACCTGGTACCAGCCGTGTAGAAAGAAAGCAAACTAGCACTGTGTTGTCCAGAAACCCACAGAGCTGATCCAGAAGAATACCATAGTTAATAGTATCAAAATCCACCAAGAGCTAGCTCTGTTCATTCCTGCCACATTCAAAATTTTGCTTTTCTGTCCCCTGTACCAATGGCTGATAGCTGGATGTTGTCAACTGTCCTTCAGAATGGAATTTACTATACAGTATGTGCTATAGATGCTTACTAACTGATTTTTTGAGAATTCTTTAGCGTAGAACTTGTTAATGGTTTTTTTGTTTGTTTGTTTTTTTACTGAACAGATAATGGGACAACTCTGTGGGTTTTGGTCTTTTTATAACCAAAGGAATTTTGCAAAATAAAAGTAGGAAGAAATTGATATTTGATAAATAAGAGTGTTCTTTTTGAGGGCGAGAATCTTTTTGTTCATTTTTTGGTCCCGTACAATTCTGCCCCTTTTTAAAATGCAATTTGCATTTCTCAGGTACTGCCAGAGCTGGAATCTCCAACTGTGTATACGATTCAGTTCAGCAAGCACAGCTACAGAGCCACTGAATATGCAGCATTGTATATTCTTCTGCAACTACAGTGTATCTATTTTAAAAATAGTAGACATCACACAAACTTTAAGCAAAGGCATGTATCTTTTCATCAATGCATTTATATATTCCTCTATAGAAATGAATACTTGCATTGATTGCTGTAAATAGGGCTTGTTCCAAAATAAAATGAAGAGTGACTGCCCTATATATATGTGTGTGTTTTGATTGAAAAAGCAAGATATAGATTTAATGCATAAATAAATGTTATGTTTCAACTTCAATACATAACATCTCCAAGCAGGAATAGGAAAGTTCCTTCAAAATCCTGAAAGGCCTGTGTCAATCTATATAGAGAATTTTCTCCAATTCCCCCTTCTATATATTACAGTTCTCCTTATGTTCAGCCAGTATTGGCCTTGTTAGCTGAGCCTAATGTGAGTTGTATGTAACATATCAGTCAAGCTGGGTCAATGTAGTAAAGGCAGACTTGATTAGTTGGATCAATATCCTAAAATTAATAACAGGTATTACTTGCTAATGATATAAATGTCCTCTTTCTCTTTGGTTTCCTGAGAACATCACCACAATCATGAATTCAGTGGAATTTTGGAATGAGCCAGTATTTGCAGGTGAACATGTCCAATTTTGCAGAAACATTTGCTGTGATTGAAGTTTGGTATTTGTCATTCTTCATACATCCTCCATATCTGGGAATTTCTTGGAGACTGCAGGTCTTTGAGACCATAGGGCAGAAAGTAGCTGCTTCCAGAAGAAAGAATGCTGGGTCAAATCATCCAAATCTTCTAGTCATATCTTTCTTTGTGAAATGACACTGAAGATCTGGGATCTTGGAAAGCTGAAAAATCTCCAGACCACTGGCTAACTTGAAATGATGCCCAGTTCATTCCACTCATGTGCAATACTAAAACCATTGCTATTGTATCAAAGACACTTTTCTATGTGCCAGAATACCTAAACCATGCTTTTAAATAATCTTTTTCATTAAATAAACAGTAATAAATGCTGTAGCAAATTATTATAATGCCTTACCTGTAAGACAGATATACCACCCAAATTTTATGTTCATGACAAATTTGCAAAGTAAATTAAGCTACCAGTGATTTCCTGACAGTGCAAATATCATGCTGGTTTTCAGATTAAAAGCAAAATAGCATAAGTGGCAGATTTGGCCCAACTTTAACATTAAGATTAAATCTACAATCAAAAGCATATATGCACATTAATAAAATCCATTTCACTCCATGGGATTTTCTTCCAAGAATGCACATTTAAGATCTGACTGCTGGAAATACTCTATGACTTTGAAACCATTTACAATCTAGAAAAATACCATATAGACAGCTTGCTGATAATATAACGCTCCACAAGTACAAAAATTAAATAATTGTTAATTGTAATTCAATTAGTTTGACTTAATTGCTTTGGTTGGTAATGGAGCATTTTATTGTTATTGTGACATCTTCACTATGGCTTGTGGGATAAAGTTGAGAACAGGCGTTCTTATTAGCATTTCAACCATTTATAGCTTTTCCATTTATCACTGGGAATAGGCTAGCTGAAGAGTATCTAAATTTTGCATTTTATGACAAATCAGGATAATCACAATTACATTTAATGTCCTCCATTACTTTAGAGGCACTGTCCATCATTTTGGTAACCTGTAAATAAGGCATATAGAAATATGGGCCTAGCAAACCTGAATGTAATTAATTCTTTTTCACAATTCACTCTATCTTGTATTGTTTTCATAATCATTTTTTTTTAAGTTTGTCAATGTAAAGAGAAAAACCACAGTGACGTTCTCCTTTGCAACATTTCTTGGGTATTTCATTCTGCCTTTTCTTTTTTGTTTTTTTTTTAAAAAAAGGGAAATATGTTTGTTTATGTGCTTCAGTCATTTTAATTAAATAAACTTCTTTTGTTATTTGTAGTTTTAATTAAAGGAAAAATCTAGTCTCAAAGCAACAAAACAATTACACTATTGATTTGGAATGCCGCCATGGATTCTATTGTTGAGGATTTATTCCTGACCACGGATGGCCAAAAATGACAGAAAAATCTTTTTGGAATTTTTCAAGTGAGAAAGGAAATTTCTCAGCTTTCTATCAGCACGGACCAAAATCTCAATCCTATACTGTTTTCTTTTTACTGGTATTCCTGAAGGAAAAGGGAATTACTGTAGCTGGTATCAGAATCATCAAACAGTTTTACATATTAATAAAATCAATGCAAATTTTTGGCTACTACACAGGACACCCCTGACTTCTTTCATCTGAGAAAGAGTGAACAGTAGCTGAGAATATTGGCGTGTGTAGTGTATAGTTTAGCAGCAATAATAAAAGCAGTCTCCACCTCACACGTTTCCTCTTACATTTTACTTTTGCATGCTTTGTGTGGTTGTCACTTGAAGTATGCAACCCAAAGGTATTCCCTTAGAATCTAAGAATCTATGGAATCTAAGGGATTTTTTTCTCTCTAAAGAAACATTCATATGATGGGGCAACAAATTTTTGTCCATGGCAGCAGTTTCTCTCTCTGAGAGTTGTTTGTTGCACCACCGTGTGAATTATTTTGTAGAATGACTATCTGCTGTGTGAAGTCAGCTTTCCATATTTAATACAATAGAAACAGGAGGCATTTTCCTACTTTCAGGCTATGGAATCCTCTGCACGACCTGTGACTGTGGATTTAAGCTGCCTCAGCCATCCTATTTAGAATAATTTCATCTTCAATTCACTTGTGACCCTCTAAGAAGACAGCCTAAACTTGTGGCTTCCTTCTTGGGATTTAAAGTGGTTTCTCCAGTTGCTTCCAATCCAAGCTGTGCCACTTATCTTTCTATGGTGCCTTCTGTTGAGGTATGTTTAGGGACATGGCTGCCCTGATTCTATTGGCTCCCTTGGTGGCTATGTCTTCCTAGCTGATCATTGCCAATGGATTTGCCAACCCTGATGGATAATTACAGTAACAGTGTTGGAAGGGACCTTGGAGGTGATCTAGTTCAATCTCCTGCTCATGCAAGAAACCTATACTATTTCTGACAAATGGCTGTCCAATTTCTTCTTAAAAGCCTCCAGTGATGTGGCACCCACAACTTCAAAAGGCAATTTGTTTCACTGGTTGATTGTTCTCACTGTTAGGAATTTTCCACTTAGTTCTAGTTGTTTCTCTCCTTGATTGGTTTCCACCCATTGTTTCTTGTCTTGCCTTCAGGTGCTTTGGTAAATAAGTTTGACCCCCCTCTTCCTTGTGGCATCCCTTCAAATATTGGAAGACTGCTATCATGTCACCCTTGGACCTTATTTTCACTAGACTAGGTATATCCAGTTTCTGCTATTGTTCTTCATATGTTATATCTTCTAGGTTCCTAATCATCTTTGTTGCTCTTCTCTGAACCCTTTCCAGAACCTCAACATCTTTTTTGTATTGGGATGATCAAAACTGGATGCACTATTCTAAGTATGGTTTTAGTTGGCCTTTATAAAGTGGTACTATTACTTTGTGTGATCTTGATTCTATCCCTCTGTTAATGCAACTTAGTATACTATTAGCTTTTTAATGGAGTAGCAGATCACCCAACTGCCTGGGCTCAGAAAGATGACTAAAAAAGCATGGGGTAGGAGAAAAAGCTGTTCTTTAGCTACCAGGTCTCCTATCTGTCAAACTCTCTGTTGGTTGTCATTGCACAAGATTGTAGAGAGTTGAACTGATCTGCATCCAAAAGCATTAAATCAAAGGGCTAATAGACAACCTGCCCTACTGTATTTTAAACAAATGGGAAATTTTGTGCCCAGAACCTAGCAGAAAAAGGCCTGTTTTATTAATTAGTCCCTAATTAGCAGCTCGGAGAAAGTATCTCTTTCCATCATTGGGACTGGCAAAAAAGTTGTCAGAAATATTTCCTCTCAGCCTAAATATCTACTGATTGGTAAATGGATCCTATTTCAAGACAAAGTGAACACTCTGGTTCCCAAGTTTTTAAAATACTTTTATATTTCTTTCAGCTCCCATGGAGGATGGACAAAAAAAGTGCCTTTTGGAAACATGAAACCTCATCCATGCACTTCCTCTACTACCTTTCACATCTCCAGATTTCAGGAGCAGTGTAAAGTAATAGTGCTATGTTAGGTATCCCCTAATTACTGCTCCCCTGGATTCTCTTCCCTAAGGACAGCTTTTCCAAGAAATTACATGTATAGACACCTGGCACCGTGAGATAGGGAGGCTCACCATGGATACTGGTCTCCATTCCCAGTCTGACTAGTGCTCCTGGGATCCCAGATCTGTTCTCTAGGATGTTTCTCCAGATGTGCATTAGATAAACTGTATTATGAGCCATTCAGAAACAGTTTCACATATCAAGCTTGGAAAAACAAAGAGGTGGACAGAAAGGATTGTTTTAATCGGCTATTTACAATATTGCATCATGACAGATAAAGAAAGCTGTTTGTTCACCTCAGAAATGATAAATAGCCTGAAACAAATAGGTGATTTTTTTTTCAAGGCATTTATTGGCAAAGAAAGCAGGCTTGTCCCACTTTCCAGTGTGCTTTTTTTTTTTAATGACTTTAAAATAAACAGATCAGAAATTGCAAATATTATAGCATGTAGGGAACTAAGTGGAACAAATATCCACTTAGGAAGCTGAAAGCTTACTGGGACATATGTGTAAATAAAGGTGATCTTCTTTTTACATTATAGATGCTGATTGGAAGGAAGAGATCTCTGTAGGTCAGCTTGTCCTTTATACTGTGAATAACGTGATGGAGGCAGCTAAACCCAGCAGCCTATGGCAAAGATAATTGCTTTATATTCCCTCACCTCACATGCAATATTTTTAAAGGAAGGAAACATGGAAATTCAGCACATAAGATCAAGTTCCAAATAAACTGGAAGAGCTCCATTGCAACCTCTGCCATATCACACATAGCCTGGTTGTATTTTATTTTTTTCCCCTTGTATTTGCTTAAAGAGGGGTAAATGATGTCTCTTGCGGGCTTTGCCATGTGACTTGCAAAGGGTAAATATAACTCCACTGGGATCAAACCTTCACAGGGACATAGGACATACTTCCTAGCCTGTCATGAAATAAACCCCATTGACTTATGATTAGCCCCTTGAGCAGGGATAATTATAAGATGAACAGATCTCAGGTTTATTTCCTGAGTGGTTTAGTGGTGGGTAGGACTTCTGTCTCTTAATGAGGAAGCCATACCAGGGAGAGTTGTGTGCTTCACATCCTGTCTTGCACTTGCTATATTTCACATGGATGAGATAATTTGACTGCAGATGAGGTAACGTGTGACTTGCCCATGAGCTGGACAAGGTTACCATATGATCATTCATGTAAACATACAGACTGCTCCCCAAGGAGCCTGACTGACAGCTGTGTTTGGATATTGTGTTGTACTCAGAGGCACAGAAAGGAGGGGAGCTGGTGGAAGTAATGCACTCTTGTCTTAAAGGAGGCAGATCACTGAGAATTTGTCACAGAAGCCAGGCACCATGATAATGGATGCTTTGAACCCAGTATTAGTAATAGGCAGAAAGTCTGCATTGGTTGCTACAGTAGAAGCCAACATAGGATACTTCTGAAGAGCAATAAGACTCAAAGCTGCTCTTTAAGTCAGGTATAGTTTGCCTGACTTGGTTGTAAGAAGTACTATGTCGGCATGTTTTATTCCCCACAAAGAGTTCTCCTGAGGGTCTATTCATATTGTTTTGTTTTCCTACTGCCTTCAATTTCACCTGGGTTCAAGACTTATCTATCATTTTCATTTTATATAACTTGAAAAGCGCATGAACATTTTCCCATTTTGCAACAAGCTGCATTGAGATGCACTGGAAAATCTGAAACAAGATTTACAAAATGCAGGGTGGAAGAAAGATTGAAAGAACAGAGAGCAGCTCAACTGTATGTTATCCTTTTACTCTAAAGGAGATTGGTGGACTTTACTCTTTTAAAGTAGTTTATCATGTTGGAGAAAGTGGTGTCCTATCAATTCTAGAAAATTTTGGAAACCTTATGTTGATGGTTTTCCCAAGGGTGAAATGTAAAATCTGTTACTACCAGTTCTGTGGGTGTGGCTTGGGGGGTGGGTGGGTAATGTGAATGGGTGGGCATGGCCAACTTTTTTCTTTTTTTAAACTTTTCAAAGCATTTTTTCTAATGCTTTGAAAAGCCTCTCTGCCGATCGGGAACTCAGCTGGGATCATCAGAAACTTTTCAAAGCATTTTTTTTACCATCTCTTCAGCCAAGAGGTTGCAGAAAAAAATGCTTTGAAAAGCCTCTGATGATCCCAGCTGAGCCGCGCGATCATCAGAGGTTTTTTTAAAAAACTTTTAAAAGCATTTTTTCATCGGAAGAGGTTGTAGAAAAAATGCTTTTAAAAGTAAAAAAAAAAAAGCCTCTGATGATTGTGCGGCTCAGCTGGGCATGGTGTGGAGGGGCACACAGGGATTTTTGCTACCGGTTCTCCGAACCACCTGCTGCCATCGCTACCGGATCAGGCAATCCGGTCCGAACCGGAAGCATTTCACCCCTGGGTTTTCCCAATCTGATGCATTCTAAACATATTCAAATTTTAACTCTAGAATTCCAAGACAGAGTGCTAAATTGGGAGTTCAAAAATATTTGGAGGAATGGAAGGTTAGAAGCAGCTGATTTCAGCTCATAGGCATCTGGTTTCTTTATGGTTAAGTTATGAAAGGACTTGATTTCACTGGGTCTCTCCAAGATTTTTCAGCATCATTGCCATTAACCTACATCATGAGTTTTGGGAATGCTAGCCCAAGAATACTTTGTACACATGACATCATAGGCCTAACCTTTTCTAAGGAATGATTCTCAAAAGATTGTTAATGCAGTATTTTTTCACTGTGTCTTTTGATTTAAACAGTGCATCAAGATTCCATGTTGTCTCCATTCCGTTTAACATCTTTATATAAATGTTTAGAAAGGTGAACATTAATAAAAATGTAATCAATTTGAGAATTTTTGCTACAATATGAATCGGACGGGAGTGAAAGAAGCAGCTATCGTATAAAGTAGGAGGCCGTGAAAATTTCCAGAGCACATATCATCCATTGAAGCTTAAAGCAGTGATAAAATATCATTCCTGAAACAACATTTACTTCGAAACTAAAATTGTGCTAGAAAAAGATGCTGTCATCACAGATTCTAAATGACAACATTTAGCAATTGAATCCAGTATTACACCAATCCTTTGCATAGAAGGCACTTTGACTAGTAGCGGTGGATTGGTCTTCTTGAAGTTCTATACCCTCCTCCCTCCATTTTTAAGTTGGTTCCAATATCTTCTGAATGAACAAGCATGCGATAGAAAAGGAATACATACAGGAATACAACTTTTTCCACCAAGCTGATTTTGCCAAATGAGAGCAGAACCAGACAGCAGAAATATTTCTTATTTGCTTATCTTCTGCCTATTAGCCTATAGGTGAAGTATTTTCTTGAGCCACTAATAAACTTTTTAATGCATTCAAATTTTCCTTTATTTCATTCATTTTAATTAAAATTATGCTTTTCAATTAAGTTCTGAGAAACCTATCAGGAATTCCACCGATGGGAAGAGTGCTAGTTAAGCATAGTGGACAAGAAACATGAAATAACTCCCATTCAGTGCATGTTCAGGGAAACTACTGCAATGGAAACTGATTATAGATTTTAGAAAATACTTTTATTCTGTACACATGACAACATTTAGATCTAATGGGCTTAGCTTGGCTTTCACCTCATCTAAATGGAAACTCAATCGACTGTAATGAATGTGCCTCATAATCCTTTCCAATGGGCAGAAAATCTCAAGAATGTTGAATATCAATGAAGGAAAATATTTGTAGCTCATCATCACTGATGATGTTAGCTGGTTTGGGTAATGAAACATCTGCAAGAAAACAACCAAGCTCAGAGACCACCTAGGACCTCTCAGTTTTGAATATCCCAGCTCTTTTTGAAACCAATTAGTGACAGGATAGAAGGTTAAACTACCCCTCAGGGGTAGGCATACTTGTCTTCTATAATATATCATAGACATTTTCAAAAATATCTTATTATCGTTAATCCATGGAAATATTTTGCTAAGCATGTAGAATTCATAGCAAGTCTACCAAGGAAAATTGGCAGCAATCTGGGACTTATTAATTCAGAATTTGTGCTGCATCTTTGATATGGGGAATACAATAGCATAAACTCCACTCACAACCATTTTTAATATGAGGTGTTATTTGAACTAATTAATTCAACAATTAAGCAATAATGCTGTTAAAACTCGTTGTGGGTGTGTGCACACACACACACACACCGCACGGACACCTAAGCATTTTTATGTCAGTTTGATTCCTGGTGACTGCTTGGACAAGTCATTGCAGTTTCCTTGGTAACATTTTCAGAAGTGGTTTGTCATTTCTTGCTCCTTGGGCTGAAAGTGATTGACTGGTCCAAGGTTATCCAGCTGACTTTGTGCTTGTGCTTTGTGCTTTTAAGACAGGATTAAAACTCACCTTCTCCACATTTCTAGTCTGATGCCTTGACCACTATTCCAAATTTTTGTTTTAAACTTAATATGATTATTACTCCCTACAAATGGATGTGAAATTTAAATCTCATCATGAGATTTAATATATATTATACAAATTAATGTCATATATGTGATCAAAGATCATATCTAGCTCTGCATTTTGTTTATCCGCAGTTCCTGCTGACATGTTCTTGTCAGGCAAATGTGGTTTGTGACAAGTTGCAGAAAATTTATTCTACAATGTTTTGAATACAATCTTGATAGGAGACCGCAATATCACAATTCACTCACTTCATTCTCAAAAGAAAAGAAAGTTGAAATATTAAAAAGGCATGGTACAATCCAGAGGTGGGTTCTACTTACCTTTACTACCGGTTCGCAACGGGGCCGCGTGCTCTTCTGTGCATGAACACCAGAAGTGTTTTGATGATGTCAGGGTCGGTGGGCGGAGCCTCCTGCCGGTTTTACTACCGGTTCTATAGAACCGGTGCGAATCAGGGGCAACCCACCACTAGTGCAATCAGAAACCAGGATTTTATAGGAAAGTTTTTCCACATTTAATAAATCATGAAAGCCAAATATTTTTTACTTGATGTTATTTATTGGTAAATATGTACTACTTCAGTTTAGAAGGCAAAAACCTACTTCAGAACCCTTGGGGCAGTGGTGGGATTCAAATAATTTAACAACTGGTTCTCTGCCCTAATGATTTCTTCCAACAACCAGTTCTCCAAACTGCTCAGAAAGTTAACAACCGGTTCTCCCGAAGTGGTGCGAACTGGCTGAATCCCACCACTGCCTTGTGGGCACTAAATAACACCTGTCAGCAGTTCCTTAAACCAACCATATCACATGGCAGCCACAAAGGACAGTCATAGAACTCCAGGGAAAATGCTGCTGGTTTAATAAGGGGCAAGGAAAACTACAGTAGCATCCCAGCATACTCCAAAGACTATTTTTTCCTTTTCAGATCAGAAATGGAATAAAACCTTAATAATCAATGAAGTAATATACCAAATGAAAACTATCTGGGCTCAACACGGATATCTTCAACCTCTTGTTCTAGAAAAATGAATTACATTTGTAAACAATTGGCAGCAGGTAAAATTGTCAACAGCTGAGCAATATATTTGTAAACTGCATTCCTAGAGGAAGAGCAGGTATTTGAGATTAGAAGAAACAAAGGCATAAACACACTTGCATAATAATTGCACGGGGAGAAAGAGACTGGCAGCAGTGCAGGCAAGAGAAACAGGTGAGCACCTAATTATTTTCAAGGCTCATGTAAGGAAAGGCATATATTAGTATTGGAATTGCAGGAAGAGACTATTATTCTATATACAAAGTCCTTGGTATTCAATAGCCCTTGACCTACTACTGACATTAAATGGGTGTTAAATGATAGGGCTATGCAATTTTTTCCAAAGAGGTACTTTAAAACTTGGGGGAGCTCATTCAAAATACCTTCTTTCTTTTTTTTTTAATCATTAAAGTAGCTGAAACTTTTTTCAGGAGTGCACACATTTGGTTAGAAACTGTTCTGGTTGTCATCTAGTTAGGCCTGCAAATCAACGGAGAGATGTCTGTCAATAGATGGCTGCTTTCTATCTTTAATTAGTCTATTTATAGGATTCAATTTTATTGTCTTTCTAAAATTTTTGTATAATATTCGTCATGTTTATATACACAGAATGGCACCATATTAGTGTGGATCTCTTTCTCCCTAGTTGACTCTACCTGGCTGTTAGATCCAGCTGGAAAAGGATGGTCAGGATCCCATCTATCAGGGAAAGAAAGTTTTTTTGTCACGGTGCCTAAAACATCATTCCCCTGGAGATCTCACTGGCCCTGCCTTACTGGCCTTTGATAAGGCCTTGAAGATGTGGTTTTTGCATGGAGCTTCAGGTCCTGGATGTCTGGTTGAGCCTGTATAATGCTTATGCTAATTGTTAGCTGTTTTTTCTTAGCTGCTAAATATGTTGTTCATAAGTTTATTATATAGTTTTTATAATAATAGCTATATTATAATATAATAGTTTCAGGGGATAATTAGAACTGCAGAAAAAACAATTACTACCAACCCGCCTTCCATTGAGGACCTGTATATTGCACAAGTCAAAAAGAGGGCTGTGAAAATATCTACAGACCCCTCGCATCCTGGACATAAACTATTTCAACTCCTACCCTCAAAACGACGCTATATAGCACTGCACACCAAGACAACTAGACACAAGGACAGTTTTTTTCCCGAATGCTATCACTCTGCTAAACAAATAATTCCCTAAACACTGTCAAACTATTCACTAAGGCTGCATTACTATTAGTATTAGTCTTCTCATCGTTCCTATCACCCATCTCCTCCCACTTATGACTGCATGACTGTAACTTTGTTGCTTGTATCCTTACGATTTATATTGATATTGTTTCCTAGTATGATTTGATTGCTTATTTGTACCCTATGACTATCATTAAGTGTTGTACCTATGATTCTTGATGCATGTATCTTGTCTTTTTATGTATACTGAGAGCATATGCACCAAAGACAAATTCCTTGTATGTCCAATCACACTTCGCCAATAAAGAATTCTATTCTATTCTATTCTATTCTATTCTATTCTATTCTATTCTATTCTATTCTATTCTATTCTATTCTATTCTATTCTATTCTATTCTATTCTATTCTATTTATCTTGTTTTAACTATTGTTAGCTGCTCAGTGTCATGTTTCAGATTATCCTATAGCACTTCTTGTGAAGAGGGGTATTATCAATTACATTACTCTATACTATTATATTCCAGGTAGCAAAATGCATCAGATACACTTATATTCCTGCCTGGTTTTCATAACAATCCTGTCCTTGCTTTGTTAAGTAACCTTCCAGAAACCTTTCTCCCCTCTTCCATCAAATATCAAATGTTTTCCAGAATTTATGGTATGAGCAAGTTAAAGGGGTTTTATTGCATGATAAGCATTAGTTTTATTCTGGATCTACTTTGGTTGCAATTAAGACACAATTAACTGCAGACTTGATAGCTGACACACAAACACCCATAACAGATGTATTCCCTGCACAAAGTGCAAAGTAACTTGCAGAAGAGGAATATGAGTAAAAATGTCTTATATCAGCAGGGAAGTCTACCACATCACCTTATATTATCCTCTGCAAGTGCCACAAGGAGGAAAATAGGTTTGGACGGAGCCGGTTCGCACCAGTTTGGGTGAAATGGTTATTAAATTACCCTCCCCCACCTCCACTATCAAAGTGGATCCTGGGCAGTGGTGAAATTCAAAATTTTTTATTACCGGTTCTGTGGGTGTGGCTTGGTGGGCGTAGCAGGGGAAGGATACTGCAAAATCTCCATTCCCACGCCACTCCTGGGGAAAGGATATTGCAAAATCTCCATTCCCACTTCACTCCTGGGGCCAGCCAGAGGTGGTATTTGGTGGTTCTCTGAACTATTCAAAATTTCCACTACTGGTTCTCTAGAACCTGTCAGAACCTGCTGGATTTCACCCCTGATCCTGGGTGCTGCGCTGCAATGGAGAAACGGGCAATAGAGTGGCCGGTGTGAGGGAAGAAGAAAGCCACTTTTCCTCTTTCTTTTCCCTGCTCCTCTTCCTTTCCTTGTGCCAGCCACTCCATTGCCCATTTCTCCATTGCAGCACAGTGCCCAGGATCCACTTTGATAGTGGGGGAGGGGGGATTTAGCAACCAATTTGCCCAGAGTCAGGTTGGCCCATGCCTTCTGCTACAGCCAACTTGACCCTGGCTGAATCGGTTGTTAAATTATTTTAATCCCACCACTGGGTTTGGATCATAACTATTTTTTTCCATCATCACAATTTTGTTACAGATTTTTGCAAGCCTCAAAACTGGCACATTGAAGGTATCTGGAATTCTCCAAAATAGAGATAACTAAAACACCGGGGGCAGGGAGGGGGGCAAAACAAGTATGTCAGAACAGTTTTATTTGTCCTAAATCAGGTATCCAGTACAACATAATAATAGATTTATTATTAGCATTGCTAAGTGCTTTTTCCTCTTAAAGATTTTGCTGGAATTAATTCTCAAGCAATAGTGCATAGGTCTGTAGACAAATATTTATTGAATGGCTAGGATTTGATTATAATTTGATTGTGCAAACTCTTTTCTTTCACTCTCTCTTAACCATAAAGGTACAGTAATGAGTGAAATTGGATTTCCTGTGGCTATACTACTGAATCAGCTCAGAATTCTTATAGAAACTTATATATTTGGAGAAATTAAACCATATTAAAATGAATTTTTAAAAAACTTGCATCTGGCCAATATCCAGGATGACAGAATGTGTTTCTAATCAAACCTGAACAAATTGGAAGACTGGGATAAAGTCCTTCAACAGAGAGAAATGCAAGGTATTTTAGGGGAGAAAATGTTGCATATAAAATAACTTCATTGTTTGGAAACATGACAGCTAAAAGGACTTAGATGTGGTAATTGACAACAAGCTGAACATGAGTCAGCAGTTTCAGACAGCTGCTAGCAGGGAAAATACAGGCCTGGGCTACATTAGAAGACGCATGGTATCAAAGACACATGTAATGTAATCTCTCCTCCTTATTCAGCACTAGTGAAAAAACACTGGAGAACTATGTATGAATCTAGGCACCACATTTCCAGGAGGATCTTGATGAGTCAGAGAAGATTCCAAAAAAGCTAAAATGATATAGAGACTTAAAGACTGCAAGTTCAAATCCCACCAGGCTCAAGGTTGACTCAGCCTTCCATCCTTTCTAAGGTAGGTGAAATGAGGACCCAGATTGTGGGGGCAATAAGCTGACTTTGTATAAATATACAAAAGTATGAAGGCTACTGCTTAATGCACTGTAAGCCGCCCTGAGTCTCCGGAGAAGGGTGGCATATAAATCAAATAATTTAAAAAAAGACATATTCATTCAAGAATGCTGAAGAAACTTGTAATGGTCACTTTGAAGATAAAAGACCAGAAGAGATATGATAGCCATGATTGCATACCTATAATAAGATGGTCAAAAGCTATTTTCCATGGCCACAGAAACTAGAACAAGAAGAAATAGATATGAATTGCAGTTATTTAGATTTCATATAAATATATAGAGAAGCACAGGGATATCAAAAGAAAACTTCTAAGACAGTATTACATCTCAGAGTTAGCACAAGGCTGCTAGCTAAAAAAAAAAAAACACCAGCAGATGAAGCTTGAACATAAAAGTGCTTCCCCATTGGTAAAATTGTGCATAGTGTTTATGGTGTTTGAATTGGGAGGATATGGATTAGGCAGTCTAAATTTGGTATCAATGCAGAGAGATATAATTTTTATTCATCAAAAACCTGGCATTCAAGGAAAAAAGGAAAGGAATAATTGGGTCATGCTAGGCAGTGGCCACCCTAGAGTCTGGGTTTGAGAGAAATACGCCTCTGTACATATTTATATGTATTTATATATGTCTCTTACCTCTGAGACACTGCCTATCAAAACAATAAGCAAACCATATGCAGAAATATATTAGCCATGAGTTTTATAAAATGTTGAGTAGTTTCTTGAGGAGGCAAACATTTGTAATTCTTCATATGATACAATTTCATATAATCGTAGTATAATGTTATAATATATGAAGAGAAGAGGATGCTGGAGGTTGTGTTTTTTTTTAAAGAGGGGAAAAAGGAGAGCAGTTGTTTGAGTCATTACAAGACAGAACTTCTCCCCTTCTTGAGTTCTCAGCAGTCTCTATGGGGCAGGTGTAACTTTCATTTTGTTCTGTTCTTCTTTGCATTGGTACTAGACCTCAGATCTTGCAAAGTAACCACTTCCTATCTGTTCAGCTGCTTGTCTTTTCCTGCCAGCTAATTACTATTCAGATAGAGTCACACAGAGACAGCACAGGGCACAGTCAACTAAACAGAACAGATTCCATTGACCTCGACCCTCTTCCTTTCTTCCAATAAGATCCTCTCAGTCTGCATCCACCCACTCTGTAGAAGGCAGAAAGAGAGATAGCAAAATAAAATCCAACTGCTCCTCAAACCTCCCCAGTGGGGAAGCTGTGAGGCGAAAAGCAGTTTCCAGGGATAAGAGCTGAAGCAGATAGTTTTCCATCATTTTGGCATTTCAAACAATAAAGGCATCCAGCAAGTACTAAATGAGTCACCCAAAGTAAATCCAGGAGAGTAAGGACTAGATTTGCTTCTCAGAAGCAGGGTTGAATTGGAAGAGAGCCAGTTTTGTCTAGGGGTTAAGGCACCAGCTAGAACCCAGAGGTCTGAGTTTTGGTCTCACCTTAGGCATGAAAGCTGCCTAAGTGGCTTTGGGCCAGTCACACTGTCTCTCAGCCCACAGTGTCAAGCTTCGGTGACAAACTGGTCAGTCAGTTCCTGTCACAACTGATGGATCAACACTCGGTCTGAAAAAAAGCAGACCCTGCAGTTGTGGGAAAACACTAAGAAGAAAAAATAGAAAGGGAATCACTGTTGTATTGGAAGCATAGTCCTTCTTTCTGCAAAGGAGAAATGCTGGACAGTTTTCAAATTCAAGCCGCCCCTCTGATCTGTTTAAAGCAATAAAACAAAGGAAAAAGAATGAAAGAAAAGGGAAATCTAGAGATCAGGTGGTGGAATAAAGCAG
This sequence comes from Ptyas mucosa, assembly GCA_012654045.1. Lineage (NCBI taxonomy): Eukaryota > Metazoa > Chordata > Lepidosauria > Squamata > Colubridae > Ptyas > Ptyas mucosa. The sequence goes on along the minus strand of WNWU01000003.1, from coordinate 32,924,046 downwards.
CAGGGAAATGACAGTAATGCAGCTTCCAACCTGCACTATTTTCCAGTGAACGTGACACAGCCATAGCATGCAATGTCACACAGCCTGAGCATAAGGAAAAAACTGAACAGCCTGATTGTTCAAGACAAGTGGGGTTGTTTACACTGGAAGCACATGGAATTATATATTATGTATTATATCTCCTGGCTAGTGGTTGTCAGGATTTGTGTACTTGAGATACAACTGCTGTATAAGTGATGTTGAAGAGCTGGCACTTGAGAAAGAGGTTTTGCTACAGGAATCAGGGGGAAAGCTTTAAACTGCCCTAAGGACATGACATGTGGAAAGCAAATAAGGAGCTACTCTGGGAACAGGGGCCATGAGAAAGAAAATTCCTAGCAGGCAGGCTACAGAAGTACAAAAGCCAAATCCTTTCAATTACATGGCTCAAACCAGGAATTGGCTACTCAATGTCAGTACTTCACACACTCCTGGTGACCAGTCGGCCAATCCATTTTTTAAAAAAAAAATTATGCAGAAGCCAATTCTGTTTCCCTCTGCTGCCAAAAAAGAGCTGCAGGCTGAGTGAAGAGGTCAGGGACCAGGCTGAAGGAAATAGTCCCACAGGAAACTGGCTGAACCAAGGGAAGCCACAAGGTTGTCTATTGGTGCTTCCTTTTTCTGTATTACATATTGACAGAGTTTATTTAACCGTGACTTGTTAGGATTAGGATTAGGGTTGGCTAGGTTTACAAAATATGCTGTTCACACAATATGCAAAGCCAAACTATACAAGTCATATTGGCTAAGCAAGAAACCATTCAATACCTTTAACGTCAGTAAAAAGAAAAAAAACATGCAAAATGAAGACTTGTCTCACATTTTTTTCTGCCACTTGCAGCTTTAATCGATCACGATGCAATAGGGCAGGCAGTGCAACACACTTCCTTGCTCTTGGAATTCATGTCTAAGGGCAAAGGAAGGGTATTTCTGCAATTAGAGCAAACACAATGGGTTAAAATGGCCAGAAGGACTGCCTGAGAAGCTGGGAAATTCTCCAGAGTGTGACCTTGTTTATTCAAAACAAGAGGAAAATAAGTCAACCTCCAGGGCAATAAAAAAAATGTGGAAACAGGAAAGGGTCAATTCATGTAATTGCTCTGCTTTGCAATTTAAATAGTTTCATGGGGGCTGACAAATCTGAGGTATCTGTTCTGGTCTTCAGCATTTTCAGGATTCCAAGGTTGTGAAGCTCAACACTTTGTGAGATAAGGGTCCCAAGATACATGTGCAAGATTGCTTGCGCTCACATCTTCCGGAGCGGGAGTTGCTGTGAGCAGAATTCATGAAGGAAACCGGATGCTTCCCCATCTGTGACAAATGGCAGACACTCCTTTCCTCTTGCTGAAACAGGAAACCTCCGTCTACTATCCCAAACACTCTGGTCTTCTCGAGCACAAGTTGTTTTAAGATGCATGTCCTTATTCATCCAATTATGTTTCCTTCCTCTCAATGTGGTAAATTCAGTCAGAGAAGATCCAAGATTATAGACAAAAATGGCAAGAAAGAAAAACTACAGGCCTCTGTATAACAAATGGGTCTGAACTGAGAAAATTAACTTGTGGACAAAAGGCGTTTTTAGCAAGCAGAGATTTTCTAGACGTATTGCTGCCAGCTGCACTTGAGTTAATAAAAGAAGAAGAGGCCAAAGGGTAATAGGCTTTGGCGTGCTCATAAAAGACAAATGACACAGAGTTCTACATTATTCTCATTTTCTTTATCCCATGAAGAAGGAAGGAAGGAAGGAAGGAAGGAAGGAAGGAAGGAAGGAAGGAAGGAAGGAAGGAGGGAGGGAGGGAGGGAGGGAGGGAGGGAGGGAGG
>WNWU01000003.1:32911904-32922086 GCA_012654045.1 Ptyas mucosa | reverse complement strand
AGGGAGGGAGGGAAGGAGGGAGGGAGGGAGGGAATATTTTAGAAGGTATGAAAGATAGAAGATGTCAGCAAGAGAGGGAAAAACTACCTGGGGGAGGATAGCATTTGACATAGACACCTTCTGTAGCACCAGATGGAGACTAAAGTTATTGCCAATTCCTGCCGAGTCAGGAAAGGAAAGAGATGACATAATAATGAGGTGATCACAGGCATAGAGAATCAAGGGAAGGAACAAAGGCAAAGTGCCAGGAAAACAAAAAACCAAAGCTTTGCACTGGGGCCTTGGTATTAAAGCTCATGTAAGATATGGTGGTCAGCTAAGCCTTGGAACAACAACAACAACAAAAACCCTAGATGTTTTCAGAAAGCAGGTGGAAAAGTATTATGGCCATGCTGTAATTATATGGCAGCTGAGGAAAAAGAGGCAACCCTGAGAATTCCTAGCAATGGAGCCATCTTCAACCTCAAAGCACCAAAGTACATCAGCTTGTGTGCTCTTAATAGTTGAGTACAAGCAGAGATTTTTTTTTCTTTCCTGAAAAGAACAGCATAATGGGAAAAGTCACTCTTTCTCAAGTTGCAAATTCTCCCAGAGGAACTGCTGCTGAAACAGACAGCTTGCGTCATTTGAAATCTTCCAGTCTTGTTGGCATGTTTCATGTGATAGACAGAGGCTACCAAATATAGAAAAAGATGATCAAATATTCTCCTGGACTGCTATAAACATTGGCTATCATTTGGACAGACCTAGAAATGCAAATATTTCTGTTCAGGTTATATTTATTCAAATAGCATCCATATTTCCTGGATTTGGTCATTAAATAAAACTTTCAAATATGGGAAATGGGCTCTTATTCTTCATCTGTTTATGGATTTGATTTGTGTGTTAACATATTATACCGAAGCTTTTCAATTTCAAATCTCTGATATGTGCTTAAAATAACTTTCATACACTAACACACTTACATTGAAAATAAAAATCACTTTTGCACACAGTACTTTCTCAGTTTCCGCAGCCTGAAGCACAACATCCTTTTTCTTATTATCAGGTACTTTTTCATCCAGTAGATTTAAAATAGGCAAGCCAATATCACAATCACCATTCCATTCCTTTCTCAGCCATCCCATCCCTGTAAATCCAAAACAGGTTTTCAATGTCTCCTTTATTGTGATGTTGGGCACCACACTGTGAGAATCAGTGTGGAAACTAAACAGCTAGGAAAAAACTACCTTTTTGGGCTGCATCCAGTGGCAAAAACAGAACAGCTTTCTTTGTACTCAGTGCTGCAGAACCTTATCTCAATTCCATTATGACAATAGTGATGGTGAGGGAAATCTCAGGGAAATATTAAAATTCAAATCCAAGAAATATAAAATGTCAGTATCCGTTCATGTTTCCTTCAACAGAAAAAAACCCAATGTTATAGCATTATATACTGCACATTCATTTCAACGGCTAAAATTGGAAGAGCTGGTCAGGTGGTGCCTACCTGCTCTCAGTGTTGTAGGATAGTAATATATGACTTTCCTGTCCATCCATATTATTCCTAACTGTTAAGAGACATTAGGAGTTTAATAAACCGTTCTGCAGCCTGATTCTGTTTGGAAGCAAGTGGGCAAAGGATTGCAGATTAAGTTCCCCTTTTCCCTTTCTATTTTAGAAAACATACTGAACTTCAACATTAGCATTTAAATAGTTGCAAAGGGAAGAAATAAAGTTCACACTTCAGTGGGGTGAATTCCCACAGTTGCAAACAATTCCTGTAACCGGAATGAAGGCAGCTTCCTGAGAGTAATAGTTAAAAGAGTGCAGGAGTGGGTAGTCATGGCAGAGGGAGAGGACTGAGGTGCAGTAAGGGTTAAGATAGGATAAACCAAAACCCAAAGAAGCAGAATACAGTCCCTGGGGGAGGGTGTTGCAAGCTCTTCACAGTAGTTTGAATTATGTCACTGGCTTCGTATTTCAGGTTTTAAGTGGGGAAAGGCGGGAGAATGACCCATCCTATTTTCTATTTCCATAGGTCTTTTACAGACCCCATTATTGTGGCTCCCCTTGGTTTTTTTTCCCACTTAGCTCCCATGCCAGACAACATGCCAGTTGGCAGCATACAGTCATACCCTTTACCGGTGCCAACAGCATCAGAATGATCAGCCAGTGTTAAGTATAGTCATCATATCTAAGCGGCAAAAATCCAGACAATTGGTGGATGGTGGCAAAGATTTGGGGAAATCCTATTAAAATTTGTGTTGCCTGGATTCATGCAGTCTAGAGCTCAGAACTCTGGTTTTAAAAGAAAAGTGTCTGGATGGGTATTGTTAGAGAATTCTAGGCAAAACTTCAATCGTCTTTCTAATATATTATTCTGCTTTGAAATTCAGGAATATGTGATATCCAGAATCTCAGACATTTAAGAGGCTTAATACATTTTAAGCTTCCCAGAGTAGCCCCACAACAAGATGGACAATAAAAAAATAAAATAAAAATAGCAGAAGTACATTAAGAAATCACAGCAGCATTTGTGGCTGCTTTTGAAGTGACATTGAGAATGAATTCAATATAGAGCTATCAACTGCATCTAATGTAAAGTTGAACTTTAATAAAAGCTGGATAGGAAAATACCTCACAAAATCATATAGTTGGATATAAACTATACTCATAAGCATCTGTACCACTACCTAATCATAATTCGGCTGCTGAATAAGTGAGCTCAATCTATGCCATCTTTTTATTTTCAAATGACACAGGATCATCTGAGAGTTTTAGCCACGATGTTAGATCTCTAATAATTTAGTCATGGGTGGAAATCCAAAACTGATTCTTTGTGAGCACTTATTTAGAGGATTGAATAGTATTTAAGATTTTGACCACAGAAAAAGACACTGTTTCTTTAAGAAGTTACAGATAGGTGGTATGTTTATACTATTGTCCGCTCCAAAGCATCTGTTGGAGCCTACTGTACAGTCATAATTATTATGTACACAAATATGTGAAATCCACTCTGATGGAGCCCATTTCTTAAAGTAAATACAACATTATGTTTGTAGTATAGATGGAAACAATCATTGGTTATGTTTTTGGATGAACCATGGCATGGGCAGAATATGAGTTGTGTATCCATCCTTGCCCTATTTGACCTGTCGGTGATTTTTTATATCATCAACTATAGTATCTTCTCGATTAGCTCAGAGATTGAGGGTGGATGGCACAGTTGTGCTGGTACGCCTACCTCCTTCAGAGTTGATTCCAGTCAGGGATGATTGGGGAGGAGAGATCTAACCCTTGGCCTCTATTATGTGGGATGCCACAGGATTTGGTGCTTTCTTCTCTTTTCTTTAACATCTGCATGAGCTCATTTGTCACCATGGAGTGAGATACCCTCAGTGCACTGATGATACCAATGATATATCCCTGGCAAATTGAACAATATTTATTCCAGTATCTGGAGGCTATGAGAATCTAGATGGATAACTACAGACTTCAGCTGAACCCAGGCAAGACTGAGTGGCTCTGGATTTGGGGGCCTACTAGTTCTAAAATTATGTCATTTTTAGTGCTTGATGGGGTTTCACTACCCCAGAGTGATCTGGTTTACAATCTGGAGTTCCTCCTAGATTCATTGAGATTCCTGCTCGATAAGTCCAATTTTGGTACAATATTTAAAAATAAATATTTAAGTAGATTTACAGGGAAATTTCTTAATATGAGTATCAGTTATGTTCCAAAACATAGGATTGGCTCTTCTTAGAAACTTTGGATATACTGAGCATGAATGACTGCTAACATAATTGTTTTGAGAAATTTGAAAAGTATTGATTGAATGGATAAACCATCCAACAATCCTATATTGACTGACCTAACTTTAATTTCATTTACATTTAAATATATTTTAAAGAGTAACATGGTTATTCTTCATCCATGTATTTAATATCTTTATCATACTCTATTTTAGGAGTGTCAAACTCGCAGCCCACCGGCCAGATGCATCACACACTGGCCACACCTACCCCGGGGTTAGTGAATGGGAAAAAAGTCACGATACGCCATGTGATGATGTGACACCAGGAGTTTGACATCCCTGCTCTATTTAATCAATTTGGAATCCTTGGGGCCACATCTAAGGCTTTTGGAGGCGCTAACCAGCTCTGGGCATAATTTGTCCAACTGTGTACTGAGCCCTTAGAAAGATGAAAAGTGTATAGCCAATATTAGAACATGGGAAAGACCTCACACTTTAAAAAAAAAAAATCACACAGAAGAGAATTTTCTCTCTGCTGTTTTCTGTCTTGCTAAAGGAGAAAAACAGTACCTTTGAGGATTTGCCTTTAGGGAAAATTTTTAAAAATCACAGAAGCCCTCTCAGGCTCAGAATTCATCAGCCATGAATGAAATAGTGTACTGGGTGGGTATTAAAGCTGATACAATACAGTCATTCATATTATGCTTTCTAAAGGAATAGAACTTCCTCCCTTAAAAATGCAGTTCAGTGTGAACAGCTGTCACTGACATTTCAATCTTGCATTAATCAAAAACAGATGGAAAGTACTACCCAGGGAAGTAAATATATAGTCCATTTTTTTATGCCGTCAATTTAGGAATATTGAATGAGATAATTTAAAAGAGACAGAAATGTTCCCTTTGTTTGTAGGTATAGAATGGATTGCTAGAGTCTTTTGCTCTTTTGCACTGTCTTCATACCTGTCTATTCTCTTCTCAAACCCAGAGCAGGAGATGAAGTTGCACGGATAAAGCCATATAAAGAAGTCCATTACATACCATTTTGTTGCTGTACCTCCTTTCTACAGAGTTCTTAATAGAAATCACCATTATCAAATCTATGCATATTGAAGTGTTCAATGTTTCTTACATTTACATCTGCATAATATTGGAATAATAGAGAAAATTGGTTTTGTATGGATAGGTAAAATTGTAAGACCAGATTTGAATCTACCACTGCTATTCCTTGCCTGAAACAGGCATGCTATCTCTATTCTCCCAAATGGCAAAGAAGGTGTTAAAGGTTTGATAGCAGAGGCCACACAGCAAAACAGAAGTTATTCACAGCGGCACCCTCCCCCAGACCCTAGCCTCTCCTTTGCACTCAGCAGCTCTGGCGTGCCTGCCTTACTCCAGTGCCTCTTCCACCCACTGTGTCTCTGGCCTGCTTATGTGATGTAAAACAATTCTTTTGTTTCCTCTTTAAGACATTAGCCTCAGGGGCCATTATAGGAAAGAAAGGTAGTTGGGGTCTTTTATCTGAAGGAATCCATTTGAGAGCTCCTTCACTGCCTCATCCCTCTGCTATGGCTTGCTCTATAATTTACTCTGCTATCCACAGTCACTCCTTCACCCCATATCCTGCCAGTTTGTCATCAACCAAGACCCTATATAGGAATGCCGGCCTATATAGTATATAGGCCGGCATTCCTATAAACATTTAATGGGGGATCATCCTGAAAATGACGAAGGCTGCAACCCTCTGACCTGGAGTAAAACTCACAGAGAACTTGCTTCTTCTGGAAGCCTAAGCAACCTGAAGCTGAAAGAAACAATGTGCTCTGCTGATTCTGAAGATCTGTAGCAGTGTAAACAGTGTGAAATCTTCTCTAAGATATACATCCCAATAACATAATGATGACTCAGCTTGTTTGGTGGGCTTGATTAAATGTTTGTGTGAGAAGACTACAAAATCAGGGGACATATAGTGAAATGAAGAAACTGTAATAGGCAAGATGGCAAAACTAAGGAATCAATATGTTGCCATATCTATGTAAAAAATTAAGTATGTGATTTAGTTGTCTCTAAAAAACTATGGTTTAATTTGAAGAACACTGAACAACGTTGGAGAAGGTCCTCATGACCAAATTAAAGTGCCATTTATTAATCTTTGAATTGCAGAACTCCCAAAATTTTGTTGTTCCACTGGTGATCCCTATTTTGCCAGAAGTACAGTCTTGACTGATGGAACTATTCTTATTTATAAGTATAAAGCATGTTAAGAATATGGATTGGTGGGCTTCCCTAATTGTCTTTTCCTCTCTTCTTAGCAAACTTGATTGATTGATCGATTGATTGTTGATTGTTGACTCTTAGCAATCACATAGATAGTAATGTCACTAGTTCAGGTGTGTCAAACTCATATCACCTGATGTATCGTGACTTTTTTCCCCTTCACTAAACTGGGTGGGGGTGGGGATGGCCAGCACAACGTGAGTTGTGAGTTTGACACCCCAACACTAGCTGGTAGGAAAACATTCACCAATTGCTCTCAATAACCTGAGATGGGGCTGGGAAAGAGATATGGTTTAACAGGTAGTTAAGCCAACAGATTTAGTTATCTGTCAACTCTCCTGGCTTTCTGCAGGTGCTTTTTTCATTCACCTTCCCTAAATTTAGGACTACAAATGTAAGCTACAAAAATCCAATGACAATCTGAGGGCAGCAAAGAGAGTTTGCTGCCATTTATTGTTCTGAATTTTTGCAGCCCAGCTCTAATAACGTTCTCCAAGCCTGCTTTTATAGCTGGAGGAAAAATGGGAAAACTGATCAGACTTCTAGTTTTACTTTAAGATTATCAAGAAACTATACTTATAAACTTTGCATACATATTTTTAATAACCTAGTTACTGTATATAATTATAAAACTATACTGCTTTCCCTATAAAGGAAAAATGAAAATTCTGAATCATATTTCTAGGTAAGCATCATTTGGGACAAATCATATGAATAGTCAGTCTAGTTTATTCCTTAAGAGGTAATCCAAATTACATATCACACCTAATGCATTTGGGCTACACTTTTGTTATGAAGAAAATGGCAGAGACCAAGGGATCATCGTCTACAGCAGATCTAAAGGGGTGTGTGTGTGTGTGGAGGAGGCTTGGAAAACAAATTTGAAGTATTATTATCCATGGTTCCCCAGGAAGCATGGAGAATGGTAAGCTCTTCTCTGTAGAGTCCCATTTCATTAGTCCTTTTAAAGAACAAACTTCAGAGGAAAAGAAATTGGACATCTCATCTTGGATGCCAGTCTGTTAAAAATCCTCGTATTCAAACAAAATACATGCCATAATTTTGAATGCTGGTAAAATACAGCAGGAAAAATTGAATAATGTGAAAAATTATAGGGCACCAGCTTAACTCTGTGCTTAGAACCACCTTCTTATTGCTGTGAACAGCTTAAATCAAGATCATCTCTGTTTTCTTTCTTACAGGCAATTGTCACATTTTCTCACTTACCATATGTTGCATGTGTACTTGGCGGAAACCACAGACAGAGAGATGTTAGGTCCTGGGCAGAGGAGAAAGAACAGATTCATTGGTCCTAATATGATGTGTGGGGGAGGAATTCTATGCACTTAAGGCATATGAGCACTTGCCTCTTAGTCAAGACTGTCAGTTGCTGGAGAAATAATTAACCTCCGGCTACTTCAATTACAACCAATAGAAAAAAGGAACAGCGGTGAGTCCAACTGTCTGAGAGAAAACAGACAGGAGGAGTGAAAATAAAAGTGATAGAAGATATTTAAAGTTCCATCCTTAAATTTTTGTACAACTCAGGAAGTTTGTTTCATACATGGATATATGTGTAACATTCATTTATTTATTTATTTATTTATTTATTTATTTATTTATTTATTTATTTATATACCGCTCTACTCCCAGGGGAATCAGGGCGGCATACAGACAAATGATAAAATACAAATAATACAAATATTTTAAAGATTGATTAAAATACAATTAAATAATTTGGTCTTAAACCTAAAATTAAAACTGTAAATTTATGAGATTAAGATTTAAGAATTTAAGAGCAGTTTTAGAAGAGGTTAGTCCAGGCCACCCTGCTGGAATAGAAACGTCTTGAGGGCACGGCGGAAAGTGCGAAGATCCGGGATTGTCCGTATCTCCAGGGGGAGCTTGTTCCACATGGTGGGTGCCCCCACAGAGAAGGCTCTCCCCCTGGGGGCCGTCAGTTGACACTGTTTGACCGACGGCACCCTGAGAAGCCCCTCTCTATGAGAGCATACTGGTCGGTGAGAGGGTACTGGTGGCAGAAGGCGGTCTCGAAGATACCCCGGTCCTAAGCCATGGAGCGTTTTAAAGGTGGTAACCAAAACCTTGAAGTGCACCCGGAAGAACACAGGAAGCCAGTGCAGCTCGCGCAGGAGGGGTGTCACATGGGAGCGCCACGTCGCTCCCATAACTACCCGCGTGGCCGCATTCTGGATCAAGTGGAGCCTCCGGGTGCTCTTCAAGGGGAGCCCCATGTAAAGAGCATTGCAGTAGTCCAGGCGGGAAGTGACGAGGGCATGAGTGACCGTGTTTAATGAGTCCCGATTCAGAAAGGGGCGCAACTGGTGTCTCAGGCGAACCTGATAAAAAGCTGATATATCTTAAAAGTGTAGATTTTTTTTTTTGTTTCTTGTATACTTAAAATGTTTAGAATTCCTAAAAATGGCAGAAATACCTACACAAATGAATTTATATAGTCATTTGTATCAATATGGGTACTGTGTATAATCAAATGGATGGCAGGTTACAAATAAAGTCTACTTATTTACAATACATTATTATTCATTAAATTTGATCTTTTGAAAACCAATGTTCCACTCTATGGTGTCAATAGGAATAAATGCATACTTTTAAATAATGAATGTTACTTTTGTATAATATGCCATTTTGTGCCTTTTAAATAGGCTAAAGAAAGGATAAACAAAGCACAATGATAACGAACATGGTTAAAATGCAGCAATAAAATAATTCAAATGGAAAGATTCTCCATATATTAAAAATATGTTTATTGATCGTTTTGTAATATGTAGAACTTTCATTGAACAGCAGACATTTATGGAGGAGGAGGATTCACTCCTGAACACTTTGGGCAACTGGCCCAAAAGGAAACCATGGTCGATGGTATTGATGGTTGCTGAGAGGTCAAGAAAAGCCAGGATGGTGGCCACCATCCTGCTCTCACCAGAGGTCATGCACAGGTGGGAACCTACAAGAGAATAATATAATCCAATGCAACTCCAGCTACAAAATACAAAACACAAAACAGAACCAGTAGAAACCACTGATAATAGCATCAGTTTAGCCATGATTAAAAATACCAAATCAACACACAGTGATGGAAGAATGCCCCATGACCTCACCTTTTATAGGTAATAATATATTGTACATGTTAGTATTATGACTAATGAAAATTTTACCAGTTTATTAAAGCAATCCACCCAATGAATATATGTTAGTACCTATGATAGAGGAACAAACTTTTTGCAAAAGCAAGGACTTGTTGTGAATTAAAAAAAAAATAGAGCAGGAAGTTTACTGGAATTAGAATAATGAACTATCAGGTAACTCAGTATGATAAAGTAGTGTAATAGGTAACAAAAGTGAGTTCCACAACAGGAGATGTTAAGGAGAACATATGGCATTGCTTACCTTTGGCGCATTGTGGAAGGACAAGTATACACATAGCTAAAGCAATAACTCAGAAATATACATATACATACTTTTTAATTTTTATGAGGTTATCCTCATAATATTTATTAACAGTATTAAATTATTTTTACTATTTATGGTTTTTGTGAGAATTTTATGAATATTTCATTTTCTTAGTATAAGAAGTGCAGAGTTATAACTATAAGCAGCATATAATGGTTTAAATAAATAAACATTTCTGCCCTTTTTCTTTGTATTCCATGTACCAAGGGGGTTACCATATATACTCGAGTATAAGCCAACCCGAATATAACCCGAGACCCCCAATTTTACCACAAAAAACTGGGAAAACTTATTGACTCGAGTATGTTACTTTTGGGGGTGGGAAGCGGCCACTGGTAAATTTCAAAATAAAAAAAGACTGGTCAAAAGTGCAAGGACCTGTCAGAAATCACTTTTTTCAGCCCTCTGGGTAGTCCTTTTGTGCATATGGACTACTCAGAGGGCAGAAAAAGTAATTTTTGACTGGTCCTCACACTTGTGACCAGTCCTCGAACTTACGACTGTCCTCACATTTTACGTTTTTGCCCTATCTTATCACCACGGTGAAGAGAAGCAGCTGTGAAATGAGTGACATGGTTGTTAAGAATGCTACAATGGGCATAAATGATGACCAGTCATAAGTGCGAAGACCGGTCAAAAGTGCGAGGACCTGTCAGAAATCACTTTTTTCAGCCCTCTGGG
>WNWU01000003.1:32890392-32911894 GCA_012654045.1 Ptyas mucosa | reverse complement strand
TTTTCAGCCCTCTGGGTAGTCCTTTTGTGCATATGCACTACTCAGAGAGCTGAAAAAGTAATTTTTGACTGGTCCTCGCACTTGTGACCAGTCCTCAAACTTACGACTGTCCTCACATTTTACATTTTTGCCCTATCTTATCACCATTTCTCTCTCCCCCTCTCTTTCTCATTCTTTCTCTCTCCCCCTTTTTCTCTCTCTCTCTCCTCCACTCTCTCTCTCATTCTCTTTCTCCCCCCTTCCTCAAAGAGAGAGGTGGTAGGTTTGAGGAGAAAGATTGCTGTACAATAAAAAAGATGAAAGGGAAGAAAACCAACCCCAAACAAATATAAAGATATTAAGATAAAGAATGAATTGTTAAACTTTAAAGAATAAAAGAGAACAAATATGAATAAATAGCAATAATTAGAAACACACATACAAACATACAATGTATTTTCTTTGAACAGAGTATTTGGCCGGTTCACAAATTTAAACAGTGTTCAATCATTTCACTTAAATTTACAATTTCTATATTTCCTTTTTGCCATATTTATTCCTCATCTGTTTTTTAAAAAAATCAATATTACCCTTCATCCTCATCTCTAATCTTAATCAAATTCAATTTTTCACTTCTATTCTATATTATACCCCTTCCCATTGTCATCTATTTTTATATCCATTCTCACTTTGGTTAATTATGTAATATTACAGTTGTTCAATACAAATTCAACATTTTAATATAAATATATTACTCAATATGAACATGAATATTCCAATTATTTCCATACAATCCAATTTCTTACAAATCAATTACCAGTAATTATATTTACCAATAATAATAAACCAAATAATTTCCCCCATATATTCTTCCAAACCACAACTTAATCATTTCTGCTTTCAACACAATATACAATTAATAGTATCTCAATTATTACAATTCCCTAGTTAAATAGAGCTTTTTCTTTTGTGTTTTAAAATCTTGAACTCTCCTCTTTTGCCATTTGCCATGAATTTCCCATTGTTTGCACCTACTTTTTTTGATGAGGAAAAAGAAATCTGCCTTTCCAACGTTGCAAGCAAAAGAAAAAGAAAAAGAAATCTCTCTCTGCCTCATTTTGTCATGTTGCAGCAAAGACCCTGCTTTAGTTTCAGTTTCGTTTTTTTAGCATAGCTGGGAGGGGAAGGGAAAATGCTCCAGCAATTTACCTCTTTGCAGCTAGCTAGCAACAGAGCCCCGGTAAAACAGCTGAGAGCAAATCAGCTGAGAGTCAGGAGGCTCTTCAAATCAACTTATGGTAATTAACCTATACTGACGCTGAAAGGGGCTGTTTTTTTTATTTTTGCAGACAGGGGTCTACTCATTTGTTTTCTTTTAAAAAGGCATTTTTTTTCGTGACTCGAATATAAGCCGAGGGGGGCTTTTTCAGCCTGAAAAACGTGCTGAAAAACTCAGCTTATATTTGAGTATATACGGTATGTGCTTATGTACAAGAAAGTACAAGAACAATTAAAATATTATTGCAACCACTACTTCTCCAATTATTTCCAAATCATGATTATTCAAAACATGTATACATATTTGTATTTGTTCTTGAAGTTTAAGACCGAAAACCTGAACATTAGCCATGTTTAAAAATACCAAATCAATACACAGTGACTGAAGATTTCAGTCATGAAAATTACTGGTTAAAAGTAAAATATAAAGAATCCAGCCATCACATATACTTTGTTACAAAATACAGAATCTAAGAAAACTATAAAAATGATTAACTTATTTTGTAGTAATTGGTGAAAAGAATTAATTCTATTTAAGTACAGGTAAATAAATGAGGTCTGTCTATTGTGCTATATCAAAATGTGTTTGAAAGAAGAAATGATTAATGTCAATTTCCTTTATTCCATGCACACTAAGAAACCATTCTAAAGGATTCCCCAATCCTCCCAAGCAGATTTTCAGAGATGCAAAGAGATTTAGAAGGGAATAAGAGCGGGTGAAAATTGTCTCCCTTCCCCTTTTCATACTTCGGAGCTCCCAGATTGTGGAGTTCTGCTCCATCAGACTCTGGACCCAAACCAACAGAAGGTATTCTTCTGAGAGTTAAATGCGTCAATGAGTAAAACCACTGAGCAAATTTAACAATAGGATGAGGAATTGAAGATACCTGATGTTTTCACTTTTTATTTGAAACATATTTTTATACAAAATGCACCCTAAATCTTAAATGCAGCTTTGAAAAGAAATCCAATTGGACTATGAGCATCTCATGTATTCTACTAAGTACTACATGTTTGGAGAGGCATGTGCATATGTTCAATAACTACTTTAGTGGGACTAAAATAGTGGATTGCAAGAAGCCAACTGAACTGTATCTCTCTTCTGCAAGCACCACAAGCACCTGATGGGGCAAGTTGCTGTTCTTCTGCAAATGTCTGAGGTTTGAGGTAGAGTCAAACCTCTACCCCCACCACCCCATCAACTACTTCACTTAAAAGGAAGTGGTTTTTCTTCATTTACTGAACATATGCAGAATCCAGTTTTGATGAGCAAAGTAAAGCCTTGCAACTGCTCTCTCTGTTAAAAGTGAAGTGACACAGCACTTTACAAAACTGCTTCTTTCAAAACCTTTGTTGAAATAAAGCACCCCTTTGAAAATATATATATCCTTAGGTGTCATCATAGATAATATGTAGAAAATTGGTGAAAAAGAGAAATATTTTCTCTTTAATACTTCTTTTGATATGGAATGATTATTAACCCTTCCAGAACAATTTCTTTTAGAAACTGGCTATTTTCCAATCTTCCAGAACAGATGCTAACCCTAAAAAAAGTCCAAATACTTCATATTCATATTTTAATCTTTAAGACTACTAGAATGGATACAACTTGACTCATTGATATATTTATGACAAAGGATTTTTTAGTTCATTTTTCTTGTCCCTAATAGCTCATTTGAACTTGCTCATTAGACACTTTGATTAGAGCCTTGCAATTTGTTGCACTTCTTCTGGTCTATAGTAAGAGACCATTCTCACTTCAGTCTTTAATTATGCCATAAGCAAGGGTGAAATGCTCCCAGTTCAGACCAGATTGCCGGTAGCGATGGCGGCGGGTGGTTCGGAGAACTGGTAGCAAAAATCCCTGTGCCCCACCCCCATGCCCAGCTGAGCCACGCGATCATCAGAGGCTTTTTTTTTTACTTTTAAAACCATTTTTTCTACAACCTCTTCAGCTGAAAAAATGCTTTTAAAAGTTAAAAAAAAAAGCCTCTAATGATCGCACAGCTCAGCTGGGATCATCAGATGCTTTTAAAACCATTTTTTCTACAACTTCTTCAGCTGAAGAGGTTGTAGGGAAAAAAATGCCTTTAAAAGCCTCTGGCAATCCCAGCTGAGTTGCCTGATCGTCAGAGGCTCCTGAAAGCATTTTTTTCTGCAACCTCTTTGGCCAAAGAGGTTGTAGAAAAAATGCTTTTAAAAGTTAAAAAAAAAGTTGGCCACACCCACCCAGTCACATTACACCTCCCACCAAGCCACGCCCACAGAACTGGTAGTAACAAATTTTAGATTTCACCCCTGGCCATAAGTAATAAAGCATATATAAGCCATCAATTAATATCCAAATATAATATTAAAACAGTCTTTCTTCATCTAGTTTCCATCATAAAATGAGATTACTGTATATACTCGAGTATAAACCTAGTTTTTCAGCACATTTTAATGCTGAAAAAAGCTCCTCTCAGCTTATATTCGAGTGAGGAAAAAAGGCATTTTTTCCTGCTACCTGTTTTGGCTTCCAGGGGCTACAGGGAGGCTTGCTAAAACCAAAATGGGGCATGGGGGAGTGCGGCACCCTCCGTGCCCCGTTTTGGCTTCCAGGGCTACAGGGAGGCTTGCTAAGGCCAAAAAGAAAGAGAGAGAAGAAAGAAAGAGACAAAGAAAGAAAGAAAGAGGAAAAAAAGAAAGGGGGAGAGAGAGAGAATGCAGGTATCTCTTAACAGAGGCTTGAACTTGCCTGAAATTAGATCAAGCCCTACATCACTTAACCCAATGTATCAGATTAAATTGTTATTGAATTATTTTTGATATATATACTACATTCTCTTGTGTAATTTAGTTATAGTGTAGTTTACACTATGCACTTACAGAGCTAGTTTACTGTTTTTCTTTGAAATAAATATTCAAAAACATTTAACCTACTGATGCCTCAATTAATGTAATTTTATTGGTATCTATTTTTATTTTGAAATTTACCAGTAGCTGTTGCATTTCCCACCCTAGGCTTATACTTGAGTCAAAAAGTTTCCCAGTTTTTTTGTGGTAAAATTAGGTTCCTCGGCTTATATTCGGGTTGGCTTATACTCGAGTATATACTGTACCTTAAAGACATGATTGGACTAAGAATTAAAAATGAGGGTTAGCATCTGTTCTATAAGAGAATTCTAATCCATTTTAAAGCATAAAAGCCAGCTGAGTGACTTGGGCCACTCCCTCTCTCAGATCAACTCACCTTACAGGTGGTTGTTCCAAGAAAATAGGAGGAGGAAAGTATATTAGATATGTTCACTGCCTTGAGTTACTTATAAATAATAAAGGTGGGCTAAAAATCTAATTTAAAAACCCAATACCTGGAAAAAAGGTGTATTTATCTTAATGATTATTTACTTTTTGTAAGGCTCATATGTTTTGTTAGGGCCTATATAAAGCAATTATTATACATTTCCATTAAAAAATTTCAAAGAACTTATAAGGTTTTTTTTTCCAGTAGAAAAGAGATGCTACTTTACTTAGGTGTTAACATTTATCCTGCCAGGCATTCTCTGTGAATGCTTGCAAGTTAGTCATCCTGTGCTAAATATTGTAAGTGAAATCACACATAATATAATTAATGATTATTTCAACATTTATGCAAGAAATTTAATACTGATTGGAGTATCAAAATAAAGCAAATTTTATATAAACTAAGTGATAGGGAAACAATTTTATCGGAGTAGGAATTTTATCAGCTAGTAGTAGATGGACAAATGCTGTAAAAATGAAATGTAGTTAGGTTTATTTATTCTTTGGAGAGAGAAAAATCCAATTTAACACTGAAAAAGTGTGAAATGGATCATATTTAAGATTATTGGTTTTTGTCTTTTTCTCTCATAACAAGAATCTGAACTAACCACATAAAGCAATGTGGTTATGAAGTTAATCCAGGAAGTGCTTTGAAGGCAAAAGAACTTTTGAAGTAACCTTGTCTTGCTCTGAGCACACAGAACATTCTTATTACCAAACTAAAAACCAACGTGGGAAGGGGAATTGGTCCATCTAATTTAGCCTCCCAAATGTTTTTTAAAACCCTTCCAAATCTTATTTAACCCAGCCTCTTAATAATTAAAAAGTAACACCAAAAATAAATGTAGACTTTGTGTTTAACAACAAGCATAAATATTTTTCCTGTAGCAAAAACTCAATGAAAATGTAAATGACCCTAAAAATAGCAAAAATAAAACAAATATGCATTCTTCCTGCTTTCCCATTTGCTCAGCTTCGTTCACTCAGAAGGCCATCTTCCCTATTCATCATCCTAACATATTAGTTTCTTCTTCCAAAAAAAGCACTCTGTTCTGGATTTAAAAGTGCTAAATATTTTTAAAAACATTTCACATCCTTCCAGCCGCTTAGAATTTTTTGCAACTCCCAGTTTGGAGGCTCCAGATTTCATTCACTGTTGACACTTTGAGGTAGTAGTTCTCCAAGGTTCCATTTACAAATCTTTCTCAACGCAACTTGGAGCGATACCAGAGATTAAGCCTTAATCTTTTGAATCCAGAGAGTCCATTTATAGGGCCTTTAATCCTATAATCAACTGAGACGTTTCAGCAACAATGAGATTTTTTCAGCATTAAACTTTTCAGTGACCAGTTTTCAGACACTAAAAGTTGCCAGTAGTTATAGAAAAGGGTAGGGAAAATTACTACACAACAACTCCGTAGTATGTGAGCTATAGCAACTTTTCTTCTCACAAGGATATGACTTTTTAGTTATAAATGAGGGGAGATTACCGTTTTGTTCTTATCTGTGCAAGAACAATCCATAAAAGCCCTGATTAACCTCTTTAATCAGCCAATTGCTGAAAGGTTCCCTATCCCTGCTTTTACCAGATGACCTGATGAACTTCAGTTCAAGGCATCAGTGCATAGTATTTTGCTGCTCTTACAGGTTTTGGATGTAGATCAAGAAACAAACAAATGCATATGCAGTCACTGAATTGTTCCACGGAACAGGTTCAGAGGCTTTGGATATCTTTCCTGTACCTTACAAAGCTACCCTCCCTAGAATAATTTTTGTTCCTGTTCTTTTGTAGTGCGGCGTCAATCTCTTAAAAGGAGGGACAAAAGCAAGCATAGAATGGGAAGGAAACTGGACAGCTTGTGAAATCCAAAACCGGATTGGAAAGAAAAACATCATGAATTATGGATTCCCTGGAGCCGCCAGCAGCCTGTCATGTGCACGATCTGTCTCCATTGCACTTTTCTGTGCCGACAAAACTGTTGTCAGCCAGCACAGGGCAAGACTTTCCTGCCTGCTGCTCAAATGGACCCATCCCTTCCAGCACAAACACTCTATTGGAAACCAAATGTTTCATGTAACTGATAGTGGCCCCAGTGGATAGGGAAGCCCTTGAAGAGGAGGGAGGCTTTCAGCTGACCTTGTTCACTAGAGCTTAGTACGGGTAGAAGCACCAGCTGCTGCAAGGACAGGGACACAGAGTCTCCAAGAAGGCATAAGGCAGGCTATTGTTCCAGTCTGGTTTCAAAGGCAAATGGATTTGGATAGTTGTAGTGGCACTGGCTGCCCTGCACCCTGCTAAAGTAGAACTTCTGATGAGGACAACACAGGCTGTTCTGTCATGCTTAAAGCAGTTGGAAACAAGTGGCCAGAGCAGATGTCCTGTTCCAGCTGTATAGCAAGGGCATGGAGGGAAAGCTTCTCCTAAGGTCAAATTGGAACAAGGGTTTCTAGAGTTTTCCTTCGATGATGAATAAATGCCTACTTAAATAAATGCACCCCTCCTTTGAACATGTACAGAGTGTTTTCTTTGGCATTGTAAGCCTGCCATGCTTGCTCAGCTTGTGGAAGAGAAGGGCTCTTTGGTTATTCAGAAAGTGATTGAAGTACCACATTTTCCCCGTAATCTAGTAGTTCATTTAAACTGTTAAAATGAGAAGTCAGTGTTTCCAGAAGTCAAATTATTTTTCTTTAGTCACGTTATCTATTCATTTTTTTTATTCTGCAGGTAAAATTAATATTCATTTAGATACATATTTTTATGGTTGTTGAAGGTTCACAGCTGCACAGATTCACCCATCCTCTTGATTTTAGCCAATTTTTCCTACACTTATGTGGAAATTAGCACACAGGACTTGAGAGGCCAAACCAAGGAATAGAATTCTGCTTCACTAACAGGCACATTAGTCTCCTGGGAGAAATCCATCAGGAACTTTGTCAGCTTAATCAATATGATGTCCTCCAGATGTACTGGACTTCCATTCCCATAATCCCACTGGCGGTAGTGGTTGGGGAATTGTGGGAGATGTAGGAGATGACATCTGGAAATTACCTGACTGGGAAGGTTGAAAGTTAAATTTTATCAATAGAAATGGCACAACTTTGGTCCATAGACATTTTCAAAAAGGAGATTCCAACCGGGAGAGCAGTCCCCTCCCCCCCAAAAATAAATGTACTGTATATGACATAATGAGAAGAGTTTTCTTCTAATGAATCAGATGTACTATTGAAAATAATACATTTCAGTAAAAGTAAGCAGATTGTAAGAATTCAGGACCAAATCAAATATTTTAAAACTGTATTTTTATGTTCCTCTTAATCATACATTTCCTATTCAGAGTATGTTTTCATATACTTTCCAAAAGCACATTTCCCTTCTTTATTTGGCCACATTTTAGCTGCCTGTCATAAGGTGAGCTAGGCCCTCATTTCAGATTCAAATGTGAATCCCTGCCAAATTGACCTGCTGTTCTCTCCCTTTCAGCTACTGTAACCAACACCACACAAACAATGAATTATGAGATTAGAGTTACAGAAAAATGGACTCATTTTGCAGATGTTGTGTCTGGAACAAGCTGCTTCCTCTAATGTTTGTTGTGCCATGTTGCTCCCCTCAGTAGCTCTCCATTTGCTGGGTGGTGATTTCTGCAATAAACCTTGTCGTGTGAAGGGTTAATTATCAGCTTGCCAGAAACAAAAAACAAAAACAAAAACAAACCCAGACAGAGAAGGAGAGAGAGAGAATAATAGAAACCTTATTGAATTTTTAAAAAATGGCCATTATGAGGAATGAAAGAAGCAAAATGTTGACCTGTAAACAAAGAGGGAGGCCAAGATTGTTTAGAAGCACAGCCTAGGTCAAGCTTCTCTAACAACATGAAGCAATAATGCAATTTCTGGCTGTTTGCAGGCGGCGGAAAAACAGTCGGGGGTGCTGGGAGGAGAAGGTGCCCTCGCCGAGGCCGGGGAAGAGTTCTTTGTTTTGTATTGCCTGGAAAAGGGGAGGAGGCGCGAGGGAGAGACAGAAGGGGTGGGGAAGAGGGAGTCGGAGCCGTCTTCTGTCAGCTGTTCGGCACTTAACAGCTGGTACCTGTAGACGGAAATAATACCGCCTGCTTTAGCTGCGTCATGGCTCTTCACAGCTTTGCGGGCGATAACAAACTTTTCCACCAGCGTCGCTGCAAGTTCTGCCACCCAGAGCTCTGGCTCTAAAACGGGAGAGGGAGGGCCGTCTCTCCCCCACTCTCTTCTCCCCCCCCCCCCCCCCCCCCCCCCCCCCCCGCTTCCCTCCCTCAGGAGATGCTCCGGCTGGGACGGGCGCGGCGCCTGTCACTAGCGCGGCGGGGGAGGGAGCGGCTAATCCGCTCTTTCCTCCCCTTCCCCCCCCCCCCCACCTCAGCATCCTCTCTCAACAACCACAGTCATTCGGTGCCTGCGTGCCAACAGCTTGAAGTATACAGGCTCCCTTCATTCAGAGCAGAGCTTCTCCTTGCATATTGATTCCTTCTCCCCGCTCCCGCTGCCGGGGGAAGGGCAGCTGCTTCCTCAGCAAGCTCCCTTCTTTTCTCCTCTCCTCCGGCCTCACGAATGGGGCCCTTTTTCACACATAATCTGCTTCGCCACATAAAACAAGCTCAAAAGAGGCGTCCAGGACGCGGGAGGCGGACCCGTTTACCCGCATAAAAAGCTCTTCGGCTTTTCTAGTGGCGTGGTGAGGGAAAAAAAAAACCCCTAAGAAGTCCGGAACGGGACTTTCTGGTTCTTCTTTGAAGACGTTTCGCTTCTCATCCAAGAAACCCAAAAACGAGAAAGTCCAGTTGCCTCTTGAAAAAAGCACCTTTGGGACAACCATGACCTGGATGACTGAGAATCTCCATTGACATTTGCTGTTCTGGGTGTCCGCTTTACTTTTCACCACTGTCTCAGCACTGGGGTGTGTTTATTTATTTATTTATTTCTGCCGATTGCCATAGAGACCGAGGTATCTGACCTGGTGTAACTTGATGTCTTGGTATCCCTGCGGGGCTGCTGACAGTAAGAATCAGCCAGGTATGGAGCTGTCCAACTGCTCCAAAGTTCGCTCAAAAATGCAGCTCTTTGCAGAAGCTCAAGCAGTCGTCAGCCCCCGTTTGCAAATTCTTACCGTTTAGAGGTGGGAAAAAGCACAGATAAAAATGTATCATAATATTTAATATTGATAAATAACTATGTGCCATCAGGTCCATGTTGATTCTTAACAACTACATAGATAGATTTTCTCCAGAAGGCACTGTCTCCCACCTGGCAATCAATGGTGCATCCATCACCACTGCAATCAAGTGGGCCATCTCTCTGTCAGTGCACATCAGGAAACATGCATTTGTCATTCCAAGACCATTGCATAGGAATCTCAAAAAGATGTTGAGACTCTAGAAAAAGTGCAGAGAAGAACAACAAAGATGATTAGGGGACTGGACACTAAAACATATGAAGAATCATTGCTGGAATAGTGTATGTCTAGTTTAATGAAAAGAAGGATGACATGATAGCAGTGTTCCAATATCTCAGGGGTTGCCACAAAGACGAGGGAGTCAATCTATTCTCCAAAACACCTGAGGGAAGGACAAGAAGCAATGGATGGAAACTAATCAAGGAAAGAAGCAGTCTAGATCTAAGGAGAAATTTCCTGACAGTTAGAACAATTAATCAGTGGAACAACTTGCCTCTAGAAGTTGTGAATGCTCCAAAACTGGAAGTTTTTAAGAAGATATTGGACAATCGTTTGTCTGAAATGGTATAGGATTTCCTGCCTAAGCAGGGGGTTGGACTTGAAGACATCCAAGGTCCCTTCCAACTCTGTTATTCTATTTGTGTTGCATTTACACATCTGCAAATGTTCATTCTGGCTAGGGGGTGCTCAAACAGCAAAGCACAGAACAGGAAGTTGGATTGACCAATCAGGATGAAGGACACACACTTCTAAACAATGTACAGTTGGGATTTAGGAGGTGTGCGTGTGCCTGTCTGCAATCATTTGCAACCTATGCTCTTTGTAGCATAGGTATGTGTCAATGAGTATAATACAATTACAAGCAACTTTAAATCAAGCTTCACTACTCTTCCTCTCTTTCCTTTTACCTTTCCTAGCATTATAAAATGCTCTTTGGGAGCTGGATCTTTGCATAATACATCCAAAATATGGTAATCAGAGCCTACTAATTTTTGCCTCGAAGAACAACTCTTGGTCACTTTGTTCAGTGATTCATTTGTTTGTTTTCTTGGCTATCTTGGTATTCTCAAGAATCTTCTGTAATACCAAAGTTCAAAACTTTCTTGCAACAACTCTGCTGCTGATATTTGTAGGTACATCACACAATCTGAATATTTTTTCCATAGCCTTCATTGCTCTGATATAAAATGCTCAACAGAACATTTCTTGACTTTTTGTTTCTTTATTGTAGTAGTTAATCTTAAAATTGACTACCACCACTTCATGGCTTATACTGTCATTTCTAAGGCATGTTGCTGTATTGTTATTAGTTAGTCTTCTTTTTATTTCATGTTAATCAGATTTGTTTCACTGTGCTCCATGACTTTCATTACCGGTAGTCTTTGATTTACAACCATTGTTCATTGACCATTTGAAATTAGAACAGCAGTGAATGAAGAGATTTACAACTTCTGTCCAAACTTACAGCCATGGTCACATGATTGTGATCTGGGAACTTGGCAGCCTGTATGCATTTACAATGGATTGCCAAGTGCTCCACAATCATGTGATCACCATTTGCAATCTTCCCTGCCTGCTTCCTCAGAAAGTCAACAGGAAAGCCAGCAGGGAAGTTCACAAACTGCTACCACCTGCTTGGTTTCTGGATGCCTGCTGAAAAAGCTCCTTCCTGAAATTCAAGATTGGATTTCTGCTTGGATCACAAAATGGACTTTTTTCAGCCAGCCTCCTTAAGTGCAGCTTCCCCTCCCCACCCCAAGGATTGAGACACTGGAGTATCTCCATCGGTAATATTTTTTCTCTCAAAGGGAGAGCAAAAATACTCTCTGGCTTTTTTCCTCCTCGTTATATAAAAAGATAAAAAAAGTAAAAGATATTTATAAAATGACTCCCAGGCTTGTTTATAGCAGGTACATACAAACTTGATATCTTTCTTCTCTTTTTAATATTATGTTACATGTACAAACCTATTTCAATCAGCAAATCCAAAACTCAGTGATAGTACACTTTCCAGTTCCAGTAAAAGCTCCATTAAAAAGGTTTGCAGTATTTTATAAAAGTGACCTCCATCACCTTCTTTGAACTGTTGGTACTAGAAAGTAAAGGAAACTACTTTTATGAAATACTGGAAACCCTTGTAGAAAGTTAGCACTCTCTCCTAGTAGAATGAAATATTTTAGGAAATATTGAAAAAGGCAGAATATTATATTTGCCCTAAAAGAGAAATAGAAATCTTAAGGGAAACAGAAACTCAGAGGTTTAGCTCCCTGCCCCCAGCAGATATTTGGTGCCCATTGAGAAGGACTGGGCCAGCCTATCTACAAAATAAGAGACCTTCAGCTCCAGGGTGATAGGATTAAGACATGACCCTCCAGGAGATTATAGGATTATCTAGCAGCAGGGCTCACTGCATTACAAAATCACCTGGGGACATTACGTCACCCAGCAAGCTTCAACCAAGCTTGACTCAGAAAACCTACAAGGTTAGCTATGACCCCTACAGCAGCCAATAGCTTGCACAGGAACAGGAAGCTCAAGTTCAAATCCCAAGAGAGGGTATAAATAACCCACTCTCTCAACTCCATGTGGTCAGCTGCCCAGGACTTGAGACCCATGTGGTCCTGTTCATCAATAAACCATCTTTCCAATCAGCCTCCATGTTTCCAGTGTCTTTCTCCTCACTTGGAACTGAACCAGATGAATATTTCTTTCAACACCCTTTACAAAGTTCTTTACTTCAATTTGATTTCTGTCTGCTATGATGATTATATGATAATCATGTATATAGCTATTGTGTCAGTAGTTTGAAGAATGGGGTATAAACAAACAAACAAACAAACAAACAAACGGAAACTGATAAGTCATTCTCCTGTTTCAGTTTTTGCTTCTAAGCCATATAGTCAATCAATGCTTTTTTCCTTATTGTTTCTAGGTTTTTGCATTCCTGTCTCCAATCTGAAGCAAATCCTGCTTGCAGGTTCTGTTCATTGAACATGACCATAAATTCATCAATTTCTTCTTCTACATCAGATGCTGGATTATGCATTTAGATACTTGTAATATTAAAAAGTTATTCATAAAAGTTTAGTTGATGTTCATTAGTCACTGACTGCATTGTACCTAAGGACTATCTTTGTAGCATCCTTCCCGACAATGAAAGCAGTGGTTTCTTCTTTGTTTTTTGTGTCCTCTGTAGTTTACATTATGATCTTCTGATTGAGAGTTTCCAATTCTAGTCCACTTAAATTCACTGATGTTTAAGATGTCAATATGTAATTGATCAATTTCCTCTTTCACTGTATTAATCTTTCTTTTGTTTATGCTTCTTATGCTGTATGTTCCCACCAAAATTCTTTCTTTGCAGCTTTGGGATTTCTTCTCCTGCATAGCAGCACTAGCAACTAGAGGTCCAGAAGCTTTAATCTAGCTGCATCTTAAAAACCTTTCCTACTCTAAAAGGTCAAGTGCTCTTTTTTAGCATGTTGAGTGCCATCCAACCTGGCATTAGATTGTCAATCTTATTATCTTGTCAATCTGGCTCATTTTCTTGGTAAAGTACAGACATGGTTTTATCATCTTCTTCTCCTAGACAGTGCAGAGTCCTTAGTATTATCTGAGTTTGCTTGTTTTCTTGCACACTTTATATTACCCAACTAGGCAACATCTTTAGAGCTAAAAAGGAGTGGGCTTTTATAGGGCTGTTTATAGCCAGCATTGGTGGGGACGTTGGTTTTTTCCTTGAAAATTCCTTGATTAGACTGTTTGTCTGTTGTTAATCTTGGTGTTAATCCCTGTTTATCTGGGTGTTGATTGCTGGTGAAGACGCTTTCTGGTCTTTTTTGTTCCTTTTTAGCCTTTTTATTGTCTCTTGAATGTGTAAATGTTGTTTATCTCCATGTGCCTGTTGATGTTGATTTGTCTGAATGCCAAGCTTCCAAGAATTTCCTAATATTTTGGGATGTATTTTGCTTTAGGGTGTTCAGTTCCACAGTTGAAAGCATGGTTAATTCTGTTGTTTGTTTCAAAATTACATTTTTACTATGTCTTCTGGTTGCTAGTAGGTTTTTAAGAGCAAATCAAATATCTTTATTATGGTCTATGATCAGCCTTATAGTTCTTCTATATAGCGACTGTTACAGTCCTCACACTGATGTAGATGACAAACAATCTGCTGAGACTATTCTTCTTTTGTGTTTGTGGTCTGTCAAGGTTGCAGAAGAGGTGCTGGAGACAGTCTGCAGCTCCTCGGTTATAGGTTTATCTCCTGTTTTAAAATATCAAGGAAGCCTCACAAATCTATAGAAATTGTTACTGAACATTTTCCGAAGCTTTGTTTAGAAAATGATAGCTCCTCAAGTTCATAATTAGATGTGAATGATCATTGTTTTAAGAAGGAAATGCCCCATTACTATGAGAAGATGGACTTCTTTCTCCTTCCAGTTCATCAGGAAATCTGCTACACGTGTTCTGTTCTGCCAAAAAGAATTCCTCACTGCAGCTGCTTGTCTTTTGTGCTGCTCCCAGCTGCTGCCTAACACCCCCCCCCCCAAAAAAAAATCCAATCTGGATTGCAGGACATTGGCAATGCAGCTGGGGTGGTGTTTGGTTTAACTGTGGCCAGTACAAGACCTGATTGGTTGTTCCATTGCTTCCTGTTCTTTCTATCCATACTGGGAAGGTAATCCTTGCTAGATGGTGATCTATGAGTACCTGCTTTTCCTTTAGGGATTGTTCCCTCATCACTATCCCCTCTGCTCCTTTCCTTTGCTTTCCAAATTGTATGCATGCATAGACACCTTTACACACACACACACACACACACACACACACACACAGAGTTCCACATTATCTTCTTTGACATTAAAGCAGATCTTTGCTTTTTTCCCTTTTTTTCTCTACATGGTACCATTGTAGTCTAATGCTATAATAATCAAAGCAATAGGGGAAACATTCTTTTTCTTTTTTCATTTGTTTTAAAATTTAAAAAGTCTAAACACTTTTTTCAGTGTTATAAAGTTTCCGTGGAAACTTTATAACACCGATTAATTGATAATTCAGCTTTACAGAAACAAATTGGCAATGGTTCTTCCTTGGAACTCAAAGATGCTTGAAAAAGAAAAGGGAAAGGAGACTGCTGGACTGTGGCCAGAGGATGGGAAAGCAAGGGGACCATGCTTCATCCATTATAGTCAAACACTGAATGGTTCTCATTGTGAGATGTAACAGTTGAATGGAATATGAGTTTCCAGAGTTGAGGATAGTTCATTTGACTTAAGGGACCATTGTTGGGTCAACAGCAAGATTATTAAAAAATCAGAACTGCCAAGTAGAGAACAGGGAGCAGCCTTTCAGCCCAGAGCAGCAAACCGGCCCCTAGATGAAAGGTGTGGACTTGGCTCTACAGGCAACTGGAGTTGGTACTGCTGCTAGAATGGAATGAAGTGATGGAGATCATAATCTTTAAGAAGCTCAGGAGAACTCAAGTAAGAAAACAACGGTTTTGAATCAAAGCTGGCAAATGTGTTGTCAGTTAGCTGAGAGTGGAAGAACACCATCCATTTCTGAAGATTCTGTTTTTACTGCTCTTTTGGTACTCAAAGGGATAAAATGGATAATTTTGCCTAGTTGGGTAGTGAAATGTCTGCAAGCATATAACCAAGCTCAGAGAAGAACTAAGAACTCCACAGAAATGCCATTCAAAATTATCTTGATATCTTAAGAAATGTGCTGAAAAATAACAATGAAATTTAACAGAGACGACTACAAGGTTTTTCACACAGGAAACAAGAATCAAGTACATAGGTATAAAATAGGAATATTTATTGATGATCATTGTGAAAAAGGTCATGGAATAGTAGTTGATTGCAACCAATAGGGAGTATCATGTACCCCAGCCCTCTCCATCAGGTTATTTAACAGGTGAAGCTACTTGGAGTAATGTATCATCAGTATCCGTCTGTATGCTTGGAATATGTTTCAACTGTATGAGGAAGATACACCATTGTTTATCAGCCTTCAGACCAGACAAGAGATGTTGAAGTCCTGTCCAATCCTTGGAAGTGGTGAGAACTAAATTGGTTGAAATAAGCTCAGATTAAATCTCTGTAAGGTAAAATTGCTCTTCTTTGGTGATTGGTTTGGCTCAGCTGTGGTTCAACTTTTATTCTAGATGAGGTCACAGGAAGCAAGTCCATCAAGAGCAATGAGCAACGGTTATTGTCAGAGAGTCTTTTGTCAAGGTCTGCACCAATTATGTACTAGTTGTGGGGCATTTCGGAAGAAGAGTCACTGATAACAGTAAGTCACTAATACCTCCTTATTTGACACTAACAATACAACCTACATCTTGGGTCATCTGATGTTTTGGAAGACAATTTGGAAGTTACAATTGGTTCAGAATGTGATGGTCTGTCTGAGAGAAATGGGAGAAACAGGTGTAGCAACTTCACACTAGTGCTACAGCTGCAAGCTGGTTGCCAATTTGCATCCTGATCCCAATCTACCTGTTGGTTATTACTTTTGAAGCCCTTCATGGCCTGGTCCATAGGTGACTGTATCTTCAACCAGGTTCCCTAGGAATGGAATATTTAGAGTATCTGTCCTACATGTTTGGCAGCTTATGACCTTCCTCTCTGGTTGTCCACACTCTGGAATGCCTTGCCTGGGGAACCCATCTGTTTATTGGCCCTAAATAGACACTTAAGTCATGTTTGCTTGATTGAGTTCTAATGGGCTGAATTAGATAGTTTTGGTAATTGGCATTCTGTTGGATTTTTATTTTTTTATTTTAATCTGATTCTAAGTTTTGCTGCTGTCTTGAGTCATATTTTTGAATAAATATATTTATTTGTATTTTTGAGTATTTTTATTTAGGAATAAATACATAATATGCAACAAATTAATTAACAGCAGACTCCCCTTCCCCTGCCTGTCCCATTAAGGATATCATGGACTTAGGGTCTCTTGTGCACATTTTTGTTTGGTACTAAAGAAAGTGAAGAAAAGCTTGCAAATGAAAGGAAAGTTTTACCTGCTGGATTTGTTTGCACTGAATTTTTAAAAGATAAAAAGAAATATTGCCAGGAAAGTGGGCAGGGGAGAGAGAGAACAGCTGGTGCCATTCCTAGAAACCAGAGCATCCTTCTAATTTAATAGAATTGTCTAGGGAAAATGCCTCAATTTATTTGGAGTAAGGATATTTTATAGGAAGGATTTCACATTAACTCTATGGATGGCAGAGAAAGAACGAAGTCTACTGTTTTAACCTAGCATGAGATTGAGAAAAAGTGAAATAATACAGCATTATTATGTCCAGTATAAATTGTACATTATACCAGAATACTTATATTAAGTCATGGAATGAAATTAAGAATATATTAAAATGGGACATATTACAATTGACATCATTGGGAAGAATTTCTGTAATAATGCTTTGCCAAGAAGGGATTTAGTTTTCAGTGATTTCATATGCACGGTTCAAGAAAGATTGAAGGTAGATAATAGAACACTTGGATTTGAGCATCAGAAGGCAGAATTTAAACTTTAACGATGTATAATTGATGGACATGTAGTTCATCAAGCTAAAATGTAAAATACATTTTACAGCTAAAATGTATAAACATTTATTAAAATTTGAGACAGAAGAAGTGAAAAAGTGTATGATAAATTGATCTAAGTACTTGGGACATAACATATTGATGGTACAGTGAAAAAAATATGCAATTAAAGGATAGGAATTCACATGTTATAACTTTAAAATAATTTCTATACAATGATGTATGACTCAAAAGAGTTGCCTATAATGTATAAAAGTACTTCAAATTTATGTTGAAAATGTGGACAAATTGGTCATTTTCACATTCAATTGAAACAAGATCCCCCCCCCCACTTTGGTTGGGATTAATTAATAAAGAGCCATGGTAGATTATTTTCACATTGGATTATTGCTACAAGAGTACTACACAGTATGTGCAAAAATGAAAAGGCTTCGAAATACCCTCAATGGAAGAATGGTTGGTGAAGATGAAAAACTAGCAGAGATGGCCAAATTAACAGTAGCATTTATTAGCGTCTAGAAACCTTTATGGACTTTTTGCTGAAAAAAGAGAAAAATGAACTACTGATTTATAAATTTGAAGATTAGAAAGGATAAATAGATGATAAATTGATATAGATAGATAAACGAAAGAAAGATGTAACCTTAGAGAAAGAGAATAAAATATAATAAAATAAGAATAAAGACTAAAATGTTTATAAAATATAAATTTACAATCCTTCCTCCTATTTCCTTTATTTTTCCTTTCTACATTTTCCAATTGATTTTTTTTACTATTTTCTTTTTTCACTACTCACTAATTTCCCTTATTCTTCTTCTTTTTTTTTAAACAAGTCTTCAAAAACCAACCTGTAAGATTGCAATGGCAAATCACTTCTGTATTGTTACCAAGCAGGGGCGACTACAAGGTATGGTCAAAAAAGTCAATATGAGGCCAAAATGGTGAGACATTTTTTACGTAGATCACACATGCAAAAACAGCTGAAGCTTCAATTGCAGCATTGCTGAAGACCTGAAAAAGCTCTTCTATCTTTGGCAAAGGGAAAACGTGCCTCTTTCTCTAATTACTTGACAACTGCAAATGTTTCTTTAGAGTTTGAAACAAATGAGAATTACATAATATGGCAGAAAAGAATTTTATTCATTTATTTATAAAATTTATTGGCCACCCATCTTACCTCAGGGTAACTCTGGGTGGCTTACAGTCATAAAAAATAAAAACTGTGCAGAGATAAAAGCATGAATAAGATACAACACACAGCCAAATATGGTGACCCGATTAAAAGATGGGGAGCAGGGCGGGGAGGTCAGATCTGTTGTTAATCGATCAACTACCTCCACTATGATGCTTCCCCACTGGAGCCCTAAGCCACCTAGCAGAACCAGATTCTTACAGAAGGTCCGGAGGGTTGGAGTCAACTTCACTGTGGGGAGCCAGATATTACAAAGGGCAGGTCCAATGGTAGAGAAGACTCTTCTCCTGAACTACTTTTATGGAAATGTCACAATATATTTAAAATAAAGCATTGACATTAAAAGACAATCCCATGTACGTTAAGAAAGATTAAGCTTTTTGAGCTTTTCTTAAAGTCAACATTTTTGTATATAGAAGTATCTCCCTTCTCATAATTCCAATTTCCTGCCACTCTTGGATCTTTTAAGACTGCACTCGGTTCATTCATCTCCTTTTCTATTTTGACTGTCATTATTATAGCCCTTGAAATGGCTTCCAAGATATTGATAGTTTCGCAATGGCTTTGATTGCTGTTCTGTAGCCCTTGTTATCTCCTTTGGAGCTATTAACAAATCATCTGGTGGAGTCAGTGGAGGAGTCTTTGTTCTTTAATAGAATTTCAGGCAGTCCTTGCTTAACAATCATTCATTTAGAGACTTTGAAATTATGGTAGCACTAAAAAAAGTGACTCACAACTGCTCACACTTACAACAGTTGCAGCATGCCCATGGTTACATGATTGTGATCTAGGCACTTGGCAACAGGCTTGCACTTACAATAGTTGTAGTGTCTTGCAGTCACATGAACACCATTTATGAACTTCCCAGATGACTTTTGGCTAACAAAGTCAACAGGGAAGCTAGCAGGCATCACAAATTGTGTTTACACATCTCTTTTTAATATAGTAAAAGGGCAAAAAAGTCAGGTATGGTCACATGATACCACACTTAACTGCACCACTTAATGATGAATTTTCCAAGCCCTATTGTGATTGTAAGTTGAAGACTACCTGTAAATGGAGGAAGGAACTATTATTTTTATTTGTTTATAATGAGCAAATAAATTGTTTATAATGAGGGAATAAATGTCCTTGAAATAAAGAAAAAGCCTTTTAGAAAGAAAGCACTTGACCTAACATAAATACTAATTATTAAGCTGGTTATTAGTTCTAAACAGAATGTATTGTGCTTTTCACTAAAAAGCTACAAGGAGCAAATCTTGTCATTTTTTAAATTTTTTATTATTAATTTTATTTCTTTAAAAAAATAGAAACAGAAGGTTTATCGACA
This sequence comes from Ptyas mucosa, assembly GCA_012654045.1. NCBI lineage: Eukaryota > Metazoa > Chordata > Lepidosauria > Squamata > Colubridae > Ptyas > Ptyas mucosa. The sequence goes on along the minus strand of WNWU01000003.1, from coordinate 32,892,071 downwards.
AACAGATCACAGTGAGAACATTACACAATAGATATCATTCCATCTAAATAAACAGATAAAAAATCAAAGTCTAATCTAGCATTGTCCTCTTTTTATTCTATTATCTAACCAAACATACCATAGGTCCCAACATTGGAAATATGCAGAGTCTTTTTGGTCTCTTAAAAGTTTAGTTAGCCTTTCGGCTTCTGCACATTCCATGATTTTCCCTATAATCATATCTTCAGACGGTAGATCTTTACCCTTCCAGTTTTGGGCGAGGCATATTCTAGCCGCAGTTGTGATATAAACAGTCAAATACCATGTGCTAGTGCCTATTTTATCTGGTCTGATGTTTAATAAATAAAATACAGGTTTCAGTTGTAGTTTGTAACCAGTAATTTCTAACAACCACCTCTGAATGAGTTTCCAAAATTCAGTTACTCTGGGGCAGGTCCACCATACATGGAAATAGGTACCTAACTCCCCATACTTCCAGCAGTTTGGAGAGAGTCCAGGAAACATTTTGGATAGTCAGGCGGGAGGAAGATGCCACCTGTATACCATCTTGTACAAGTTTTCCTTATAAGTAGTTGCCATCAAAAATTTTAATTGTCTAGACCAAATTTCTTCCCATTTCGCCAAATCAATTGAGTGGCCAATATTCCTCCCCCAGGCAATCATCAAGTCTTTGACGATCTCGTCACCTATCCAATGGGTTATTAAAAAGTTGTAAATCTTAGCTAACATTTTTTCCTCCTTCCCTAATATAATCTTATCTAGCTCCTGCAGGGTCCTATCAATATCTCCTTGCTCCTCATCTTTTTTATATTTGGAGTTTATTTGAGCATAAACCCACCAATCTACTTCTGTTCCCTGCAGAGCTAGTTCGATTCTTGTTTTTAAACAGCCTTGGATATCCAGCAACTCACAATAAGGTAGATGTTTTTCTTTATTGTATAATGGGGGGGTGTCATGGCTTCTAGCAGGACCAGCCATGAGGGGGTCAAAGAATAAAATTTGTCTTTAATTTTCCTCCATGTTTCGATTAAAGTATTCTTCAAATAATGACCTGCAAAGCACGTGTGTTTTTTTGCCCTCTCTTGCCAAAGGAAATAATGCGAACCCTGCTGCAGCCCTGAACCTTCCAGAGCCAACAACCATCTCCTTCTCAACAAGATCCAGTCCCTTACCCAAACTAAATTTGCGGCCTGGTAATACTACTCCCATTTAGGCAAACCGAATCCCCCTCTACCCTTCACCTCTTGGAGCATTTTAAGTTTAATTCTAGGTTTTTTATTTTGCCAATTATATTTGAGAACACATTGATTTAATTGTTTAAAAAATTTAAACAATTGTCCAATGTGGCTGTGGCTGTATAAAATAAGTAAATCCATTTTGGGAGAATATGATTTTATGACCACAATTGAGCCAACAGCTAAGAGGGTCTTATACAGGGGTGAAATGCTACCGGTTTGGACTGGTTTGGGAGAACTGGTAGCGGAGATTGGGGCTAGTTCGCCGTACCAGTAGCAACTGCTGGCTGGCCACGCCCCTGAACCGTACCATTCCCCACAGCCCTGCCATGCTTCCCTGCCTTCCATGTGGCCTTCCCGTGGCCAGCTTGCAAAGGCAGGCAAGCAGAAGGCCACGTGGAAGGTAGGCAAGCATGGCAGGGTTGCGGGGAAGGGGGCTAGCAG
>WNWU01000003.1:32764532-32890382 GCA_012654045.1 Ptyas mucosa | reverse complement strand
TGCAAAACTCATTGTTGGGAGTGTCAGTGATCTAAGGAAATGTCTTCTTACACCTTCTCCTCCACATTTCCCCCCCCCTTTTTTCCATTTCTGTACCTGGATTCTGCTAATTACACCGTCTCCTCCCCATTCCCCCCCCTCATTTTTCCATTTCTGTTCCTGGATTCTGCTTATGCAAGAAAAGACTCTGATGTTCGCTTGGGTGGCAGAGGGAAATTCAAAAGGATGGGGGCTTCAGAAGGGCAGAATGTGCTTCAAAATATGCAGCTCCTGGGTCTAACAGTGGGTGATGTCAAGTTAGCCATGCCCACCCAGTCACATGCCCACCAAGCCATGCCCATCAAGCCACACCCACAGAACCGGTAGCAAACATTTTTACATTTCACCCCTGGTCTTATATTTTAAAACCAAGAAGTCCAACATACAGATTACCTGTTACCTATTCCTAGCTGTATTGGAGAGTGGAGTTTTAGAGTAATAGACTCAGTAACAGTGTGCCTTGATGTGATCCATCCATGAAATACTTGGGGTTTACCCCTGAAAGCGCCCTGGTTCAACCCAAATGAAGACATCTTTGCCGACAAGCGGACCTTGCCATAGTGCGGGAATAACACTAGGAAGAAGAAAATAGTAACTGTAAATTTAGGTCTGCTCTGTGTTTTTCAACATACAGTCTTCTTGATGGTATATAAATACACAGCAAGTACTCAGTTGTCATCCAAACAAGAGACCAGCTGGAGAGTTTCCAGAAGGAAGGTTGTATGTCCATGTGTTTCAGACAATTAAAGGACACTCACAATTAAACAGTGGCCAGCATTCTCAAAATGACATGAAAAGCTGTAAAAACATTGGTCCTAAAATGAGGAAGTTAAGACTTCCAACTGTTATAGCACCTGCCCAGTAGAATGATGGATCCCCAGAGAATCACAAAGATGCCATTTTCTGTGTTCTTTCAGAAATACTTGAGGACCTGACTATTCTGCCAGACCTTGAGGACAGGATAACAGTGATGCCTTCTTCTATTATAGGTATGCTCTCCTTGTTGGCTGTGAATTTTTTTCCCCATGTATTTTTAAAACTGTAACTCACTCAATTTATTTATTATCAACGAAATTATCTAATTCGAGTTATTCCACACAGTTCCAAAATTGGTAGCACTATGGAAGTAATGCAAAGAAGGAAAGGTAGGGTCCGGTGTCAATTTGTGAAAGATATTTTACAAGAGGAAGTGCTCAGGATACATAAACAGATTTTCATCCCAACTACAAAGAAATTTAAGAAGTGTCTCAGTTATAGTCTTCTGTACATCAAGTGATACTGTATGTATTGTTATATTTTTCATAGATGTTCTTGAAGACAGACTGGAAACTTCAGGCATTACAAAACAAGACTGGAAAGCACCACAACTAGAGGTTAGGAATATCTTATACCAGTTTTATGCTGTCCTCATTGCAGCACAAATAATTTCTGATCCCAATTTAAGGTGCTAGCGAGCTTTCACTGCTTTGAATCAGTCTGTGAGAAAATACCTGTGTTTATTCCTATATATGCTGTAGTTTATCATCAGATCCCTTGCTGCAGGTTTCCATCATGCGGAGGTCCAGCAGGTAGCTGCTAGAAAGCCTTCACAAGGATGACCTCCAAGGGCAGCACAACTGGCATCTGCTTTGTTACTTTTCAGGGACCAGAAACCCCCCCCCCAAAAAGAGCCCTGGTGGCGCAGCAGACTAAAGCACTATTAACATCAGCTGCCTGCAATTACTGCAAGTTCAAATGTCATCAGGCTCAAGGTTGACTCAGCCTTCCATCCTTTCTAAGGAAGATAAAATGAGGACCCAGATTGTGGGGGCAATAAACTGACTTTGTATGAATATATACAAAAGTATGAAGGCTATTGCTTAACGCATTGTAAGCCGCCCGGAGTCTCCTGAGAAGGGCGGCATATAAATAAAAAACAAAAACAAAAAACCCACTATTTTATTTGTCTAAGCATTTGAATGTTTTTAATGCACTCAATTCTAGTATTTGGTTAACTTGTATGATGCCATAGAATTCTCCATTCCTGGTCCACGCCTTTGGTTTCATTGTTTATATGCTGCATATTTTTTATTTTAAAATTTAAAATACTTTATATATAATTAAAATGGCATATTTTGCACATTTAAAATTCATTTTAAGCATCTCTAAAATAGTTATGAATGCCAAAACATACATTTTAAACATAAACGTAATGTAGGTCAGCACACTTGTGTATAAACATAGGCATTTATAGTGACCTCTGAGTTCATCTTGTCTGAAGTCTCCACTCGCCATACATAACTGGCAGATGGCCAGCTTTCTTGAAGAATGTTGAGGACTGATCAACTGAGAGAAATAATGGCAATTACATCAGAAAGTCCAGTTGTGAATTTACCATTTAAAGCTTTGGAGGTAGTGCATGGCTTCTCCTTTGTCTAAAAGAGCTGAACGTATCTGGAAACGAATTAGGCTGATGTAATCTGTCATGGCTCTCCAGGCAGCCTTTAAGAAAAATGCTGGTTCATTGAAGGTCACACTGTAAATTGGTGTTCAGCCCAAGCGGCCACTAACACAAACACATCACTACATCAATAAAGCTGAGTGCGCTTTTTGTTTCCAGTATCAGAAAAGGATTCATTTTGGAGCAGGGATTCTTAATTTTCTCTTTCACATTGTGACCCTTGTTATGCATTAACTGTTTAGTAAAGCCATTCTGGAGCACCATCTGGTAAGTTTTGCAAGTTTTCTTCTGTGGTCCAATCCCCACACCCACCCCTCCAAAATTAAAATTTTTTTAAAAAAATCAGAAAACACAAAAGACATAAAAAGTAAGTTCAGGGAAATAAGAACCAGTTGAAGATTGCATTAAATCTTCAACTTTGTAAAGAGTTAAGAACATGAACAATCCATTACATTACTTGTGTAATAGCAAAATTCTGGGTGCCTTTACACCCAGAATTAGTGAAACTAAAATAAGATGAAAAATATTTAATTTAATCGGGAATATTTACACAACTTAATCAAGTAAGGAAAACAGAGTAGATCCATTTGAACAACTCAACAAGCTTCACTAATGCTAAAGTGGCTTAGGGTTTTTTTGTGCCTTAGCATTACGTGTATCCAAACTCATTTAGTTAATTCATGGTTCAATGTATTCTACAAATCCCAAAATGAAGCTAATTAGTAACAGGTTAAGTGTACTTTGTGAATGCAGCTAGTGGGACATGCTACTAAAACAACCATGAATTTATTTGGGCTTCAATTTATGGTTGAGAGAAGCAAAGAATGCTGGCCAGTAATCTTGTTCCTGATTCAGTTAAATCATTTTAATAATTATATGCAGAGTCATAGCTAAGCTTCAGCAAGTCTTTGCATTTTCTAAAATAATAAATATCACTGTTTGAATAAAAACAAAAGCCACTACCAGTATTTCCAAATTATGTTAATATAGTACAGAAAGAAGTCTTCATACGATACATTTCATTTGTGAGCACATTCTGTAATCTGTTAATTGATCAGTAGGGTGATTTTCATGAGAAAAAAAAATGGTTCAAGGCAATTGGTTAAACAATTTATCTCTGAGAACTGTTCTTATCCAAACTCTACCCTTCCCCTCCTTGTGGTTATTTTTTAGTGGAAAAAGGTATCAGAAGGTATTAGTACAAATAATTTTGTATTTTCTTCCTTAGTACATATAATATACACAGTAGTCAGTACTAAGAGAAAAGATGAGTATTTTCACACATGCACACTCCCATCCCTATATTCCACACCAAAATATGATTTTGTAAAGAATGAACTGCTGACAGGTGATAGCTACACAGACAGCACTATCATATATACTGTATATATAGCAATATACTTCCTTTATTTAAAAAAATACTTCTGCCCAAATTCTTATACATAAGCTTTGTAGCATATGAGTAATAAACTGATACCACTGAAACCAAATTTGTAATCAAATTGCAAGTACTGTAATAATCTATGCCAATTATACAGATTTATACCTCCATATTGATAACTAATTCATTCTGGTTGCATAGTTTATTAAAAAAACCCAAGTCCAATCTGGAAATTATTTAGAGTGAATTGGCAGATTAGACACTACAATTTTATTAAGTAAATATTGGAATATATTGTTAAGTTTAATTATTCTACAGGGATGGATTTCTTTTTGATTTCTGGTCGTTCCATGCCAAAACTGCATATCAAACTTCAGAATCATCAATTCTGAAACAGCCTTTTTCATAATTAAACCTTTCTACCACAAGAAGTTGCTTTAATTGCTAAATAAACTTAAGAGATAAAGCAATGCTAGAAAAAATACTGTATCTTGTTTTCCCCTTATCTCAAAATTCCTACACTTCTGCTAAAGACCCACTCACCCACATGGCGAGTTTTTATTAATCAACAGCCGATAGGTGAATTGAGCCATTGGACACCCACAGAATGCTACCTACTGTCTACATCATTCCAGTCTTCCTTTGCTTTGCTTTTCCCATGTTATTTGCTTAGATTTCAAACAAATAAGATAACGTTATAGATTATTGACATAACTTTTGGAGGTGGGGTGTGTAAAAGGATGTTCTGTGGAGTTCAATAGTATTGCTTCTCTCGCCTGCCATACAAATATATGGATGGGAGTATGTGAGGCACTTTTGGTGTTTGCCTTCTATGTATCTATTTCAGGGCTGTCAAACTCGTGGCCCGCTGGCTGGATGCGTCATACGCTAGCAACGCCCACTAGCAAAGGGGAAAAAAGTTGTGGTATGTCACGCTGCCACTGTGATGATGCAAGTTTGACACTCCTGATCTATTTGGTATTGGTCTATGCAAGTGATCTATGATCCTTTATACTAGCAGACAGCACCGTAAGGAAACTGATGTCCAGACTGCTTCCTCTAAGCATATGCCCAAGAAGGAAAAATGGAAAATTATGCATATGTTCAAAAATAAATATATACCATAAATTTTCTGTATGAAATCTTTTTGAAATGGAACCAAAACATTCTTTTCATTAAACATGGACCTATAGTTTCACCTGATTTTCCAACAGAAAGGATGGCCTCTTTGTACTTGCTACATGAAAAAAGTCTTTTCACAGTTGTTTGGTGTTTTCTATAAAAAAATACTATTTATTAATAAAATAGGCAGAGATCTATTTTGTACTGACAACTTAGGGCATCGTAAGACAAGTTGTACAGTTCAGAAATGGACACAGTAGCCAGAAATAAAATGTTCCGTAGACAGATAGTGCATGTGCCCCTGTTTTTTAATTGCCTTTGCTCTTGACAATTAAAACTCCTTTCCCCAGGGATACCATTAACCTTCATTAAATTACTTTCTGCCAGTATAAAACAGAATGCTTTAAATTATGCAAAGACAAATAATATTTTATAGTGTTACTTTTGCCATAAACCCCATAGTTTGTTGAAAATGAGCCATTAGTGAAAATTTAGCAGGCAGATATGAATAGATACAAGGTATGCCACTCCCAATCAGATTGATGGCCTGTTGGTTTCTAGATTTTTATAACAGACACTGTATGTGAATTTGACAGGAAATAACAACACACAGTCAACTGTGCAATAGCATGTACAAAGAAAAAAAAATCCTGACCTCTATTAGCTACTCTGACCTATTAAAATGGAGGTTACATGACATTTTGATCTGGACTAATTCAAGCAATGCATATCTTTCAGTCTTACAATATTTAGTTACTAGCTGTTCATTATTTTGTTTTCACTGTTTATGGCAACCCTTTCACTCTCCACACCCCATTCTAACTGAACTGGTTATTTTAAAAAATAGTCTCATTAAACTTTATTAGCAGCTATTAACAGAACTATAGAAATATACACAGCTAGCTAGCTTAAATGATTATTTTTTGTTTTCTTGATAATTGTTATAGTATTCTCAAGTAGTCTAAAGGATTGATCTAAATGGAACTGAGCATCCTGGTGAATTCTCTTTCTTCTTTCCAAGGTGAAATGCCTATCTCTTTAACTTCATAGCAGGGTTGCTATATGTTCATTTTGGTGACAGCACTGTGAAGGCATAACTCTCAAAAGCTACATTATCCAAGGTCATAAAAAGGTGCAAACCAGCAGCATTTCAGAAGCAGCTTAGGTGTTCTATAAAGTGGGTCAGTTTTAGTTTCCTGTAGGATGTTTGACAGGGCTTTCTAGCATCACAGACATTAATCTACAGCCCACCACAGTGCCTTTATGTTCCTTCCTCAAACTACAGTATTGTATTTTTCTACCCATTAACCAAGGATAAATGACCTAGATATCATGCCTATCAAAGCCTCGTTTTTCTTTTACCCTTTTGTTCTTTAATGTACCACATTATCACACACAGAACACATTTGAAAATATGTTGAGGGAGTAATGCAGGTCTTTGTGCATCTTTCTGAAGCTTCAGTAAGGGTTGAACAATATGAGTATAATTCAGGCTTTTTTCCCCTTGTCTTTTCCCAGACTACTAATTTAGTATATTTGGAGATAGAAAAGCTGGTAAAGAAAGATACAGGGGGAAGACTGCAGTGATATATTTGTTTCTGTTGAGCATGAATCAGTTGTGATCACTATATTCTAGGAATTACACCTTACATATCATGAGTCACTTTTATTAAAAGCATCATTACTACAGTTGGCAGCAATTTACATCTTATCTTACATGATAGCAATTTCCAAGGTGGGGGGGGGAATAAAAAGACATCACAAAAAAAAGAAAAACAAATACATTTACAAAGTCATGTCTGTAAACTTCAAGGCTACTTTAGAGTTGAGGTAATCTGTTTAGCTTTGTGGCTAAAGTAACAAAGTCCTTTAATTTAAAAAGGTACCTGATTTTTAAAAAAAATTGTTTTACCAGTGCATTACAAAATCACGAGACGATTTAACTGTAGTTTTATCCTGCAAGAACCTTTTCAATGGGTAATTTCCAAAAGGTACTCTTCACATTCAACAGCTGCCTTATTATTGCTGTGTCTCAAGACAGAGAGACATTCACACTATCATGGAGATTGTCAGAGAATGTGTGTATATATGTGTGGGTGTGCATGTGCACATTTGTGCACGAGTGAACTTCCATACAGTCAAAATGATATGTAAGAATGATATGCATGTTAAAATTTATCTTGACCTTCACAGCAAAAAATTAAAAATTAATAATTAAATATATAACTTCATACTTCCTTTCAGCAGCACTTCCTTCTATTTAGTGCCACTCTATTACAAGTTGCTGCTTTATAATACCAATGGTACCAAAAGGAAAAAAAAGCAGAGCATTATATCAATTTCCTTAAAAAGATAAGGTCACCTCTCCATTTCATCTCTTCTAGGGATAATAAATAATGCACTGCACAATACTTAATGACCAAGATACCTTTTGACTCATCTGTATAACATGACTTTTTGTTTGCTACACTATGTTACAGAACAGCTTATAAAACTAAGTATGGACATTAACTGTGAGTGTAAACAGTAGGACTACCACTTGTCAAAAGTTTAAAACACTTGAACAGTAACTTGTACTGCTTATTCATCATTTTCATTGTTTTCTATTTCATCCCCCCCATCAAGTGAGTCTAATTCTTCACCCTGTGCTATTTCATCTTCTAAAGCAGAGGAATCTGCAGTTTTATCAAGGCTCTCCTCTGCATCACTGCCCTCTAGATTTTCTTCATCTTTAAAGGCAGCTTCTTCAGTTTTATCCGTAACCTTCACTTCACTGGAGCCCACTGCATTCTGAAGTCCCGCTAATGCTGGGAAACCAGGTAGTGTCAATCCTCCCAATCCCGGAGGTAGAAACATAGAAGGGTAAAACAGACCAGGAGCCATCGTTGACAGAAGGAAAGGATTGAAGGTTAGAGGGTTGGCAGGCAATCCAGTGTTGCTTGTGGTGGTAGCAGAGGCCACAGCAGCAGTTGCACCAACAGATCCATTTGCAGAGTCAGTAGCTGAAACAACGTCTGTGCTTTTCTCAGAGTCTTTGTTCTCCTCTTCATTCTCGTTCTTCTTTTCTTCTACTTTTGAAGTGCCATCTTCACTTTCTCCTTGACTGGAAGCCATAGTGGTGTTTCCAGAAGCAGCTGTTATTGGGTTATTCAACAATCCACCTAGTCCAAACATATTGGGCAACCCTGCCATACCTGGCAACATCAGAGGCAGCATAGCAGCTGGATTTTTAGAATCACCTCCAGCAGCAGCAGCAGCTGTGGCCAGTCCTGGAGGGAAGCCCATGAGACCTGCAAGTTGGAGAGATTGTAGGTTTTGTAAATTCTGAAGGCTTGCGAGATCCATTCCAGCGAACAGACTGTTCATTATCAGTGGGTTAATTCCCGATGTTGAAGCTACAGCAGCAGCTGCTGCAGCTGCTTTGGCAATTTCACTTTTTGGCCTTCTCCCTCTTCTGCTTGCACCCTCTTCCCGCACCACGGGACCTGTGAGAAGACGGTCAAACATGGATTCTGGAACAAAACCCTAGATGATGGGGGGGGGGGGGGGGGAGAGAAAAGCACAAGCATACAATTATGCTTTCATTTATAATGATGCCTTTATACTGAGCATTATACATCATGCTGCTTATATGATTCAGAGTTGTATATAATAAAGGGGTCCGTTTACTCATCTTATTTGTCTACCTTTGATCTTAAAATCTATGAGTTATAAAAGTTATCCCTAATAAAAAACTAGGTTTTTAACATCAGATTAAATCCAAGGAACACAATTGTAAGAGAGAAGCAAGATGTAATGTCCAAAGAGCATGACTGAAATTTTCTATCTGATTCTTTTCAATTGGGGATATGAAAAGGTAAAATAGATGTGTGACGCATTGCAGAAGCATTATATACGTCTTCTGGTTTTCTTTTACTCCAAAATATGAGTTATTTTGGAGTAACTGAGGGAACTACATGGGAATATGGTCCTGCGTTTTTCACCTGTGAACAGGCTTACCAATGAATAAATCATAGGAAAGAAAAAGAGATGGTAAAGTTACATGAAGCATAGATACTTATGCTTTCTTCATTGTGTAGTTCTCCACTGTCTCACATGTCTTTGTCACCAATGCGCTCAGAAGCTGCACCTGGTCCACAGTGCAGCAATTTGAGCAGTGGTATGCTGATCTGTTTAACAAGCTGTACTGTTTACCCAATATACTTCTGGGTGCATTTCAAAGTGCTGGTTCTCACTTAAAAGGCACGGAGCCCACTTATTTGAGGAACTGCCTGTCATCCTGCAATTTTTGCAGGTGGTAAAACGTAACAGATTAGGTACAGTCTGGGTTCCCTCATTTAAACTGTGCCACAGTATTTTAATATTGTGAGAGGCCTAAAGTAATTCTGGAGTTTGATAGCACCAAAATTGAACTAGATTGAATACATACATAAATCTGACTGTGTAATTTAAAAAAAAAACCTATTACTTACAGACTGCTTAACAATGTCAGTCCAATCTGGAGCAACAGCAAATTCTGGATTTTCTTCCAGCCATCTTGGCAAGTCTTTCATTGGTGGGGCCATAGCACCACCCATCTAGTAATATATATTAAATTTTAATTAAAGAAAAGATCTCTATTTCATAATGTATGCAGTTTAACAAAACTAGCCTATTATTTATTTATACATACTGTCACTGATAATCTGAATGACAAATGACTTAATCATTATTAATAAAGTACAAAAAATTGTCAAATAGCTTAAGAATATTGCAACTTAAAATCCAAAATGTTAATAGAATCAAGATTTCTCCTATTCCATGATGTGAAAAACTAAAGAGAAATAAGAAGACAAACTAGAAACGATCTGGCCTCCTCCAGAAAATCTTCAATGAAGGAGATCGTTGATTCAATACCGATATTTCAAACAAAATGGTAGAGAATGTTTGAGATGACTGAGGCATGCCGTTTTATAGAAAAGTAATATAAAAGCATTTACCTGAAAATTAAATGAAACAATGGGTAGTCATAGAGGAAATTAGTCAGTGCATTACCTTCTTCCCATTCCGTTTATTTACAACAGGAACCCTCTCTTCTCCAGTTAAGGTATTAATATCCAATTTATTAGGATTTCGACATCTGTGCCGTTTTTGCTTCGGTTTCTGAAATGGGGAAAACAGCACATCTGCACTCTTCTAAAGAAAGGAAAAAGCGCAATTATTTCCTAGACATGAATGCTTAATTTATAAAAATATATGTACAGTATATTTTATCATTGAAATAAACATTAACAATAGCATCAAGACTATTACATATTTAACAGTAATATTTTTAAACTAAGACTTTACAAAGTCTTCTGTTACTAAACAGAGTAATAGAATTCCAAAACAAGGATCCAAGCTTAAGCTTTTCAAATAGGTCAGAGACCGCAAAAATAATTTGACACTTTCAATATTTACAACTGGTTTGCTTACTTTACTTATTGTAAAGTGTTTTCTTTAAATATCCGAGGAACTTTGTCACATATAAATAAAATGGTAAAATAATAAAATAGAAGGAGAGTATTCACTTACTGGTACATAACTTGGCATATCAACAGTATACATGGGATGCAATTTAAGCCATTCAATTAAATCCTTGTTTTTGGGTGCATCTTCTCCCACTAGTCTGGTCCCATCTTCTATATTAATGACAGGAATATGAGTATCAGGATCCAGTTGCCCAGGAGATGGAATGTTTCTTGCTGGAGGAGGTTCCATTTCTTCATCAAACACTTTGGTCACTTCTGCATCTTCCTGCAGAAAATTCAAAATTCTATTAACTTTCAACATAATGCTAATTTAACAGGAGTGATGCATAAAACACCTAATTTAAATTGGGACTACTGTTAGCCTTTTAAACAATAATGACAAACAACAGACATTACTTCTTGTAAGTACTTGTACTTTTAGTATGTATAGATATACATAGCTATTTCACCATTGCTTATACATACTGTACAGTTCTATGGACAAGGTGAGGAAAGGCAAGTAAAAAGCATGTTATGATGCCATGTATGGCAAAAAATACATAAAGGCAGTCATTCTGGTATCTTTGTGGTTTAAAGTAGACACATATGGCTATATAGTAAGGATAGATAATTTTTATTTGGACTGGTGGACATATCTGGAATTTTTAGATCTTGAAGGGTATAACTAGTATTGTAACACTAAGTTACCAAAATGTTGTGTACACAGTTTCGCGCTTCTATTTTAAATGGTTAGATGGGCACCTGGCTGCAAACATCTGGCTGCAAGCAACTTTCAATTTATATTCTAAAAAGACTTATGTGATCAATAAGCATTGTTTTATGTGAAATATTTCAAGGCAGCCATGTTAAACTTTTGCAAGTAAATCTTCTGTGACTCATCTGATGAAGCAAACTATGATCCATAAAAGCCTGTTATAATCAACTGATTAATATTTAAGATACCACAAGAATTCTACAAGATTTTCCAGATTTATTTCCTACATTCATTACACCTCCTCCCCCAATATTAGGAATGGGCAATTTCCTACTGGGTGCCAATGAAAAAAATTAAAAACAAGGGTTTTCAAGGGCTTCAGGAAAAATGACTGGTGATATTTTTAGAATAGCTGCTGCCAGAATGTTTTTTTCCCTTTTTTGTATTTTGATAGGAATTAAGAAGAGACACGTATCTTTAAATTTCTCCAAATACGAAAAATCAGCTCTCAAATGCTTCAGGAGTAAGTTAAATATTCTATCTTACATATTCTGAAATATTCTGGGAACAGCTAGGGAGATGCATAGGGTCCACAGGTTGGGCCCTATGTTTATCATAATTATGCTGTATTTTCTTTTTTTGAAAATAATGTAATGGAAATATTTTCTTACTGCTGTCAGAGATGCTTGCTTGCTGCTTATAAATAAAAGATCAAGACCTTCTACGTTTTTCCTTCTTCCTCTTCTCCTTTTCATGGGTGGCTCGACATCAATTAAGGAACCATTTAGCAGATGTCTTGTGGGTGTGCGAGAAAGGCCTGCTTGTAGCAGCTCCATTTGACTTTTAAAGGCATCAGATACTGGTGTCGAAACAGTAGATAACAGAAACTTTGAAGGAACAGCTGAAAAAGTTGAGGTAGAACTTGCTGCCTCCCGTGAGGCTTTTGATAAGTCTACAATTTTTTCTTGCCCATTTTCAGAGACAATCTGTGATTCCCGCAATTGGGCAACCATTTCCATTAAATTTCTCCTCTTGGCTGCCCTTTCAGCCTCAATTTCAATCTTCCTCCTCCGCCTCCTCCGCTGACGTGGAACTGATAAATTGAGTACATCTTCCTAATGAAAAATTAACATATATCATTATGAGCAATGATTTTACCATTGCTTTTTTTAAAGAAATGTGTTCAATTTTTACTGCATTTTTGAAAAATGGAAAAAGCATAATATGATGGCACTGTCCCAATCAATAATATTTTTTGGCCTGACCAACATTAGATAAATTAATTATGGTTTTTGTCTAATGAAAAATGTGTCATAAAAATTACTTTCAATCTAAATGTTATTTATTTTTGTTTATTTTTTCTGGCAAAAGTGGAATTTATTGCCACATGTGTTTTTTGCTGCTATTTTGGCCCTTTTCCTTTTGTTAAACAAAACATACCTTAGATAACTGAGGCGATACAGAGACATCTTCACTGCCACTGATGCTGGCCTGACCAACCATGGAGAGTTCAGCAAAGCTTCTTTTCTGTAGAGGGCTGTCCACAGCTGCTGGCGTATATCCTGGTATAAGCCCCTGGAAATCAAACATCTGGCGTCTATTTACTGGCCACTTTCCCTTCAGCACTGCTTCACAGATGCTGTCTAATCGGTTGATCATTACTCGATCCTGCAAAAGGGAAATACAAAATCTGCATTATTGTATGGTTTAACAGATTTACTAATTTTAGATCCAAAGTAATTATAATTGAAATTCTGCATCTGAAAATTATTCCCAATCACCCTGAAATTAAACTGAATGCACATAAATGAAGAACAAACATCATTGCTGTTGGTAATCAAAATAAACAAACTGTTGGATGTGCAGTATTTTTTCCTGAGCGTTTGCTATTACGTAGACATTTTAAAACTCAAGCCGAATTGACAAGTAATAGTGCAACTACTACACAATGAATAATATAATCTTTACTCTCAACAACTTTGTCTTAGGTAGGTCAGAGACAACACCATCTGTAATTCTGTCCTAGGAAGTGGTTCTTTATTAGTGTCACTATTAATAAAGTTCAACTTTGTGAAAAGGGTACATCCCATAAATGTCAGTTCTCATTCCACACCCATTATCACTTCAAGTTCCACTCAAGCATGTATACTGAAACAATTTAATTACGGCATGCTCAAAATAAAAGCAAATACAAAACATGCTGCATAGAAAATACTTTGAATCTTAATTGCATATTTTTGGAACTTTTAAGGTTATGCTTTATATAATGCCCTTCTGATTTTTGTTAAATTAAGAAATTTAAGAAAGTTAAATTACTTGGCTAATATTTGCTTTTAAAATCTGAATGCTGTAAAGATTATGTTTTTGTGTGCTGTTATTGACATGAACATATTATATTTTTTGCTAGTGGTGTTATTTGTACATTTGTACCGTACTATATTAATTGATTTACATTATTTTTTGAAGTTTATTGTAAACTAGCAATACATTAATTTTAAGCCACTTTCTGTGGAAACACACAGTTAACAGTATTTTGAATCACAAATACTTGTCCAAAGTAATTATCAATATTTGGAAATTATCGATTGATAATCAGATAGGATTAATCTTCACTAAACTACAAAATAGAATAAAAGCTGCCAGCAGATTTCAGCAGCTGTAGCCAGCTGCTTGTTTTCCCCAGGAATAAGCCTATTATAGCAAGGTTATTTTCCCCTAATCCAGATGGCCCCGTTATGGTGATTAGGAAGCTTAAGACTTTTACTACTTTATTTTTCTCTAGCACCCAGTGAAATCAGAAACTGAGATGTATATGAAGCTAATACAATTTCACTATGAGAACTTTATCTATTCTGAATTTTATTTTTAAAAAATGAAAGCTATGAGATAGTCTATTAATCCTTGTTTAAGATTACAAAAAACAAAAAAATATATAATCCATCTACATTACAACATTTAGGAAATACCGTAATATTTATTTTAAGTTGTTGGTTTCTGAATAGCAGGCCTAGAACATATCCCTTAGGTGACAGGGAATGGAAAAGGAAGTCTCAGTCTGAAATTTTACTTTATTTTCCTGTTCTATTATTATGCAGAAAAGCTAGAATACCTCTAATTGAATCCACTTCAGTTGAGAAAATCAGATATGTTTAGCTGCTGAGAACCAAACCTGTAAATACTTCATATTCTTGAGTGCCTCTCATCCCTCCTGAAGAGAATCTGCTCTATAGATTTACAGAATTGAATTATGATATACACTATTAAGTTATTCATAGCTGATAACTTTCCAGAAATCAAATAATAATCATGTTATATATTGAACAAACCTTAGGCCAAAAAGAAAAAGCAAATGTTCTTTCATGAAGCAGCTGGGCTACTGATGGGTCTCCATCTTCCATATAAAATCCATCACGCGTTTCATCCCTTGCAGTGCTCAGGGATGCATTGCTTTCTTCATCAAAATTCTTACCCCGAGAAATCATTCCTGTCGAGAAATAACAATCACCAAAAATTAGTTCCCCCAAATAGGACAGTTATTTATAGTGTAATAAATTTTATACGATCATTAAAGCTTTGATTGAACTAAGTACTGGGAATTTTCTGTACATCATAATGGACAAATGTATTTTATTTCTGAGATGAAGTTAGAAGAAAAAACTCCAAGAAATTCTCTTAGAAAAATTATAATTTTTCTGTAAAATTTATAAATTTATGGTATTTTATTTAGTAAAATCTCAATAATTTTCTAGGATGCTTTCTTATTTGGATTATATAATTTTGTTCTTTTATATTCTATTTTATTGCAGTTCAAAATAAATAACAGAGATGACAGTGCCATTTCTAAAACATTTACATGGTATCCTTTATTTGTTAGAACCAAATAAAATAGTAGCTATCAAACTGTATTCTCAAGCTCTCTTGTCCATTCCTACTGATCGTTCTTTACAACAGCACAGCAATGTTGATGATTAAGCCTGTGCTTAGTTTTCAGAAAGCAATAATGAGGTCAAACAGTCTTGGCAAGTGCCTTAAGAACATGGTAAATATATAACACAAATAAGAATTTATAGACAGATGTAGAAATTCCTTGGTAGGAAAATAAATGTGGAAAGGTTTATTGAAAAGAAAAATACCAAAGTCTTGCATTCCTAGTACTGCACTTTAAAAAGTTTGAGTGAGATCAGACTTGAAAATTTTAAGTCCATTCAAAGAACTGCTAAGATCTGGTCTGCCAAGTATAGTCAAAATAATTCTTAATTCAGGTTGCATCTACAATTACCTTCAGGTTGTGAAGATTCTTCTGACTTGTCATCATCATCAAGTTTTTCTTCTTCATCATCTTCCGAACCTTTTTCAGAAATTGATTTAGGATCAACTTCTGTACTCAATTCTGTATCTTTTATTTCACATTTTACAGGAACAACCTCAACCTCAGCCTCCTCCTCCTCCTTATCATTTTTTACTGTAACATCTGCTGCCTCTTCCTCTTCCTCTTCCTCCTCCTCTTCCTCATTGCCAGATTTTTCTTTGGCTGGTACTTTTTCAGCTCCTTCCACTTTAACCTCAGCTTGTTCTGTCGGTTTTTCATCTTGTACTAGTGAGGTTGGGATAATAGACATTGACTGACCACAGCAAACACCCAGTGGATTTAATAGAGATATGGTAGTTAGATTACCACCACCTCTATTCTGAGCAAAATTTTTATGAGAATCAAGAAAAGAAAGTTCAGGATCATTTAGAATGTGATAATCTGTCCTGCTGACTCCATGTTTAGCAGCTCCAATCAATAAATCTTTATCGTGTTTGCCACACTCCCACCATTCTGGTAAATCCAAACTTGGCTGACACAATTTTAGCCTCTCTGCCAATAGTGGGTGATGGAGAACCTGCTCTCGGACTTTCCTCAAGAGTTCTATACGATACAAAGTTCTAGAAGCACGTTCTTCAGTGATAGGCTCAATCACAGTAGAAAGATCAGGAGGTTCTATAAGGAAAAAAGGAGTACATAGAAATTAGGTAAGTTTTAAAATTACTGCATAACAAGCAAAATTTTAAGAAGGAGGTTTTTTTAAAGTTATATAATATAAATTATCACTGGTTTCAAATAATTTCCAAATTGAAATAAACAAGATCAGCAACCCTGTCCGCAAACTAAAGCAAATGTACTTATAGTTATTCTCTGCAAATGCAAAGAGTCTTAGTTGCTCTTAATTGTTTCAACTTGGCTTGGGATCTTAAAGGCCTCAGCTCAGTTGCTGAAGTGTTAGAATCAGTTGCTGTGTATTTTCATTTTTATCCTTTACTGAAATATAGTGTAGCATAGTGGTCAAAATGTTAGACTAGCACTGGAGAGGTTCAAGTCCATTCTTAGCAGTGGGTGGCTCTGTATCAGATACATTCTTTCAGCCCAAACTCACAATATTCTCACAGGAATATTGTGGGGAAAACCTAGAAGAGGAATGACATTGTTTCTGCCTCAAGCTCCTAAAGGAAAGCCAGGATATAAATCTAACAAAAATAGTAAATAAATAGATAATTTCTGGGTCTATGTGATAGTTCAGAGAAGGGAGTAGAGCTTCTAAAGAGTCTATTATTAGTCACAACTGTTCTACAGAGGAATGCATCCACTCCTTTGAGTGTTAAAAGTCTAGTAGGCGCAAACTCAACCTTCAATACCAGAAACATGAAGGCAGTTTTTACTCACATTTTAAAAAAAATAAAGATCTTTAATATGAGATTTCCCCCCCTAACTTTATTTCATTAGAATGCTACAGTTGCAAACTTATAGCATGTGTGTGATCACAGCTACTGGAAAAAAGGAAAGGGTAAACGGGAAAATAAACATGGATCCTTAAATATCTTAAACTATCTAAAGTATCTTTTAGTATTATGGAAAACAATGGGCTTGCCTTCATCTGGTTTGGCTGGCATTCGACACACTCGCCTGCACATAGCTACAAAACAACTGAAGTACTTCTCCAAACTTTCATCAGATTTCTTATCAAGTCTGGCAAAAGCTCTGAACTGGTTCCAATCAAACTGTTGCTTTATAGGGTCAAAAATAACTCCAAAAGTAGATACAACACGATAAAAATCTGCTTCCTCTCTCCTTGTCCACCTAAAAATAAAGAGATTAGTATATCAGGATACTTCCAAAAGTCCAAATAAATATCCGCTTGCATTCTAAAGACAATAATTTATGTTGCAAGGCAATACTCATCTATAAGAAAGCCTGAAGAAACTTACTTTTGACGTTTTTCTGTTATTATAGCTTCTCTTTCTGCTTCCAGTGCTCTCACTTCTTCACGAGGTCGCCGTCGACGCCGGTCAGTCTTCATTAGTGCTTCTTGCCTCATTTGTTGCCTTTTATAACTACGTTGATAGGCAGTAATGAGACGGCGCAAGCGAGTAGTCAGGGTTGAAGTGCTTGGCCAGTAGAGTTGACCAAAATCAGCACTATTTTCACTGTGCTTGCCTGGAGAATATTATCAAGGTAGATAAGAGGTATTCATAATTAAAGACAAATACTAGCTTGCAAAATATCATCATAAAAACAGGTAACAAAAACACTTCTGATAATAAATCCCTCAGAGTTCATGAAAAGGCCTTTGAATTACTATTGTGAACAATTTTCTTAACTGTATTCCAATGGCAGATAACCCAAAAAGAAATGTTAATACTCAATCCACTTTGTGTTATTTTGTATACACTTGGAAATATAGTTTTCACATATTCTATAGCACAACTAGAAACAAACTTTAATACATTGGATCACATTTTTATCATTATCCTCCTTTTTCTTCCATTTATCAGCAAGGTTTTCCAAAATCTTACCTGCATGGAGTTCTAGAGATTCTTCCTTGTCAGAAGGTGAGTTTGCAAATTCCTTTGACAAAAAAGAAAATGTAATGAATAATAGTGTTTCAAGGAAGGACAAGAATTAAATTCCAACACACACACACAACACACACAATCATGAAAATCACACTATTTCAAAATAACGTAGTTATAAAGCGTGTATATTATAAATTATTACATCTTACATCAATTTCATCCTTGAATGGAATTCTGGTTGGTTTATATTCCGGGTCTTCATCTTCTCTATCAAAATCACCTCTAAATGAGATAAAATCCAGAAAATATCAGAGCTAATAACTCAAAACATTTTCCAATGCTTATTACACAGCATATGATAGACAATAAAAAAAAGAAAAGAATCCTGAAGCAAAAGGAAATCCTCCTCAGTAATACCTATTGTTACAATTAAAAAAATTATTTTTTTTATTGTCCTCAACATAAACATAATTTTGAAACATTCCTATGTATGAGAATCCACAAATGTGATGCAATAGGTGAAGTCAGGCCAGCATACACAATACAGTACGTTTATTAATTTTTTTATAATGTCCTGCTTACCCATCGCCACCATCTGTTAATAGATCTGTCCCTCTCTGCTCAGCAGCAATGGCCTTGGCATCAGGCATGCCAACTCGTTCCAAAAAACATAGAGTAGAGTCTGCTCTCATAGAATTGTACTTCTCATAGCCTGCATTCAGATAAACATAAAAAGACCAATATCTATCAACAAGAATCCTTATAGATTATACTTTTATATTGATCATAAACTAAGAAAACCTTATTTTAAAAATCCCTTCAAGCAGTGATACTGCCAATGAAGATCCCAAAAAATGTGTGAATAAGTGATAGAAGAGAAAGAGAAATATGATAAATATTTATACTGAACACCTAGAGAAAAGTGCTTATGAGTTGCCCTTCTTCCACTACATGCAACCAAACTACCTTCTTTCGTTGTTCTGGTCGAATGAAACCAGGGCATTATGCTGGAGATACATACATAGGGAAATATGTAGGATGATGCCTGTCTGTAATATGATATTGATCCCATCATTGTTTTCAGACTGCTGTTTTTTCTTACTGATCACATTGACTAGATGGAAAATGGCAGTCCCAGCAGTGTGTGGCATCAACGTGGTTTTTAGGCTAGACTTGCCTCAGTTGAGCCCACAACAGAACTCCTGTATATAGGCAGAGCAGCACAATTCAATTAGGATTTATTCCACAATACACTCTCCTTAACTGCTGTACAGTGTCAAGCCAAATTGTAATCATGAAAGATTTTATAAGCCTTCATTCTCTCTTTTAGACAATCTGGGCTACTGAGAATGCTGCACCGAACTCCAGAGAATTGGGATTATAATCAGGATTTGCCCACTGTATATATCATGCCAACTCTACTTCCCTAGTCTTTCAAAGTTAACAAGGCTTCATCCCACTCAAGGGAGCCCATAGTTTTCAGCACTGACATTTGTGAAATATTGCTTGGAACAAAGCCCAGGAGGCACTTGTACAGATTAATAGCAGAGGTTAAGCCCACCATCCACTTTGACACTAACTGGCAGAATTAGTAAGTGAACAATGTTGGAAGCAGAGTTTATGGAGAACTGTAAAACTATTTGGCTATTATTTAAACAAATATGGTTTTGTGTTATTTATAGCCAAGAAAGTAATGTTTTCTTCTGAAATATTCTGCAAACATTCAAAAACAGCATCTGATATTTACAACTCGAATACATTTTTTTAATGCAGAAGGAAAAAAGGGAACAGAAGCCAACAGTTCTTTGGAACTATACTTGTTAATATTATGACTGAATATTGGTGTAACAGAAAGCTTTACCAAGAAGCTCTGTTCAAAGTATGACATCACTCACCATGTTTGAACACTCCAATTAAAAGTGATTTATCTGCCTCTTTATCCCACCAATCCATAGGAACTTCTGCATGAAATGGTTCAGGAATCCAAATATCAATCTCACTAAAAAAGAGTTAGCATTTCCAAATAATTTTAGATGCTGGCATAAGTATCAAAAGAACAAACTTGTATAACTGTAACTAAAAAAAAATTAAGTATGCAAAAAAATCCCCAAACGGTATACTTTCTTCCACTTTAAAACCTTTACATTAGATTTATAAATTAAAGTGTTCACTGATATTCTGTCAAAGTAGTTTATTTCATAAAATTAACAATTCTTCATCCTTAATGAACAACCAAAATATGCAGCAGTATAATAAAAGAGCATAAACAGATATGTTTAATCTTTAACTTTTTTATGATCATAAATATTCACACGAACCGTGATCATGAAGCACAAATAAACTTGAATTTGCACTAACCTTGAATCAGAACCCTCTAAGATCTTGTCAGCTTGGTCCCCTATAACTTCTTGCCTCAGATAGTACAGCATGCGGACACGCAGCAGGACCCTGGAGAGGAAAACAGAGAGGGGAAAAAGTTCTTAACTTCAGGACTGTTTGCCAACAGTGGCTTTTGGCAGCTGCTGCTGTTCATCCATCATCCTGCCAAGGCTGATTAGCCATGCTGTATGGTAGGCTTGAAGCGTGACAGATGGTGGCACATAATCACCTCTGTGTGGTGCTTTCTGCTGGCTTCCAACAGGCCTGCCTGGCAACCGCTTAGACTGCACAGAGAGGGATCGAGCTCAGCCCAACCCAGGCGCATTTCATTTAGTTCTACCTAGTGCAGCTTGTGAAGTTTAGACACGTACTCTACCACTGCCTCTGAAGTATTGAAGCAAGTTTGTAAACAACTGAGCAGATGGCTTTCAGTAACTGTTCTGCTTCATTATCTCATAAAATTTCCTCAGCTGCTGCCTTAATACCATTTTTGGAAGCACATCAGAAGTTGTAGGAATAAACGAGATATAAAATCTGGTTTTACTACCTTACAATAAACCCCCAGCATGGAATGTTAAGACTTGTTAGATTACACAAACCTTTGCTTTTAAAAAATAGGAAAAAGTCAGTGTTTTCTTAAGAATTTATTTTGTAAAAAGTTCTTGCCAAATTTACTTCTCTTATTACCTTAGAAGACAACAGAATATACCATATTTAGCTTCACTGTGTAATTCCTCTAAAAGAATATAAACATTTATTTTGGAGCCATAATCCTATATTCATAGTCAAAGACCAAATTGATGTAATTAAACATCTACTCTCTTCCGTTCTCAACGATGCTAGAAAACTATTAAAAGAAATACACAGAAAAAAAACATATTCTACTTGAAATACTAATGATATGAACTGGCAATATGTATGCCACATCTGCTCCCCACCCCCACCCCCTTGTTTTCTGAAGCTCCTCATCTCACAGAATAATGTTGTCCAACTGGGGAAAAAGCCTAAAGGTATTCCTGCCTTTTACTTGGTTAGCCATGTAAATCTAGTAGTTTGGGCAACACCCCTGCAGCTTCTATCCCAGCCCTTTCTGCATAGTAATAAGACACCCTAAAGCATCTGTAGTATTGTAAAAGTCTTTGGGACACCAATTTTTAATGTAGTATACAGAATAAAAGGCAATATCTGGGACACTTTTTCTAATCTAGAAATCATTCTACACAAATGCAAAACCATTTTCAACACAGACAGCACCTAGTGAAGAACCTTCTAAAAAATAGAGCATAGCTTATTTAATAGCTACCTTTTATAATATTTACTATTAATATTTAATTAGTAAATGAAACAAATGCACATGTCTGTCTATCTGGATGACAAACAAACATGAAAACGTAATACAATTTAAAGAAAGAAAAAAGAACAAAAGAACAAAAAGGACAACAGAGGCTCCAATAAAAGTCTCACAGCTACAGATCCCACATAACCATGCCAGAACTCCGTTAACACTGCCTGTGGAAAAATTCAGGTCTTCACCACCTTCCTGAAGTGGATTTGTCTTTGTATAGAGGAAGTATGTGATGTTAGCTAAACAGCTGTGCGGCTCTTAGACTTCAACTGCCCTGGCAAATAACTGGCATTTCTGTCTTTAAAAAACAAAATACTCCCGAGACTTAATGGTCTTTAACAACCACAACTGCAAGGGTTCTTCAGCTGGTCAAGTACATACCAATATGGAAGAAAGTAGAGTTCAGCATTACTGGGTTCAAAATTCTAATAAGTAACTTAGTTAGGAAAGAACCAGTCTGCCAACTTCAAGGAGTTGGCCATCCTGTATTTAGCCAAAAACAAGCCATTTCTACACATAAATGGGCCTAGGTTATCCTTTGTTTTCAAATATTGTTTTATTTTTAAAAAAAGTTTAATATTAATTTAATGGAACCTTTTGGAATTATATTGTCCTTCAAGTTTTTTCTACTTCTTTCATCCCTTTTAGGCACCCTTTAAATTATTTACAATTTATATAGTCAAAGTAAAAGTTCACTTGGGATCATGTTATCCAATTGAATATACCCTGCAATATTTGCTGATACTGCATTTTTTTTAAAAAAATCTGTCACACACAGTCAATGTTGATTTGGTCAGCCTATAAGTCTAAAGAGAAAGAATATGAGAGAGAGGTGGTAGGGGGGAGGGGAGAAGAAGGGGAGAGGGAGAAAGATGATTGTAAGAGGGATGGCTAGAGTATTCTGACTATATTATCTTTTACAGAAGGTGTAACTGTAAATTTATGAATTTATTAATCACTTTATTCAAAGCAACTTTTAAGAAGCATATAAATGTTAAATGGCCATCCATCTTCAATACATAATTTTGAGTTATTAAAAAGCACTTTATAAGAAAAAAAATGTAAGAGAAACCATATAAAATGAGCCTCCCTAACAACCCCCCCCCCAAAAAAATCCACTACAAAAAAGTCTAAATGCCATATCATAAACTTGCAAAAATCGACACGTTTATAAGGGCTTTTCTAACACCCTGGCCCTATGCAGGAGGAAAAAACCCAGATCTTAACAGTCTTCCAGAAGGTCAAGAAAATGCACAAAAGTAATAACCATAGCCAGTACAATAATAATAATATAATACACAATAAATGAATTACAATATGTAACTACAATTAAAAATTATGATTTGTAGAATAGACTTTTATGATGAACAGTTACGTTTTAAAGAAAACAACATAGTTCCTAATACATAAATTATGAGGAACATGAGCTAAATGTCTTTTATTGCTCATGATTCGTTTTCATCAGGCAGATAAGCCCTGAATAACCTCCACAATTATACAGTTTTTTCATCACATATGTTGTTCAAAATCGCAACATTTCCAACAGGGATAATTTCAAATTAAATATGATTAAAGTTACAGCCTATCCCTTATCTCACCTCATAATGGCCATAGAACATATAATATAATTTAATACTTTATTTATTATTTGAATAGCATGTAAGGATTAAATACTACACACCAGGCTCATGAAAAAAATAATTTCCAATAATTCAATGAACTAAGACCAACCACATTTTAAATACTGACAGTAACTTAAATTGACCACATTGAGAAGACAAACAGTAATCTGTATCCTAAGAAAAATGTTAAGCATTAACCAAAATAAGAATGTGTATGGGTCTATACTATTAAACAGTGACAATGATGAAGCATAATTTAAAGATTATCCTTATAGTAATCTACATGACCTATATTATGGTCCTAGAATTTGAGTTCCGTGAAACATTCAAGTTCAAGTCAAAATGGGTCAAATTAATTTAATGGATTAACTTACTTATTACAGTGATGTTTGAGATGTTTCTTATAGCTGTCCTCCTGAAACAAGGCATCTGGATTACAGCTGGCTAGCCAGTCAGCATTCTGAAGCACTGGTTGTGAACTCTGAGCTTTTACTTTTTTGCCTTTTCTCCCTCGGGGCACTGGAGCAGACAAGCCTAAGAAATGTACACATGCATGGTTTTTCAGCATTAACTCTGACACCATGTCAAAGGAGGCCATCTGCCTGTGAAATCACTTTCTCACAGCCCTTTATCATTATGGTATGGACTTCTAGAAAACTAGGTCGTACTTTACCCTACTCCATTCCATGATGACAGTATCATAATTAAAGACACTATGCAGTAATTCAAAACAATTAGAAAACCACAAAATGCTATTGTACAATTTACCCTCCTAAGCACTCTGCTTAAAATCCTATGCACTTACCTGGGTGTTAATCCTGTTTTAACTCAGTTTCTCAATAGGCATAGCTAGAATTGTGTTGCAAATTAGGAAAGGTGCTAGTTACAGAATAGCAAACGTGTTACAGCATATTCTACATATATGTAATTTAAAGATATTGTAGAATTTCATTCATTAGCTGAATATGTGCCAAAGTTAAAAGTATTTCAGTTCCATTAACATGATATATGATAGGATGTAATAATGTTTCACTGTGGCTGGATCATGCTCAATCTTTATATCCCATTATTCTGCCAATGAACTTAAAATAATGTTATAGCCCGGTAATGGCAAACCTATGGCATGTGTGCCCAAAGCGGCACGTGGAGCCATGTCACCTGGCATGCGCCACATAGCTCATTCCTCTTCCGGGTTTCTGGCACGCATGCGTGTGTGACAATCAGCTGGCCTTTTTGCATGCGGTAGTGCCGGAAACTAGAAGAGCTGGTCTTCCGTTTTCCTGAGCATGCGCGCAGGCCAGCTGATCGTCGCATGCACATGTGTGCCAGAAACCCGGAAGAGTAGCTGGCTGAAACCAGAAGTTCAGTAGCTGAAACCAGAAGTTCATTTTTGGGTGGGTGCATGCACCTTGGGCAGCTCCTCTTCCGGATTGTGGGCCATACGTATGCATGCGCACACAAAGCACATGTGCATGCGCACTCCCTTTTTGGTACTCGGTGCCGAAACGGTTCGTCATCACTTTTATAGCCTTTCAGAAACTCTGAAACAAACTGCTCGCTTAGAACAATCCAGTGACCTTTTCCCACACAGAAGCAAATGCTAAAGAACTGTGCAACATATGCTGGTACAAAAATCTTATTTAATGCACAAGGGGAATATATAGCTAAGCAGCAATCATTTGTAATTAAAACAAAATGGCATTTTATAGGGAAAAGATTACGTTTAGGGTTCTGACATTGAGGATTTGTATGTACCAGATACAGTGGTAAAAGAAACTTCGTGAACCCTTTAGAATTATCTGAGAGATTCTGATTAAATAGACAATCATAGAATTGTAAAGCAAGAAGGGAAGTTGGAGGTATTCTAGTCCAACCTCATATCCAAGGCAGGAAACCATCCTAGACAAATGGTTGTCCAATTTTCTCTTGAAAACCGCCAGCAATGGAGCACCAACAACTCTGGGAGACAAGCTGTTCCCCTGATTAATTATTCTCATTGTCAGGAAATTTCTCCATAGTTCCAATTTGGATCTCTCTTTAACAAGCTTCTTGATTAACTGTACGGTGTTATGTTTTTACTGAATATACAGTACTGAGTCAATATTCACTGTCTTTGTTGGAAAAAGTTTGTGATGTTCAAGGATAATCAAATCTTTTAACGGGGGAGGTCAACTCATATGTTCCAGTAAATGAGATGAGCATCAAATATGAATTGGAGAACCCATTCCCTATTAAAAAATTTTTGCATTTTATGGCCATGGTCAAAGTCTGCTCAGACAAGCATATCTGATATCAGTATTCATCAATCTACCGTTAGGAAACTATTTAAGAAAAGTAGTATGCATGTAATGGTATAATGGATCAAACCTCTTTTCTCATAAAAGTGTATGGCATACATTTCAAATATATATATATATTTAAAAACCCTAAATGATCCAGCAGTTTATTACAATAGTTCATTTTAGAGAAAATAGTTCATTCCAACAAAAGAACATAACCATGAAGCATCATGGTGGAAATATCATAGTTTGGGATCCTTTTGCAAATTCAGGCCTCAGATCGCTCACTATAACTGAGAGGGCAATGTACTATGGCTTGTACTATACATTGTACAAGGCAATATCAGTAATTGTCCATGAGTTGAATCTTAAATGAATGTAGATCATAAAGGACAATAATGCTAAATACGCAGGTAAAACTATAATAGAAAAGCAGAAGTAGAACTAATTTCATTTTTTGAATGACCAAATCAAAGCTTCAATCTTTACCAAAATGAACTATTGGGGCATAACTTTAATGAGCAGTTCATGTAAGGCAGTCTAAAAATTAGATGAAGCAGTTCAATAAGAGGAGTGGCCAAAATACCTCTAAGCTGATGTACAGGATTCAACAACAAATGCAGGAAATATTTGGCTGAAACTTCTAAAAGAGGTCCATCTATTAATAAATTTGAACCTTCACATATTTTTCCAATAAAGTATATGTGATCACAAGGATTAAATTTATTAACTGGAGGAAAATATTGAAGTAGCAACTCAATTGCAGAACATCTTTTTTGGCACAGAAAGGGTCTTAACTATGAACTTTAGCATCTACTTATACAGTCAGGAAAGATTCTGCATATCTTGCATATCTTAAGAGCCATTGCCATTCAGAGTACAGATAACCCTTGCTTAATGACCACTCATTCAGTGACTTTTCAAACTTAGAACAGCATTGAATGAGTGGTACTTACAACCAATCCTTGTAATTATGGCTGTTGCAACATATCTGCAGTCACATGATTGAGATCTGGTTATTTGGTGACCAGTGCTGTGTGAATGCCATTTGCCAGTTTTCCACAAGCAAGGTCAATGGGGAAGATGGCAGAAGGTCACAAATGCTGACTACATGACATCGTGCTTAACAATGTCATGGGATTTACTTAACTACACCAACTGGAAGTACCAGAATTTCCTTCGCTAAGTGGCATGGTTACATGATGTTGTGCTTTACAAATGCATTGCTTAATGACAAAAAAATTGGTTCCAATGACTGCCTTTTTCTGTAATGAACCAGACACACCAATTGTCTGTCATATTGGTAGTTAGTTTCCCACATTTAACTTACAAAAGATACCTTTTGTATACCTCTGGACTTTTACATACTTATTATAGAAATGGCCAAGATAAACCTTGGAAGGGACTTTTAGCATTGAAATATCAGATGAAGACACTCATGTGTAATTCCCAGTGACAGAGAATAAGATTAGCAACAATAACACTGAAAGACATTTCACATAAAAGTACAGATCTATATATTTGCTTTGTTCAAGATCACAGAATTACTGCTCAGTGGATTTAAAGCAATGTTTTAGGGCTTCAACAGCACTTGATAAACTTGATATGAAATAAGATACAGATAACATACCAGAATGATTAACTAGGGCCCGAGTTTGTCCATCTGCAGTTGGAGTAATCAAATCCCAGATAAAACTTTTGATATTCTCATCCCCTTTATAATGATTGAGACAATATACAAGGATAGTTCGGCAAATAGTTTCCACATCTTGCTCATTTAGCTGACGCTTATAACGTCCATGTAGAAGGATATCAGTCCATCGTCCCCAACTATATTAAAAAAAGTAAATCACATTTTGGCATAACAGGTAGCCCTAACTTACAATTATCTGTTCAGCAACTGTTGAAAAATTTACAATGGTAATGAATGAAGGAACTTAGACATGTACCCAAAATTATAGCCACTACAGCACTCCCACAGGTATGTGAACAAAATTCAGGAACTTGACAATCTGCTTACCCCTATGGACACTTCTCTTTTCCAAAGACAATATTCCAAAAAGGTTAAATAGACCAAAGCATGATCACCTCCCCCCATCGGGAGGGTATGGGTCCCAGCAGGGTGGGAAGCAGGGTACTTCAGTGCAAGAGAGGCCTAAGGAGGCCTAGGACAGGCCATGCATGGCCTAATAAGGTGCTGCAGTGTGGGCCTGAGCCTGCTCCAGGCCTTCTAGACCTTCTCCCCCACTCCAAGGCACCCCATGCTCTGTTTAATGGGAGCAATGAAGAGAGCAGGGAAAGTGGTAATTAAGCAAGGAGATCTCACTTAACAAATGTCATAATAGACTAGCATAATTCTGGGCTCAATTGCAGTCATAGGCCAAGGGCTACTTATACTGCAGAATTTTTGTATTAAAATACATACATATGTATTTTGTGGGTGTAAGATATTTTACTAAGCAAATAGCAAGTCACTAATATTTTATTATAGTGGAAAAAATAAAATGCATGTGTTTAATGTAAATGGCTATCATAGGTTCTGAATAGGAGTTCATATCCCAAAGCAATTTCTGCAATTTTATGATTTCAACATGAATTTGAATTCATTTCTGCAATATTCTATCTGTACTAGCTCTTAACAGGAACAAAAACTAAGATAAAGATTTTTAATATCATCTTAGTATCATTCACTAAGGCTGTTTTACTAAATTCAATAATACAATAAAGGATGGAAGTATACCTTTAATTTGAAAATTATCAAATTTTCAGAACTATGATTTTACTATAAAATAAATGCTGCTGTAGCACAAAATCTAGTATTTTAACTACCTGTCCATTCCTATCATAATCACCTCTAACATAATAGTAATAGCACTTAGACTTATATATCGCTTCACAGTGCTTCATAGCCCCCTCTAAACAGTTTACAAAGTCAGCATATTTCCCCCAATAATCTGGGTCCTCATTTTAACAATCTTGGAAGGATGGGAGCCTGAGTCAACCTTGAGCCTGATAAAATTCGAACTGCCAAATTGCAGTCAGCTGGCAGTCAGCAGAGGTAATCTGCAGTACTCCATTCTAACCACTGTGCCACCACGGCTCTGTGCTGTAGGGTTTTTTTTGTTTACAGATAGTTGTTGCTTAATTACCATTGCTTAGCAAAAAGTTGAAGTTATGATGGCCTCAGAATTGATGCTTTACAGCCTTTAAAGTACGTTTGACCATTGTAAAATGGTCTGCCCCCCTGCAGTCACATGATCTTATTTCACATGCTTGGCAACCTGCTCACATTTACAACCAGTTGCAGCATCCTATAGTCATGTGACCACAATTTGTGATTGGTTTTGCCATTTTCTGGCAAAAACTGGCAGAAAGTACCAACTGTAGATGTTAGTTTTCTTTAACAGCCATATGGTTTGTTTAACAATAGTTATAACTCACTTCACTGAAAAACAGTCATAAAATCAAACCAGGTCGTGTGTGGCTGACTTGATGACTGGCTAACATGACCAAAATTCCAGGCCCAATCATGACAATAAATTAAGGACTACATGGCACAAAATCTTGGGAATGATGGTAACAGAAGCAGGTTTCTTTTTAAAAAGGGAAATCTATTTTTGTTAATGAGCTTAAGAATTTCTAGTATGCGATTAGTTAACAATTGTATTATTTATGGTTATGCAACTATATTTTTAATCATTGAATTTTCTAAATGGCTTGAAAGAAAATCTAGGTTTTTACAGTAGTTGCCTCAATTTTACCACTGACAAAATTGTAAGAGTGGCAGCCTAAACATGTATATTAGATGCCAGGTTGGAGAAGGCTGATGTAGGAGATACTGTGTATGATGTTTGCAGAATGGTTACCCTATCTATTGCAGCTCTCTGGTGCCGAATTTATATAGAGAGATGGGTGGAGAAGAAATGGAACTGTACAATCTAAACTGTAATGGTGTTTTGCACTATGCATACTGGTTGAAATGTGCTATCAGTATGTTTCTCTCCCATATTCCAGAATACAGTTGCCTGTCAATTTATCTTTTAATCTGGCAGCGCTGTTAATGAATGCCAGATCAACCCAAAATAATTCACAAAAAAGAGAGCTCACTTGGTCTGCATTAATGAAACCAGACAGGGTTGATTTGATCTAGCACTGCCTATCTTGGGGATACCAGCATAAATTGGAGGGGGGGGGGGAGAGAGAGAGAAGGGTTGTGATCCACAGATGATCTTTGATGTCTACCAGCAAACCAACTCTGTTGCTGGTTTTAGAGGTGTGTGTCCTAGTATTAGGCTATAAAAACAGAATGTTTGTGTATTGACCATTCCACTATTTCTTGAATTAGTCATGGTGATTTCTGATAGTGGAGAAGCCAATAATGCACTCCATGGGGATTTTAACATTCATTTCAGGGCTGTTTTTTGATTCCTGGCTTGTGTTGTGCTGGATTCTATTGTAAACCATGGAACTGTCTTAATGGATCACTAACTGCACGTTAGGAAACAGAACATATTGTTCATCTGGTTGCATTCAAATAGGAAGAAAATGGTCTAAAAGTGAAGGGAGTTGTCATCCTCTTTTTGCCATGTTTAAGCATCTCCTGATAAGATTAGAACTGCCAGATTTTTTTACTTCCCTGTAGGCTGGGGGATCCATTAGGATCATTGGATTTGGGGTAATTATGTAACGTTAAAGATTCTTGAATGCCTTGGTGTCAAGGCTGACAATTCTGCTGAGACTCTAACTTGAATATTAATAGTGTGATTAAATGGATCGCTGACCAAATCACTCAACATCTCTGCCAATGTAAAGTCTGGAAAGCTTTTTGGACTTCAGAAGGCCTATGGGCAATGAAACATATCACAAAATGGCTGGAGCACAAATAGTGAAAATCAAATCTGAAGATAAATTCATTGTGCTAACATGCAGCAGTAAAGGTAATGAAGAAGAGTTTCTTTATAGCCATCATTCCATATTCTCATCTCTAATCATCAAACAAAATAATATTGTGCTGTTAGGGGACTTTTAAATTCTATTCCTACAAATAGACTCTTGGAGACTACAAGCACACTCACAAGGGCGCTTGCAAGATAAAATTATTCTTTTGTATTTTGACTCAGACACTGTGGTTGAACAAAATGTCTGAGCCTTCCATCATATGTCTTCCTAATTCCTGTCTTCATGTCTGATCTGAATCAACTGAGTAAGAATAAGTGGTTGGAATCAATAAAGTTTGAATTAGCTAACTTGAGATGTATGGTAGCACACTTCCACTTTAAGAAGCCCACTCTGAATCATTTGGTTCTTAATCTGTTCATCCAGTCAATAATCTATCCTTGAAAAGATGGTAAATACATAGCTACATGTGCTGTTGGAAGAAAACAGGATATTTGGACTTACTCCAAAGCTGACTGAGGTTTAATTATCACAAACATATGTGTTTGGTTATCACAAACATATGTTCAGAAGGTACATCAAATATCATTGTAATAGAATACAAAGTATATGTGGCAACTGCTCCCTTAAATATACTATATGTCTGTCAACTATGATTTAGTAGGGACTCTGTCTGACAAATGATTTGCTATCTGATGACCAGAGAAAGAATATTTTCAAGACAAGCTCCCATTAACAGAATTCCCTCTTTGTTCAATTATGATTGGCCCTGAATCTTGTCAGTTTTTAGAATTAACTAAAATGTACCTATTTACCTAATCTGCTAATTAAATCTGTGCTATTTACTAATTAATGTGTATCATTATTATTTTATCTGTTTATAGTCTTGTTTTTCTGAAGATCCTATTAAGTTGCATAATCATAATTGCCATTATGAACAACATTTAGACTTTTTTACTTTTTGTCAATCATTTTCTAAAGTGAATTATTTTTCAGTTTAGAATGATTTTTAACAATGAATTTTGTTTAGAAATGATGCATTGGTATGAATGGATAAATGAATGGGAAATTGAAGAATATAACAATTCAGAATTAGGCATGCAAGCCAAGTTCCTCCAGTTCACTGTCAAAGAAAATAATGTATTCCAAGAAATGACATGTTATATCATATGAGACTTCTATTTGCAGTCTCTCTGTGCAATAAGCTACAACCCTATATAAGTAGAAAGGATCAAAATATAAAGCCTTGAATACTGTTTTATTTTCCACTTCATTTTACTTACCCATAGACCAACAGATTTTTTTCTACTCTAAAGCATTCACTCCTTGCATATCCCTGGGATTTGTCCTGTGGCCTACGAAGTTTTATGCTAGGTTTTTCTTCAGAATCACTTTCGAGGTCTGAAAATTCCATCAGTTCATCTTCTTTGACTGCACTGTATAATCTAGTTTGCTTTCTTATTCTTGGAGTATCAATAACTAGATTGTTCTGTAACAAAAATTAAAAAAATATTTTTGTTTAAAAAGTAATAATAAATGTATTTTAGCAAATTAAGTAGAACAGGTAAGTTTAAATTCCTCACCCTTCCATTTAAGGCTTCAATATCAAGTTCAGCTTTTTTTGCCCATTTCTGCCAGAAATTAGGATCATCTAAAGAAATATCTGTTCTGTTACCAGATGCGACAAAACTAGCCTAAAACAAAACAATATAATAGTTTAATTAAAGGCTGCAATATACACACACTTATGCAATGAAAATTTTGTTTTTGTTCAACTGTTTTTGCATGTCTACAGAAATAAAAACAGAAAGATTAAAAAAATAGGTAGTTCTGAATCACCAGAGATCCAAAGAAAGAGAGTGACCAGAGAAGCATGAAATGTTTTCAAATATCTGATTTTACCAAAAGTATTTATTGGGTGATGGGACTCAAAACATGTCAACTTTAAATGCTTTATGTACTGCTGCTTTTCAACACTACTGCTTTCATTCAGCAGTATCCTCAAGATGAGAATGACAAATCCCTTTCTGCCAGAAGCAAATGAAATAACTAAATGTCTGCCTTTTAAACATATAAATATTATTAAGATGCAAAATGTCATTTGAAGTAAAAAGGAGCATTCTTATTCTCTGGGTGAAAGTGTTGTGACAAAAAGACAATGTTCTTTATTATCTGTTGCAGTGTCACAGGGTTGCAGCACAAAGGGTGAA
Source organism: Ptyas mucosa (assembly GCA_012654045.1). Taxonomy (NCBI): domain Eukaryota; kingdom Metazoa; phylum Chordata; class Lepidosauria; order Squamata; family Colubridae; genus Ptyas; species Ptyas mucosa. The sequence continues at coordinate 32,857,631 of WNWU01000003.1, read as the reverse complement.
ATGAATCCTTTAAAAATTGTATTTTACTTTCCAAATGACTGCATCCTTCTTCTAAAACCAGTGATGGGGAGCATTCATTGGAATACAGTGAAATAAATTATTTTCCCTTAAGTACTGTACAAAACTTCCTAATAAATAGTCCACACAAAGTGTATCGCTACTAGGTAGTTCTCCATATCATGTGTTAAAGATGCAAAACACAATACTTTGAACATACCTGAGCATTCTCAGTTGAGATACAGGTTCTCTAAAACACCTTATTTCTTATATATCCTGAACAGACATTGATGTTTGTTTTAAGGTATGAAATTTGATATTCCAGATATTTTATGGATTCTTCTGTTTTTCTACAGGGCTTTCTTATAAAGTACCCAATTTTTTTATAGAAGGGGAATTGCTTTCAAATTATATTAATGTTTCAATTTGCATATTTGCGAATAGACTACTTAGATTCTGATTTGAAACAACATTATTTCAGTGTCTGCTACAGTAGAATTTAAGGACAAGTCTATATTCTGGGGTTATCTATGGGAATGATCATTCATACATGATTCTGAGTAATTTAAAAAATTAATTTTTTTACTGACCTTTGCAAATGTGGAGCCTTTTCCTTCAGACTCAATTGTGATTGTGTGTGTTCGTCTCAGAAGAATTTGATCTATATCCTCTTCACAAAATTTGGATCCTTCATCTTCTTCATCCATTAAAGCACCATAAGCCCCTTTCCTCAAAAGATCCTCTATTTCCTTTTTGGAGAGCTGCTGAACCTATAAGTTGTGAGGAAAAGGAACTGCCTTTTTATTTTTTATTAAAACTATTTTATCTTAACAAGTATAATTAGGATAAGGAAACAATTTTATGGTTTTATCCAGTATTGTTTCTCCTTTGAAGTCAGAAGGAGAAATTCAAAATGGTACTTTCCTTCTTGCTGGTTCAGGAGGCCACCTTTTCCTAAACTTGGATGTTTCTGGATCATTCCTTTCTCATTTCTATGTCATGCTTCCAAATTCAAAATAAAGCAATAATTTGACTACATTTATTCCATTTCAATGTATATCAAATGGAATTTTTTTTCAAAGCAACTGAACATGAAATGCATTGCAATAAATATAGTTTCTTATTACTTACAGTGGATATAGAAAGTCCACGAGCCCCAATGCCAGGTTTTTGAGATATTAAAAAAAAAATCAGATCAAGATAGATCACTTAACTTTTTCCATCTTTAATATAACATACAAGCTGTATAAGTCAACTGAAAAACAAACTGAAATCTTTTAGGGGAGAAAATAATAATAAAAAACTAGAATAATGTGGTTGCATAAGTATGTTAAACTAATACTTGTTAGACATTGTTTGGCCGACGGCACCCGGAGGAGCCCCTCTCTATGAGAGCAAACCGGCTGGTGGGAGGCCACTGGTGGCAGTAGGCAGTCTCGTAAATAACCAGGTCCTAAGCCATGGAGCGCTCTAAAGGTGGTAACCAAAACCTTGAAGCGCACCCGAAAGACCACCGGGAGCCAGTGCAGCTCGCGCAGGAGAGGTGTCACACAGGAGCGCCATGTCGCTCCTGTAACCACCCGCGCGGCTGCACTCTGCGCCAATTGGAGCCTCCGGGTGCTCCTCAAGGGGAGCCCCATGTAGAGAGCATTACAAAAGTCCAGGAGGGAAGTGATGAGGGCAGAGCCTGTAGTACAGTGGTTTAAAGCACCCTGTTATTAACATCTATTAACATCTGCTGCTTGCAATTACTGCAAGTTCGAATCCCACCAGGCTCAAGGTTGACTCAGCCTTCCATCCTTTCTAAGGTGAGTAAAATGAGGACCCAGATTGTGGGGCAATAAGCTGACTTTGTATAAATATACAAAAGTATGAAGGCTATTGCTTAACGCATTGTAAGCCGCCCTGAGTCTCCGGAGAAGGGCGGCATATAAATCAAATCAAATAAATAAATAAATAAAAATGAGTGACCGTGTGTAAGGAGTCCTGATCTAGAAAGGGATGCAACTGGCAGGTCAGGTAAACCTGATAACCCCCCCCCCCGGTCATGGCCGTCAAGTGCTCTTCTAAAGACAGCCGTGAATCCAGGAGGACGTCCAAGTTGCGAGCCCTCTCCGTGGGGGCCAGTGATTTGCCCCCAATAGTCAGTGATGGCACCAACTGACTATCGGGACGTCGGAAACCACAGCCACTCGGTCTTGGATGGGTTGAGTCTGAGCCTGTTACTTCCCATCCAGATCTGTACGGCCTCCAGGCACTGGGACATCACTTCAAGGGCATCGTTGGGGTGGTCCGGGATGGAGATGTACAACTGAGTATCATCAGCATACTGATGATACTTCACCCAAAACCATGGATGATCTCACCCAGCAGCTTTACATAAATGTTGAACAGAAGGGGTGAGAGGACCGACTCTTGTGGTACTCCACAAATGAGGCGCCTCAGGGTCGACCTCTGCCCCCCTGCCAACACAGACTGCCACCGGTCGGAGAGAAAGGAGGAGAATCACTGCAACACGGTGCCTCCCACCCCTAACTCTTCCAACCGGTGCAGCATGATACCATGGTCGATGGTATCAAAAGCCACTGAGAGATCTAATAGGACCAGGACAGAGGAGCAACCTCTGTCCCGAGCCCTCCAGAGATCATCTACCAACGCGACCAATGCCATTTCTGTGCTGTACCTAGGCCTGAAACCCGACTGGAACGGATCCAGATATACTGTTTCATCCAGGTACTGGGGGAGCTGTCGCGCAACCACACTCTCGACAACCTTTGCCACAAAGCGAAGGTTGGAGACCGGATAGACAACACTGCTGGGTCCAGGGAAGGCTTCTTGAGGAGAGGCCTCACCACAGCCTCTTTCAAGGCAGCGGGGAAGTCACCCTCACTCAATGAAGCATTTATAATCCCCCGGAGCCAGCCTTGCGTCATCTCCCAAGAAGCTAGCACTAACCAGAAGGGACACAGGTCCAACAAACATGTGGTCGCATTCAGTCCACCCAGAATCCTGTCCACATCATCAGGAACCACAGGATCAAACTCATCCCAGATAATATTCACAAGACCCACCCCAGTCATTCCCCCTGAGACTACCCAGTCGGAGTCCAGGTCTTCCCAAATCTGAGTGATTTTGTCATGCAGATACTGTACAAAATCCTCGGCTCTACCCTCCCTGGTGGAGCAGGGAGCGGGTCACCCTAAACAGGGTGGCCGGGCAGTTATCTGATGATGCAATAAGAGCAGCAAAATAGTTACATTTTGCTGCTTTTATTGCCACTAGGTAGTTCTTAATATGAGATCTTACCAGTGTCCGGTCAGATTCAGAAAGACTGGCCCTCCAACTACTCTCCAGGCGCAAAGGCATCTCCTGTGCAGAACCCTCTTCAGGTTCTCAATTGGATTCAGGTATGGGCTCTGGCTGGGCCATTCTAAAACTTCGATCTTATTCTGGTAAGCCACCGTTTTGTTGATTTGGAGATATGCTTTTGTTGAAAGGTGAAATTATACTTCATCTTCAGCATTTTAACAGAAGCCTGAAGGTTTAGCAGAAGCCTGAAGGTTTTGTGCCAAAATTGACTGCTTTTTGGAACTGTTCATAATTCCTTCCACTTTGACTAAACCCCAGTTCCAACTGAAGAAAAGCAGCCTCAAAACATAATGCTGCCACCACCACCCTTCACTGTGGGTATGGTGTATTTTTGGTGATACACAGTGTTGTTTTTTGGAATTATGGCCAAAAAGTTCAATCTATGAACTTTTCATATTAACACATTTTTTCACATATTTTTGTCAGGTTTTTACAAAATGTAGCTGAACTTGGGATGCTTTTCTTTATAAAAGAAGGCTTCTGTGTTGCCACACTACCCCACAGCCCAGACATGAAGAATATGGGAATTTGTTGTCACATGTAGTACATAATCAGTACTTGCAAAAAACTAATGTTGCTTTAGATCTCTTGGCAGCCCCTTCTTCTTATTTTTTGATTAATTTTAGAGGGATATCAGTTCTTGGTAATGTCATTGGTGTGCCATATTTTCTCCACTTGTTGATGACTGTCTTTACTGGGTTTCATGGTATATCCAATGTCTTGAAAAAAAAATTTGTACCCTTCTCCTGACTGATATCTTGCAACAATGAGGTCCTTTTGATACTTTGTAAGCTCTTAATAGATCATGACAGAAAACAGAATAACAGGACTTCTGGGGTGACATCACGGTGGTGCGGTATAGAAAAACGGGGCTCCGTTTATTCTGTCTGAATTTTCGCGTCTGGAGGCCTGTAGAGACAAACTCAGACCCTGGAGGGGTCGGCATTATAGGGCGTGATGTGGAAAAGAGCAAGAGGAACAAGGAACATCAATAAACGATAATATGGAAGAAGAAATTAAATGAATATCAATTAATATAAATGGTTTAAACTCTCCGGCTAAAAGAAAGCAAGTATTCTCTAGACTCCAAAAACAAAATATGAACATTATATGTTTACAAGAAGTCCATATCAAAAAACAGCAAGGTGACATCTTAGAATCTCCTAAAATAGGAAAACTCCATTTGGCTCTTGCATCAAAAAAAAAAAAAAAGAAGAAAAAAAAAGAGGGGCATAGCAGTATACATAAAAGATTGGTTAAAGCCGAGACAGATATATGCAGATGATGAAGGAAGAACACTATTAACTGAAGTAACAATAAGGCAAATGTGAATATTATTGGCAGTTATTTACGCACCAAACACTAATCGGAGGGAATATTATCATAAATTGAATGGGAAAATAGTAAAATTAGAACCGGGGAATATTTGTTTATTAGGAGATTTTAATATGGTGGTGGATCCCAAAAAAGATTGCACAACTGGTAAAAAAAAATAAGAAGAAGAGGAAAACACTACCGAATACGTTCTTCAAGATGATGCAAGAGCTGAATTTAAAGGACATTTAAATCCACAAAAAAGACAGTACACTTTTTTTCTAACCTACATAATTCATGGTCCAGGATAGATACGGTATGGATGGATTTGGAACTGGGTAAAAATATAGCAGAGGTAGAGATAACATCAAATACATGGGTGGACTATAATCTGTTAATAATAAAATGGAAGGGAAGAGCAAAAAAGAGAGGGAGGTGGACCATGAATCAGAAGTTGCTAAAAGGAAAAAAGTTTGTACAATGGATAGAAAAAGAATTGACTTCTTTTTAAAGGAAAACGTAAATGAACACACAACGCTACAGAATCTGTGGGATACGACTGAAGCTTACATTAGAGGCTTAACAATAGCCTATGTGGCAAGAAGGAATAAAGAAAAAAAGAAACAACAAATAGAGTTACAGGAGAAACTTGAAGAATTAGAACTTAAGATGCAGGAATCCCCAAATGAGAAAATTAGAGGAGAAAAAGAGCTGATTAAACACAAAATAATTTTGACTTCTCAAGAAGAAATGGCCCAAAAACTTAGATTGACGAAACAATTTTTTTTGAACATGCCTATAAACTGAAGAAGGAAAAAGAAAAAAAGTTAATAACACAACTACAGGATGAAGAGGGGAATACACATCACTAGATGGAAGAGAAAAAGAGTATTGTCCAAAAATTCTTTGAAATGCTGTATAGTCAGGAGAAGATGGTATACCTGACTTGAGAATAGGAATAAAATTAATGCATAAAATGTATAAAGTATAATATAAAATGTATAATATATAAGAACTATATAATATTGATATGATTGTAGATATTATTATAATTTAAATGATGGTATAAGATAGGATAGTGAACTATAGAAATAGAATTTATGTAAATATGAATGTTATGGATGATATTGATACCGATATGGAAATGCTGTAATGAGTGTAAATTTGTGTTTGGAAAAATTTAATAAATATATATTTTTTTTTTAAAAAAAACAGAATAACAGAGTTGGAAGGGACCTTGGAGGCCTTCTAGTGCAACCCCCTGCTTAGGCAGGAAACCCTACACCACTTCAGACAAATGGTTATCCAACATCTTAAAAACTTCCAGTGTTGGAGCATTCACAACTTCTGGAGGCAAGTTGTTCCACTAATTAATTATTCTGTCAGGAAATTTCTCCTTAGTTCTAGGTTGCTTCTTTCCTTGATTAGTTTCCACCCTTGCTTCTTGTCCTGCCCTCAGGTGCTTTGGATAATAGATTGACTCCCTCTTCTTTGTGGCAGCTCCTGATATATTGGAACACTGCTATCATATCACTCCTAGTCCTTCTTTTCATTAAACCAGACATACCCAATTCCTGTAGCCATTTTTCATATGTTTTAGCCTCCACTCCACTAATCATCTTTGTGGTTGTTCTCTGCACTCTTTCTAGAGTCTCCACATCTTTTTTACATCATGGCGACCAAAACTTCATGTGGTCTTGATTCTATCCCCCTGTTTATGCAGCCTAGAACTGTGTTGGCTTTTTTGGCAGCTGCTGCACACTGCTGGCTCATATTTAAATGGTTGTCCACTAGGACTCCAAGATCCCTCTCACTGTTATTACTATTGAGCGGAGTACCACATATACTGTACTTGTGCATTTTGTTTTTCTTGCCTAAATGTAGAACCTTACTTTTTTCATCATTGAATTTCATTTTGTTAGATAGCGCTCAATATTCAAGTCTGCCAAGATCCTTCTGTATCTTAAGCCTATCTTCCAGTATGTTGGCTATTCCCGTTAGCTTGGGGTCATCTCCAAATTTGATGAGTTCCCCATCTATCCCCTCAATCAAATCATTGATGAAGATGTTGAAGAGTACTGGACCTAAAACAGACCCTTGGGGTACCCTACGGCATACTTCCCTCCATGTAGGTGCAGTTCCATTCTATACATTGAGTGCGGTCAACCAGTTTCGAACATCTGGTGATGCTGTCTAACCCACATTTTTCTATTTTATCTAGTGGTACGTTATTGTTTACTTTATCAAATGCCTTACTGAAGTCCAAGTAAATTATATCGACAGCATTCATCTGGTCCACTAATTTTGTCACTTTGTCATAGAATGCAATAATATTAGTCTGGCATGATCTGTTTTTGACAAACACATGTTGGTTTTTGGTTATTACTTTGTTTCTAGATGTCTGCTGATTCGTTGCTTATCTTTTCCAGAATTTTCCCTGGTATCGAGGTCAGACGGATAGGTCTGTAGTTTCCTAGATCTATTTATTTCCCTTTTTTGAAGATGGGAACTATATGAACTCTTTTCCAGTCCTCTGACAATTCCCCAGTGCTCCAGGATCTTTGAAAGTTATAGTTCAGTGGTTTGAGTTCTCATCTGCCAGTTCCTCCAGAACCTTGGGGTGTAATCCATCTGGTCCTGGTGATTTGAACTCATCTAGGGGAGACAGGTGCTCACTTACCATTTTCTTCCCTATTTTAACTTGTGTTCCTAATCTGTTTTTTGGGGTGCTATTTTTGATAGGTTGGACTTTTTTTCCCCTTTGTGTAAAGACAGTTGCAAAAAACGAGTTAAGTAGTTCTGCTTTCTCCCTGTTGCTTGTCACCTTCTTGCCACTTTCTCCCAGCAATGGACCAATTATTTCCTTGACTTTTTTCTTGTTTCTAACATGTTGGAAGAAGCTTTTTTTTTTTTTGGTTATTTTTTACTTTTGTCGCAAGACTTTGTTCATTGTGAGCCTTAGCTTTCCTCACTTCATCTTTGCAGGCTTGGGCTATTTGCTGATATTCTGCCTTAGTTATGTGCTCCTCTTTCCACTTTTTATACTTGTCCTTTTTGCCTTTCAATTTGTCAGAGAATTCTATATGCAGCCATGCTGGTTTCTTTTGAGAGCTGTTATTTTTCTTCATTGGTATTGTGCTAGACTGGGCTTTTATAATCTCACTTTTCAAAATTTCCTGAGCTTCCTGAGTCGTTTTCCCCTTGAGGATTCTCATTCATGGAATCCATCCCAAGCTCTCTCTAAGTTTATTGAAATTAGCTCTTTTAAAGTCCAAGACTCTAGTTTGACTTTGTTCTATTGCTTGCATAATGTTGAATTCCAATATAGCATGATCACTCGCCCCCAAGGTTCCTGTATTTTCAACACCTTCTATCATTTCATTTCTGTTAGTGAGAATTAAGTCCAATATGGCTGATCCCCTTGTTCCCTTCTCTACTTTTTGGGAAACAAAGTTGTCTGCTAGGTTTGTTAGGAACCTGTTGGATCTTCCACTTGGTGCAGAGTTTGTCTCCCAGTTGATGTCAGGGTAGTTAAAATCCCCCATTACTATTGTGATGTGCTTCCTACATACCTTAGTTAGCTGCCTAGCAAAAAGTTCATCTATTTCCCCTGTTTGGTTGGGTGGCCTATAGTATACACCTATGGCAATGTCATTCCCCCCCCCCTTTAATATTGACCCAAATGCATTCAAGATAATTTTCGTCATTGTTATGCTCTATTTCTGTAGAGATGTAATTATTTCTTATATATAGTGCTACTCCACCTCCTCTTTTATTTGGTCTATTTCTTTTAAATAATTTAAAATCCTCTAGTTCCGTGATGACGAACCTATGGCACGGGTGCCACAGGTGGCACGCGGAGCCATATCGGTGGGCACGCGAGCTCAGCTCCAGCACGCATGCATGTGCCAGCCAGCTGATTTTCGGGCCTTCTGGGCCCACCAGAAGTCAGGAAACACACTGTTTCCGGCCTCTGGAGGGGGTGGGGAAGGCCGTTTTTGCCCTCCCCAGGCTCTTATAAAGGCTCTGGAGCCTGGGGAGAGCAAAAAATGGGCCTACCGGGCCCACCATGCCATCGTGTGCCAAAAGCGGGGGGAGCACGGGGGGGCAGGGCGCATAGAATTATGGATGTGGGCACACGTGCGTGTGACCCCACCATGCTCCTCCCGTTTTTGGCACGCGATGGCAAAAAGGTTAGCCATCACTGCTCTAGTTGTATGTTCCATTTGGGAGTTTCATCCACCAAGTTTCCGTAATGGCAACAATATCATATCTGCCCTCATTTACTTGAATTTCTAATTCTCCTTGTTTATTCTTCATACTCTGCATTGGTGTATAGACATTTGAGTCCATTTTGATTGACCCTGTGTTACTGTCTACATAATCTGTGTTGTGCCTGACTGCCCCTACTTTCTTGCCACTTGTTTTATTAGTGCACATGATATCGCATTATTAAATGCTTAGTTTTGCTTTACAGCAAAGTTGATAATCTTACTCACACAAACATCTATGTTACATGCACTGATAACCCTATTAATTTTAGATTGCTGGGGACAGAAATGTTCTGTATCAATTAATTCTCTGTCCCCGCTGTTCAGTTTAAATGTTTATCCAGAAAATCTGTGAATTTAATGCCAAATAACTCAGTCCCTTTCTTTGATGGATGCAGACATCATGACTAATAAAACCAAAGCCTTCCCTTTTACACCACTCCTTTAGCCACACATTAAACTCCGCTACACGCTGGCCTTTCCCTTTTTGTTCCTTATATACCGGTAAAACCTCTGAAAAGATAAGCCTACAACCTATACTACTAAGTTCATACCCCAAGCTCTGGAAATCATTCTGCACAGAAAATACATCTTTTTGGCACAGATCATTTGTGCCAAGATAAATAGCATCAACATTACAGTCCTTACTGGCATTCTTGACTATCTTAAAAATACACCTCTTGTCTCTGCTGACAGTTGCACCTGACAGACACCTGACCTCTTTTGCTGTAAGAGGCAACTACATAAATGTCAGAAAAATCCTGCTCAAATATTTGAACTTTATATGGGCTTGATCAGAGTTACTTTAATTGATGGCAAGTATGTACTACTATTTAACATCAGTTTGAATTTATTAATTTTGAACACAGTCACATCCCAACTTATAAGAGGGTGTTGACACTTATACAGGCACATTATTCTAGTTTGTTTTTCACCACTAAATAATTTCAGGTTGTTTTTCAATTGACCTGTACAGCTTAAATGTTATATTAAAGATGGAAATAATTCTTAAAGGGTTTATCTTGGTCTGATTTCTTACATCTCAAAAACCTGGCATTTTAACAGGAGTGGGTAGACTTTTTCTATCCAGATTTTTACTAGTTCCTTTTTAATTAGAACATTTAGATGGAATACTTGGATGGGATTATGTAGTTGGTCTGTCAAATCTTTTTTGAATAAAATACAGACTATTATCAGCTGACAATTATTTTTGAAATGAATAAAGTACACACTATTAACATATTATATAGTAAAAGAGATACTAGGAAAAAAAACTTTCTTCAATTAACAAATAAATAAAATGTAGAATATACTGTATGGCAATAAATAACAGAATCTCTCTCTCTCTCTCTCTCTCTCTCTCTCTCTCTCTGTATGTGTATATATATACACACACATATATATCTATCCATCCATAAACACACACACCTCCAGATATGGACGACAATCAGGAAATCCTAGAGCTGTAGACTGAACTCAGAAGTTAATTAAATAACGTAAAAAAAGAATATGTGTGACTGCCATATTCCATATTACTGCAGATAAAACAACATGGGCATATGTGTGTAATCATCAGAAGTCAAGCTCTACTCAAGGAAAACTTTATACCATTTTTAAAGCTATAAATATAAAAGGGAAGGAAAGAAGAGGGGCATATATATTTTACCCCATTTGTAGCATTCTCTCTTCCGCTCATGGACTGAAGCACAGCTTTATCAAGACCAAGTTTTAAGCTTGCTTTGTCAAACATTTCCCTTTCATAAGAATTCCTTGTTATTAATCTGTAGATCTTCACTGATTTGCTCTGTCCAATCCTGTGACATCGAGCCTGAGCCTGGAAAAATATGAAATGAGATGTATTTTTTTAAACAGATTAAAATAGCTAGTAAAATGAACAAATGTTAGAACAATGTGTTGTTTTAAAATTTTTGAAGTGTTCAAAGAAAACATATTATCTGAGCAATAAATTCTGGGGGAAGGGGGGCACTAGGGAAATCGAATGTGTCAACTGTCTTTTACAATATTACCTGAAGATCATTTTGAGGATTCCAATCTGAATCAAAAATAATGCAGGTATCAGCAGCTGTAAGATTAATCCCCAAGCCACCTGCTCTTGTGCACAATAGAAAAACAAATCTGTCAGAATCAGGTCTGGAAAACCTATCAATAGCTGCTTGACGAAGGTTGCCTCTTACTCTGCCATCAATTCGTTCATAAGGATATCTACAAAAACAAAGCAATATTAATAAGGTATACCCTCCATGCCAGTAATTCAAGACTGAAAGCATTGTTCTCAGAAAATGCATATTTTTTTCTTACTAGATTTTATAACTTTGAAGCTCAATTTCTGTTCTAGCAGTAAAAGGAAGTATATAAGTATATAAGAAATATTTATAAGATTTCTTGTTTCAGCAATGTGTGTCAAATTGCTGAAAATTACACAAAGTTTCAGAAAAAATGTAATTAATTGGCTATGTCTGACCCAGAATTAAGAGCCTGAAAACTGTTCAAATTGAAAAAAATAAGAAAACATTTTTGAAAATCTAAGATTTATTAATGACTGTTTTATGGACTTTTATTAGTCTGTTACATATAATAGAAAATGGTTTTAATCATATTTTATTCTAAAAGCATTATCGCTTTGAGCAAAGCTCTCACCACTCTTTGCGGGAGATGGGCAATTTAGAAATGTGAAAAATAAATAAATCATAAAGTCTAAAGTAAAAGATTATATACTATGACTCTGAACAAAAATAATTAATGAGTATTATTTTGTTTAGGCATTCTTCTACTTTATTGTAAAATATTCCTTCTCTGTGCAACAGAGGCTAAATACTGAATAGAATAATTGATAGAATTTATTTCCTAAACTTAAACTATACTGTTGTTCTCACCGTCTTTGAATGAGGTAGTCTTCCAGTATGTCCAAGCAGCGCACCATCTGGGAAAAGATAAGCACCCTGTGGCCACCAGCCTTCAATTTTGGCAGCAACTTGTCAATCAGTACTAGCTTGCCAGCAGCCTGGATCATTGCCTGGAGCTGAAAATCTGGAGAGTCAGGATTGTGTGTTTCTTTAAACTCTTCCAAAATTTTCTCTTCAGCACCTGCAGAGATTGGACAGCAATATGTGAATACTCTAAAGGTTTTATTGATAAAACTATGAATTTACTTCCAGTTCCCCATACAACGTCTAAGAGTTTTATGTGTAAATGTGCATTTATATATTTATTTAAATTTAAGATGGAAAATACATAAATAAGTACAAACAATAAAAGCAAAGCTTCCCGCAAACAAGTTTCACAACAACATAGAGGTGCCAAGCCAGAAGTCATAACAAATTAGGGAGCAGTGAGTGACTGAATAATTAATAAGCAAATTAAGAACATTAAGTACAATATATATATAACAGTGAACAGAGAACGTAATGACAAAACCATTTTTTTTCAGAAAGTGTTTTACATACTGTTACTAACCATCAAAACTATAGGTTACTTTAACTGAATTCTAGTATGAAACACATCTCAAAATTGAATGACTTCAATATATACCAGTTAAAGACTACTTTGTGGGAAAATAAATTAAGTGTAGATCATAATCACAGTAAAAATGTCCTAATAAAAAAGGTTATAGATAAAAACTAACAAAATAAGGGCCACACACAGCAATTTATGGTTCCTCCACCACATTAAATATGAGTTATCTCATTGGAATTCAGTCAGAATCTGGGAGGTTTGATCATATGGGAGAGCAGTATATTAAAAAAAACAAACCTCAGGATATCTTACAATCATTATAACAAGTGTGTTTGCTAAGTTAAAATATGGCCGATTTGTTTTTGTTATAATTTAGTTTTATCTTAATATTGAAAACAAGAACATAATGACACACACATCCTATAAATGAAAAAAAATTAGTACAAGTAATTTAATATAGGAAATAAGCTGTATCATATAGCAGTAACATTTGTGCAATGAAGCATTAGAATTCTGCTGTATATCTTAATATAGTGTGTGTTAGACACGACAGTGGAAAGGAAAAGCACTGTGAAGCGGTATATAAGTCTAAGTGCTATTGCTATTATCTATATTAACAAGCTGACATGATTTTTTGTGATTCAGTTCACATGTCTGACATATCTAGGCAGTCCTAAGTTCATTGATGTATAAGCCTATTGATGACAAAAATAAATGCCCTTTTAAAAGTAATTAGGAAATCATTTCTTTCATGAAAATAATGACACCTGGCTTGAAGATACAAGAAAGGCAGTTGATTATTGTCATAAGGCATTGATGCAAACATTCAAATAAGTTGGTATGAATTTGGAATGTAAAACTTGGCATTTGGAGATTTACAGCCTCCTCAAAAATACGATTTGTTTTAAAATTGAAGCCTGTAAATAATGTTGATTGTTAGTTGTGTTTTAACTGTGTAAGGTACCGAAATTCATATGGAAGTGAGATGGGTGGCCATAATCCACAGATAACTACAGTCCTTACATAATGTTTTTATAAAATAAGAGAACCAGCATACCATTTATAAGGTATGGATGGTTGCAACATTTTCTCAGTTCCATCATAGTGTTTAACAGATTAGGAACATTTGCTTGACCACCTCCTTTTGACAAAAATGCGAAATTCTTTTCAAGAATAGCTCTGTAGTATTTTTTCTGAATGTTTGTCAATTCAACTTCAATAATAGTTTCTTCCTTGGGTGCCAGGTTTTTCTCCACATCTTCTTTCAGTCGTCTTAACATCATTGGTTTTAAAATTGCTTGAAGTTTCTGAACCTGATAAAATAAATGTTTATATTACAATTTTCAATTCCTATTATAAATATCTTTATATAATATGTACATCTTTCCATAATTTTCTATAATTTTTGGAAAAATGAAAATATTTCCATAATTACTATTATCATTTATCAACAGTGTTTACAGGATAACTTTATTACGGTAAGAATAACTTCATTACAGTAAATGCTCTATTTAACAGATGATTTGGGGAAATGAGTTTCTGTTAAATCCAAATATCCATTAAATCAGAATTTACAACATTTGCATAATTACATAATTGATATGACTGGTGTCATTTGCAGTAAAACCCCAATTTAATAGAAACATGCTTGATATAATGCACATTATCTTGTTAATGGAATGAAGTCTGAACTGAACATTTGTCTTGTTTATACCAAGTCTGGTAAAAAAAGATCTGTTAAACAGATTGTTTACTATATTAACGAGTACTAAAAGATTGTAGTAACATAGAACTATAATTCAAACATTCAGAGCAATTAACATGCACTGGAGATATTACATGACTAAAGAAGTCTTAATTGTATGAGATTTAATCATGCCAATAATTGAATAATTAAATTATAGTAAATAAAAAGGCTCATGTGATACAATAGTACAGCCAAATCCTTGTAGACTGCACTATATTTATTAAACAATATATTATCTGTCTTCTACAATGGGATATAACATTTTATATTGCTAATGTGTGAGCTAAAATATTGGTAATATTTTGCATACTTCATTTAAAAAGCCTATTTATGAGATGTGTTCGATCTAATAATCTCCAGATGTACTGAATTAACAGCTAAATTCCTAGCTGACATTGTTCAAATGTTTTAAATGCTTTAAATGTTTTTTAAAAAATGTTTTGCTTTTAAATACTTGGTATTATTTTGCTTTGTTTTAAGTATCACTATAAATATTAATAAAGGACACGGTGGCTCAGTGGCTAAGACGCTGAGCTTGTCAATTGAAAGGTCGGCAGTTCAGTGGTTCGAATCCCTAGTGTCGCATAATGGGATGAGCTCCTGTTACTTGTCCCACTTCTGCCAACCTAGCAGTTTGAAAGCACGTAAAAAATGCAAGTAGAAAAATAGGGACCACCTTCGGTGGGAAGGTAACAGTGTTCTGTGCACCTCTGGCATTTAGTCATGCTGGCCACATGACCATGGAGATATCTTCGGACAGTGCTGGCTCTTCGGTTTTGAAACAGAGATGAGCACTGCCCCCTAGAGTCGGGAACAACTAGCACATATGTGCGAGGGGAACCTTTATCTTTATAAATATTAATACATTTTAAATAATAATAGGCTGACTCTTATATTCCAGTAAAGTTCACTAAATAGTTTACATTTACACAGAATCTCTTTAAAAATTACAAATATTTTTTTTTAAGTTTAAAGTGTAAAACCTCCTATAAGTAAAATAGTTTAATTCCAATAAAAACAAAATTGGTACTCTAAGGAATTTTTCAAAATTGGTGACTATTATAATTGGAAAGAAATATTGTGGAATAATTTACCTGTTCCTCAGTTTTTAGATCACCAAATTCTTGCATGAAAGTGGTTTCTGAAGGAAAACGACTTGGTTCCAAGAAATGGAGCAAGCTGAAAAGCTCTTCTACAGTATTTTGCAAAGGAGTCCCTGTTAGAAGCACCTTGTGTTCCTGCAAAAAATAAGACAATGAAAAAAAATTTATTCATTTATTTTGTATTTTTATTTATTTATTAAATTTTAATGCTACCCATCTCCACTACAAGGGAAGATCTGTTTCATGTCCATTTTTTCCTATTGTATTTTAGATGTTTAAAGCATGCAAATAAATTGTAGGTGTTTCATAGCATTCTCTTAAACAGGAAAATTGTAATGACAAGAATGTTAACAAAACTGGAATTCAAATGGAGAGAATTAAAATACTTTTCTCTGAGATTTAAGAATATCAATACCCACCAGGTCCATCATTTTGAGCCCTTCTAGCAGCTTACAATTTCTGTTCTTCAGCCTGTGAGCTTCATCAATTATCACACATCGCCACGGAATGTTACGGAGCTCAGGACAATCAGTCAAAATCATTTCAAATGTTGTAATGATGGCATGAAATCTGTATGATCCTTTAATTGCACGACCCTAAAAGCATAGAGATTATTATGTAATTATTATATATGGTTAAAACAACCTTATGCATGATTCAAATCAGTAGTGGGTTTCAAATCCTGTCGCTACCGGTTCACTTGTGGACACACATGTGCTCACACGCGGGATGTTTCTGCACATGCGCAGAAGCTTCCGTGCATGCGCAGAGATATCCGGGCAGGTGGGTGGAACCTCAAGCCGCCGCTACCGGTTCACCCGATCCGGAGCGAACCGGTAGAAACTCACCACTGATTCAAATGTTTTCTTTCAAAACAAAAATGTTCACTGACTAATGATGATACAATTGTGGATAATACCGAAATCCTGCTCTTAAACCTAAACCTCTTAAACCCAAAGAATTTACTTTGGAAGTTGAAAGCTACTACAACATTGTGCATTCTTTATAAATGTTACCAACAGTATCAAATGTTCTGTGGAATACTGATAATGTGACAATGTAAGAAGAGAGCCATAATAATAACTTGGATCTGCATAAACTATCTGCACTCTCCCCACTCCACTCACCCTAATTTTTTAAAATTTAATTTAATTTATTAAATATATATACCATCCTTTTAGCCTAGAGGCAACTCAGTGGCTTACAGAGTAAAAACATTAAAATAGTAGGATGATAAATATGAATATTAAAAATAATATTAAATTTATATCCCAATGAAGGGAACTGCAACACCAAAATCTTATGCTTTTTAATAGTTGGAAAAAGTGCTACCAGACTCTTCCAGATTTTTTGATATGATAAAAATATGTATTTATAAATCATTCCTAATTTTGTTTAATCAGAGTGGAAAAACTGTATTCTACTGTTCTAAATCTCCTGATTTAGGAAACCTTAATAGAGTAATATTTATGTGTGCAGAATTTATGGAAAACATTTCCCTATGGCAATCCCTTTTCCAATCCTTACTTTAAATTTTGAAACAACAAAGGGCAATAACCAACAAGAAGAAATAGTTATTTGAAGTCATATTTTGTTATACTAATAACATTTACCTGTGGGTCTTTGAAGTACATTTCATATGTCTGAATCATCCTTCGACTGGCTTGGCTCCCATGATACACAACAACATTCAACTCTGTCCAAGTACGGAATTCTCTTTCCCAATTGGGGATTGTAGACAATGGGGCAATAACCAAAAATGGACCATGGATTCCTTTTAAATATATCTCATAGAGAAATGTAATGGACTGGATAGTTTTTCCCAATCCCATTTCATCTGCTAAAATGCAGTTGCGTCTGCAATGAATAAATGTTCAATTCTGAAATTATAATTCAGCTTCTCAAATGAGATTTACAAACCACTTCCTTATTTATTTGACTGTAAGAATCCTATGTATCATAAGGACATTTACTTATAAGCATTAAATAGTGTCAACTCAAACGTCCTTCTTAAAACAGAAAAAAAAACCCACTTCAAGGTTAAATACAAATTTATGCACAGAAAAAATTCACACACGGGGGTGGGGGTGGGGGCGGGGGTGGGAGAGAGAGAGAATATAGTCACAGAAGTTGCTATTTTACTAACTAAGATAATTAAAACACCCTATATTTTAAAATATTCAGGGATATTAAATTAGATCAAACTATACTGTTTTACAATGAATGTATGTTACATACGTGTTGTACCAGTTGAAAAGAAGCCAGTTTACTCCTTCCAACTGGTATTCCCTGAGTTTGTTGTTGTTTTTATATTCTCTGGAACATTCTGATTTCTTCCAGTCATCAGCAGGAGGTCGTTCCTATTTCAAATGCAGCAAATCATATTAGTGGTTTCCACAAACCACATTATTAAGCTACTATTAAGAAACATTTTCAATAGAAAGCTAAATCTTACCACACGTTCTGTTTCTGGCTCCCTAGCCACTAGTTTCTCATATTCTTCAATCTTAGCTTGATCTATGTCTTGCTTTAATTCCCATGTGCTGTCTTCATATGGAAGTGAACACCATTTCACCAAATAATGAATCACAGGCTTTTTGGAGGGAAAAAAGCAAACAAAATGATTATATGAAAGTCAATGAATATGATCAATGGCATTGTAATTTTGTAAACTAAATAAAGCATATTTCATTGAACTTCTATTTTTAATGTAAAACAGCACACAAACTGAGAAAGTACTTCGTTACTTTTAATGTGTCTGATTACTAACCCATAATTCCAATTCTTTTACTATCTATGAATTCAACAATGACTGACTTTAGAAAACTAACTAAGGGCTCTCAAAAGAATACACAAAGTTCACTGATAAGTGTGCTGAATCAGTAAGGAAAGTGGTTTTCCAAGAGAGCAGTTGCAATGAGTATGGAACCAGAAGTTCAAATGGTTTTGAGATGGGCCAGGTTGAGCACTGGAAAGATTCCAAGGCAGCACAATAGCAATAGCACTTAGACTTATATACCGCCTCACAGTACTTTAGGGTATAATAAATAAATAATAAATAGCTGAGGTAGAAAAAACATTTAAACTGCTTAATAGTAATCCTTATAAAAGTTGGGCAACTGAAAATCATACTCCTGTACGTTGAAACTATAGCTAGATCTTTCCTTTTTCCTTTAAACTTTAACAAAAATGTAGTTGAATTCTCTCTGAAGGCTCTAGCAGGCCAAATACTTTTTCTATTTTTTAAGCATAAATTTTCTGTGTAGAATATTTTGTGAAAGCTCACATGTGTTCTACTGCAAGTGAGAAACATGAAACTGATAATTTCCAAACCATATTTTTGAGCACCATCACATCTCGATGAACCATTTTTTCTTCTATTCAAACATGTGCAATTCTTGGAGACTGCTTGGGCAAGTCCCCGCACTGTTTTTTGACAAGGTTTTTCAGAAATGGCCATTGGATGGATATGGATGAACCAATATATATCCAATATATTATATTATATTATATTACATTACATTACATTACATTACATTACATTACATTACATTACATTACATTACATTACATATCCTATCCTATCCTATCCTATCCTATCCTATCCTATCCTATCCTATCCTATCCTATCTAATTTGAAAGTCTGGAAAAAAAAATCACCCAAATGGGAGAATCAATAGGATGCAGAATTGCTTAATCTGGAGTACTTTTAATAGTCCCTTATTTTGTATCAGAAGAAACTTGAAAGTTGGTGTGCCTTGAATATTCTTAGATGTTCCACTTCACTTTATATAATTATGAGACTCTTGCCTGATTTAAGGGCACTGCACTTGCTATGATGACAGTGTATTCCCCACCAAGTGTTTGAAGCATTGGTATCTATTATCAATAGAAAAAGGGTTACAAAAAGCAAGAACAATCCAGATTCTGCTATGCAAAGCCCATGAAACATAAGGAGGTGACCAAAGACAACAGTTAGCTTTTGTTTAAATTGAAGCTTCTAGAAAAAACAGGCCCACAATATCCTCTTCTGGATAATGGCATAATTGCACTAATTGCAAGTATATTGGGATAGGTTCACTTGAAAGACGGTATAGCTGCAAATTAATTTTGAGATGAGACCCCAATGGACATAGTACTAATAAGGAAGGAATCCCACTGTTCATATTCAAAATATTTTAATGAAATAGATAACCTATTTGGGAGAAAACTGTGACTCTTTTATAATTAATCAGCAAACCCAATCATTCTCTAAGTAGAGAAAAACAGAATGGACATTAGCTTTAAGTCTCTGAAGCAGAAGTCCCATCAACAACGCAAAATCCAGACATACTGTAAAAACATGATTATTCACTGGATGAACAGATTCTCTATCACACAGCAAAACTTTAGAGAGCCATCATTTTTCACGGAACAGCAGAAAAATAATATGGATTATTAAGCACTCTGACTACTTTATAATTTACTGCTGATAGTGGGAGCAATGTAATTGTAAAACAAAGTATCAATCCAGTCTATTGAGGTAAACCAGCTTCATTTAAAAAGAAAAGCTAAAATAAAACCTATGAAATTTGGCTATTTGCAGATTGGTATTTGCATCCAGAAGATGAGGAATCTGATAAAGATCTTTTTTTTTCAATATTAGAATAAAAACCTTCCTTAAAATAATTCAGAGAAACTCACTTTCAAGTTGTTCTATGGCAAACAAACCTTAGTTTTTTTGCATAGGGCAGTCTGTGATTTAAACCAGGCATTAAAGAGAAGAACAGAAATAGTCTGTGTGGTTATTGTGGGAGATCACTATTCATAAATTCACTATAATAGAATTCCAACCATAAAATTCCAACAGAATGAACTAAAAGAATCAAAAGTTCTACTTGGAATCCCAACTTGGTCTCCTATAGATTTGCTATGTCCTATGTCCTATGATTTGATGCATCTAATAGCATACATTTTCCCTTGAACAATATCATCTTCCATAAACACAAAACATTTGTATCTATGGACACAGCCTAGCATGCTCAAAATTAGCTGGTCTTCTAACTAACTATACCATAGTAAATCCTCAACTCAGATCTGAGTGTCCTATGAGAGTTCTTTGAAATGAAGCCATGTGTGGTGCTGAAGAGCAATTGAACTACTCAAGGCTTTTGTAGCACAGTCTCTGGAAGGATGAAAAAACATTTACTGTTTAGCAATGTAAATTCCCTCACCAGTTGTTATCTCCTTCTTATCAAGCATAAAAGTGAAGGAAATCTTTTCATAAGGAAAATGCAAGTATTTAGTAAGGCAAGTCTAGTAATTTATTGTCCTGAGGAACAATGAAGTGAAATAAAATTTCCAACTTAGTCAGGTTTTCTCCCTTTGTTTTCCACCAGACCTGAATGTTGCTAGTTTATGGCTACTAAGGTTGAGATGTTTTAAGTATTATTGACTTTAAAGAAACCACAGTTCTCCTCCAGCACCTGATACAGGTTTTCAAGACTCTTGGATCTTGCAGATACTTTTGTTTTAAGCAAGACTGATTGACTGACTGACTGACTGACTGACTGATTGATTGATTCATTCATTCATTCATCATATGGCACATTTTAAGCAAGAATCTGTGGCCAACAAGTAACACTGTGGAACCTTGTGCTAGCTAAAAATACCACATCCTGAATGGTCTACCTCTAGTCTGGACAATATTACATTTCAAATATTATTTTCAGTGTATGATCTAATGATTTCAACCAACAATATCAGTGCTTAATCCCCTACTTCTGCATTCAAATTTATTTCAATTGATATAATCACCCACTCACTAAACATGGGCAGATAATAAAGGTTAAAAATAATACATACATACATACATACATGTGTGTATGTATGTATGTATGTGTTTTTAATAAAAATACATATAAAACCAGCAAAAATGTATGTTCTATATCAGCAATCCCCAACCTTTCTGGCTTTGCGGATCGGCGGAGGGGAGAAAGAGGATAGTTCTATGGAAGCAATGGGTGAGTTCATGCAGCTCCAATTGCGTGAGTGGCGGGATGTTGCGCATGTGCTTGCCTGCCACTTCAACAGCCCGGTTCCAAATGGGGACCCCTGTTCTACATGATTTGGAAAGACTGGATTTACACTTCTCATCTACTGTGGTAGTCTATGCACAACCACCTGGAAAGAAGGACTAATTATATTAATGATACTGACAAATATAAGAAAGTCTGACCAAGAACTGGTTGAAGCCTACAGTAGATGAACTATAGCTAAGCCTGCTCGTTGTGGATGTGATACAAAACAGGAAGTGAAACTCAATCCATAGAAGTATCTTTCTTATTTGTTATATTTACTGTTGTCCAGAAATATGCTGATGGAAGAGATAAAGGCAAAAATGAAAATAAAAAGTTTTTTCTGCCTTGATTTAACTGGCCACAATAGAAACAAATCTGGGGAAATCGATATGAAGAAATTATAGATGACTGTGATATAAATATCATATCAATATTGATGATGTGTTGCATCCAAAAGATGAGGAAAGTACAGATAAGAGTGATTTGCTCCAATTAATGAAGAAATTGATACTGGACTACATAACAACAAATTTTAAGTGAGGTCGCAAACTTCTCCTATAGGAAACAAGTCAGGAAGCCCACCACTATCGTGTAGTACATTTCTCTACAAGATTAGAAAAGGGAAAGTATAGTAATAAAGATAAAAGTGGTACTAGTGTTAGGGCCAATATTTGCAGAACTGAGTGCAAAATTGGAATTGAGGAAATACCAATAAACAAAATTTTGGTGGGGGATGCAACACCAGACTGTTGGCATTTGCAAAGTCCATTTCAAAATAAAAACAACAAACAACAAAAACCCACCCAAAATGAACTGCCAAGAACTATCACTGGAACATTGAAAACAGAACTGTTCTTTGAATCAAAGCCAAAATTCTGCTATAGAAGATGCTCTGGAATACAGAAGTCTCCTGCCAAAAACCTTATTTGAATTCTGTGTAGAATGGGATAATATTCATGAAGAGAATATGTATAGTAAACCACAATGCCCACAATGAATAAGATGATGTAACACTTTAAAATAATGAAAGGTTTTCCTGAATATTGAAAATAGTGAAATTATTTTCCCCACAGATTTAAAAACAAAAATACATTCTAAGAGTATTTCTTGAACTTTTTTTCTCTCATGAGCTCCCCACTTTTTAAAACAACGTAGGAGTTCAATTTATGTGGGTTGTATTTCAATATTTACTGAATTAAAAATTAAAACTGACACATTCACTGCTGCTACAATTATTTGATGGGGTTTTAGTCTACATTACAAAAATTTTCGTTTACTGGGTGAAGTATATCATGAACAGTATATCATGAAGCATTATAAAGGTATGGGGTCAAAGACCCCATACCTTTATAATGCTTCATGATATTTTGTCCAGGTGAAGGATATGGATGTTCAAGTATAGGTAATCTTTAAATTTACAACCATAATAGAGATTACCTATCAGGGCTGTAAATCGTGACAGTTCAGTTATGTGATCCAATTTTACAAGTTTTTCTGATGAACTCCCTGGTCATTAAGTGAACCAATGGTTTGCTAAGAGCGTTGTTTTGCCAAAAACCTAAAGTAAAAACCGCTAGTTTTTAAGCAAAATTATCTTAAAATGTGGTCACATGACTGCAGGATGCTGCAAATTGCTATCAATGAGACCCAGCTGCTCAGCATCCAAAGCTCAATCACTTGATTGTGGGAGTGGCGACCATTGGTGCTTCAAATCTGGGTTGTAAGTAGCCTACCCACAGATCCATTGTAACTTCAAATAGCTGTTAAGCAACCAAGTCGAGGACTACCTGCAGTATAGTTTAAAAATTAATGCATATCCAAAAATGTAACAGAAATACCCATTACAATAAATTAAAATGAAAATAGTTTTAGCAATATATGACATACTTCATTTTAATTTTGCTAGCAAACAAGTGCAATTTTAAAAATAAATATATATATAAACTTACCTCTCCATTATCATCTTTGCTATGTGAAATATCCATTATTCGGTCAACTTCAACATAATCTGGATTAAAAAGTTCA
Organism: Ptyas mucosa; assembly: GCA_012654045.1. Taxonomy (NCBI): domain Eukaryota; kingdom Metazoa; phylum Chordata; class Lepidosauria; order Squamata; family Colubridae; genus Ptyas; species Ptyas mucosa. The sequence goes on along the minus strand of WNWU01000003.1, from coordinate 32,834,272 downwards.
TCATCTATCTATTCAAGGGCAAGCATGGATAAAAGAAAAAAATCAGTAAATAAAACACTAGGGACACTGTAACACAAAATACATTTTTGGTAAACTATAGCATTAATTGAAGTGAAACAATCCAGAATGATAGTATTTCTGAGGAAATTGAACTTCTTTCGCTTTGTTAACTGGGCCTCTTAATCACACTGTGAAACTTTTTATCGCGCAAGAATGTTTAGGAATAGGAATGTTTAGGGATATTTTAAACGAATCGTTTAAATCATGGGAAATTACAATTCACTAACGAACAGCTTAAAACATTTATAGCATATGATGCATTTAGCATTCTTGAAGATTGAAGCTTGCAGTATAGAAGTTGGAACTATGAAAGCTATATGCTGTAGAAATAAACCTCAGAAGTCATCTAATTACTGCTTAAATCATATTCAGAAAAAAATATTTCTGAAGAAATAAATTAGATACCCTCTTTGTTTCCTACTTTATCTTGGCAATGATCTTATTTTTTATATTTCTTAAATTTATGTGAAAACTGGTACATAATTGTGTACAAATCAAATCTATTATAAATACATACTTTTTCCTCTTATATGGTGTAGTATATTGGTTTTACCTGTTCAATCAATGATTTACAGAGATTGCCTGGACAAGTCCCTGCAGTTTTCTGGTTAAGATTTTTCAGAAGTGTTTTGCTATTGCCTCCTTCCTAGAGCTGAGAGAAGGTGACAAGCTCAAGGTCACCCAGCTGGCTTTGTGCCTAGGGCAGGACTATAACTCACTGTCTCCTAGTTTCTAGTCTGATGCCTTAACAACTTCACCAAACTGACTCTCATGTACTAACTGTTACAAGCTAACAGGCAAACACACATAGCACTTTTTGAATAACTGAAAAGTTCAAGGATTTTCAGATATATTATTTTAATTGTTGGATTGGCATATTCTAAAGGCAAAGATCTTGCCAATCAGTTTTGGATAGCTACTTGGTCATTGCTTGATATATCTCTTACATGGCAGCTAACTTTATCCATTAATAATTACTTCTAAGTATACTTTCCATTAACTTTCCACCATGGAACCTGATGTTCTATAGATCACAGATGGTTTCAGAAGAGAATGGAGCATACAGATTCTCTTGATTCATGCCAAATCTAACCAATTAAGTTGTAACTTCTTTTTAATTGATTATACCATGAAACTTTGGAGGGGGGGGGGGGAGAATCCACCCAGAGAAACTGTTTTGGATAACATGGTGTTTTAAATTGGACTATCTCTAAAAAAATTAATCTGCTTATTGCAGTGAGTTAGCTATTTAATTTGCAGAGAAAAGTGTATTATTCCATCATGACTGAGGAATTATTGGAAGTCATGATGAAATAATACATTTCAATAATACATTGCAAATTAAGTAACTAATTCACTGCAGTGGGTTGATTAATTAAGTTGTTATGTAGCCCTGTTAATGTGGATTAACTTTGTTCATTCTCACCTGCTGATCGAAATGAGGAATTTATGAAGCTGCCTATAAACAGAAGCCATTGACATACCATTTGACAAAGCTAGTTGGGAACATCTGAGTCTCACACCTTTTTCAGCAGACATGGAAATTGTTGAAAAATCCAACATATTTTGTACTATCTTGGTCTAAAAAGATATTTATAATAAAGGTGGGATAAAATGGAGTAAGAACATGAAAATTGCTTCAACATCATGACAAAATAAATATCTATCAATATCAAGGTCATGACCTTGAAGCAGTTTTAATATTCTATAAATATAAATCCCTGAGATGAGACCCATTTGGTCCTCCGAAAGAGTTTGAAGATATGGCTCTGCCAACTGGATTGAGTCCTAATCGGGGTATGGAATTCTGGAAGTGGTTAATGGATTACATAACAAACCACCTCCTCCCTGTGGGTACTTTGCTCCCTTCCTCTCTGCATTTTTATTGAATGATTGTAAACTGCCTAGAGTTGCCTTTGGCGAAATGGGTGGCACATAAATTCAGTAAGAAGAAGTTAAGTAAATAAGCAAGCATGTAAGTAAGTAAGTAAATAAATAAAAAATAAATATGTGATAGCATAATATGTCTTTATTAACTGTCTAGAAGGTGATCATAATATCTTAAATTTCCATGTAAACATGGAAAAACCACTTTCTTGGCAACAGAGCATTCTACTCATAATTTATGGGATGGTTTATAATACAGGACACAGTTTATCAAAGTGCAATCTCAAATTAAAGGTTTAATAGGAAATAATTGGAATCTTGGACACAAAAACTAGAGAAAAAATAAAGAAAATTGGTATAATTTAGTAAAAAAAAAAAAAATCTCCAGAAAGTACTGCATGTAGTATTCTGAATCAGCAATGGTTTGTGAATGTGGCATGTGTTGCATGTGACTTTATGCTGATTAGAACTGGTTTGCCTAGATTAAACTTCAGTTTGTCAACTTCCAGACACCAATTCCATAGTATACTGAGAACAGCACCCAAACAAATCAACATTGCTTATGAAATCTTTAGTTATTTTGTTTTCAAGCATTGCTTGCAGCTGATATCCAGCTGTTACTAACAATTTTCTAAACTCCCTACCAGTTTGATTTAAAGATGTAAAGAAAAGAGACAGGATTTGTAGTCCTACAAACCATATTTACTAAAGAACAGCACAATAAACTTATTCTATCTCTAGAGGTTTCTATAGCTTTTGAGACAGAACAATAAATAAAAATGCATTAATTCTTGGGCAGTTATATAATTCTATATTTCCTAGTGGGGAACCTCCTGTATCTTTTGGATCACAGTGTGCTGTTTTGTTCCTTCTTCTTCTGTTTCAGTGTAAATACTCAGTCCCAGTGACACTGTAAAGTGAGGGGATATCCGGTGTTAACCCATACGCCAGTGAAATTAGATCTTCCCATTATTTCACCTAGATATGGCAGCCATAAAACTCACCATCTACCAACTATTAAATGAGGTTTCAATACTGAAACATAATTATCAGGAATAACTTTGTGGGCAGCTCAGGCTTCATACTAAGTGACAGACAAACCACTATTTAGTCAGTTTGCTTAGACAAACAACAGGGTTTTAATTAAATATTACATGAAATAAAGATTCAGGACTAACATGTTTTTGCTCATATTCCTTTGCTATTTGATTGGACATGATGTATGAGGCATATTGCTCAGATCACTAGCTTTCTGTAAATTTAAGCTAGCTCTAGTTTGCTTGAAACAGACTAGACTGAAATTAAGAAATTCTCTGGAAAATGTGACAAATTGTGGGGAAGGGGAAGATTATTTATTTGTACATATATCTATAAAACTAGTTCCTTAGAATCATTCAATCATTTTAAAACAATAATAATACAATAAAGTCTAAAACTTGTAACAATGTAAGAAGCCAGCATAATGAAGTACAGTCCAAAATAAATAAATGAACACAAGAGCTAAGACCATTAAAAAATCAAGAGAATTTAAACATCAATCCACTTCAGTAGACTGAATGCCTAAAAGTCTGTTTTCAAAATATTTAATAAAAAATATTTATCCAGCCTGTATAAAGTATTATTAAAAAGGAAGTTATGGGAGACCATCTTTACAATATGTGAAGTGTAATCTCTTCAAGGCATGTAAGTATTTACAGACATATGAGATCCAAATTACTGTTTCACTATAAGCTACTACATGGTTCACCTACTTACATTCCAAATAGTTTTCAAAAGAAATTGTAGGTACATTGAATAGAAATGACTGAGCTTCACTTGATGGAGTTATCAATGAACTTCAGCGTCACTACATGATTTAATCCAATTGAAATAATAAAAAGATACCTCTGAAAGGAATTTATTTTGAGCCTGCTTTGCTTTAAATCTTTTAATCTTCTGTTGAATTCTCCTGTCTTTGTCCAGTACTTCCACAGATGCCCATTGGCAGTGGAGATAAGAGCTAAAAAAAAGGAAGAAAAATAATCATAGCACTATTTATCAGCTTAATATTTATGCAAACTGATTGTCTTATTAAAATAATTGTCTTAAAATAATACATAAACCGTACAGTTTTACAGTATCATTTAGCAAATAACTGCAATGAACATTTTGATTAAATATCAAAGATAGGATACTATGCTTCCTCTTTTACTATCATTTCCCTAAATATTAAGAGAAAAAAATATTTTAGAATTTAAGTGGATATTGTCAGTAATAATCATTGTGATTGGAGAAACAAATAATTCAATTCATTAAAAAAAATCCCTGATTTGCATGAGAGAGTATAGCAGAATGTGATTTGCTTGGTTTAGGTTAACACAGTATTGAATTGAGCTATGACTTAGCCTTGTGACTAATTCACAGCTGTTATGTGTTCAATAAACCTAACTCATAACATCTAGTGACCATCTACTTAAATTAATCTGACATAAACATTTTAACAGAATAAAAATGTTCCAAGTCAGGTTGATTTAAATCAGATATTGCCCGATTAAATATTTTCCACCACAACTTTTGGGACTGGAGAGCACACTTGGAATTCCTAGAGTTGGATGTGGGCAACTCAGAAACTACTAAAATAGGGAAAGTATGAGGGCTTGATAGACTTCCAAGTTCATACTGTAAGTGTTTTGAAGACCAACATTTGCAACCACTTCAATGTGTGATGGATTCTATTTTGCAGGGATCTGTTATGTGAATTGTGGAAAGAAGCTAATACTGCTTTATTGTCAAAAGAAGAACAAGATTTAATCTAAACTAAGAGTTACTGTTGAATTTCATTGCTGAATAATGACTATAAAATATTTATATCAATTTTGGCTGAATGATTAAAGAAGGTTGTGCAAGATTTTATTCATGATGATCAATATGGGTTCTTACACAAAATTAAGAGATAGTGTAAGAACTGTATTGGGTATAATAAAGTATCTACAACAACATACTAACTGGCACTTATTTATTTATTTAGTGTATGATGTTATATTAGCCAGGAAACTGCAATGCTGTTGCAGAATACAGTTTGGCTGTCTGTTTGCTAGCTCTGTTTGGTTCACGCTCGCATGTTTCCAAAGGTGCATGTCAGAAGGGCGAGCTACCTCCGCACCAGAAAAAAAACAAGCGGCTTTCCTGCAGCACCATCCGAGATCCTCTCCCTCCATCAAAGCCACCTCACAAACAGGCATCACAACCAGGGAGGTGCAGGGCTAGCAGGATTCCTCTCATCTCGGTACTAAAGTGCTATCTACTTATCTACCTACATAGTACATGCTTTTGAACTGTTAGGTGGACGGAAGAGGAAGCAAGTGACAAGAACTCACCCCACCATGCAGTGCTAGAATTTGAACCGCTGGAGGAAAGACCATCTCCAGCATCATTAAGCTATCGTGCCTCCCTGCAAGTGGCACTGATTTTTCTGGATACAGAAAAAAACTTGACAATTTGAATTGGTCTTTTATGTTTGAAGTTATTAAAGATATGGACTCTGGAATTTTTCTTTCTTTTTATTCTGGTCTTCATGGTAACACTACTTTTTATGCATAGTTTGTTTTAAAAAGGGGTCATATATACAGGCAAAGTGAGCAGTTTGGGAGATTTAACAATTATCCACAACACCCACCTCACTGTAACCTTGGTTCTACATTGCTCATAATAAAACTTTGCCCATAAATTATAAGTGATAAAGAAATACACTGGATTCAAACTGTTAAAATATAGTAAATGCTATGAACAGATGGTTAGCAGAAAATGAACCCTATAGAATACGAAAGGGCTGACTCCACCTCTTTGAGCTAGAAAGAAAGACTTACGGCACCTTTCCTAATATTACAACAATACTTTTCAGTGGGTTTATGTAATACTATAAGCACTCTATAGGACCCTGGATGGTCCAATATGGTCAAAATTTGCATGTGAGGCGGCAAATCTATCCATTTTATAAAGATAGGTAGATTTTCCTGGAACAATTCTACAAATACGTTTAATCACTGAAATAGGCTACTCATGCATTGTAAGCCGCCCTGAGTCTCCAGAGAAGGGCAGCATATAAATATAAATAAATAAAATAAATTTAAAAAAATGTCCCAAACAACTTTTGTAATTTACAATTAGAAACACATTTGTATTCTATTACTTAAGCAAAGTCATCTTATATGATTAAAAAAAGCACAGCTACTATGTTGTAATTCCTGCCCTCTGGAATGATATCTATCCAGTTTCAAGTGGCTCCCATCTATACATTGTTAAAGAAACTATTGAAGTCCCAGAAACAAAAAGATCTTCCAGTTTCTTCAACAATATACCGGTAGGAACCACATAAAACTCTGGATGTATACCGTTTCAGAAGGCAGGAATTGCAACATAGTAGCTGTGTATTTTGGATCCTATAAGATGATAGTAATAGGATACGATAATAGGATACAAAGTGCCCTTCTTCTGCTTGACTGAACCAACAGAGATAAATGGAGACAGGTGTCCTTCAGAGAGTCAAGCATAATACCTTAAAAGATTATAAAGTAAAAACCGGCACTTTACTCAGACTAGGGCATGTCTGTCTAATCCAAGAAAGGGCTCAATTGGTGCAATAGGTATATCTATGATTTGGTCACAGCTAACAGCTACTCAGAGCTAGAAATCCAAGAGGAACCCCATATTGTGCACAAACTTTGAATGGGAAAGTCAGCAATGGATTATTTCTGAATTTTGGGGGCCCAATTAGACACAACCATTTGGTCTTATCAGGATTGAACCTAAGTTTCATCCCACTCCTCCATTCGGACCTGTACAACCTCCAGGTATTGGGTCAGGACTTTGACTACATCTTTATGCCAGGGTTTGAAATATACAACTGTGTATCATCTGCATATCGATGATACCTGACCCAAACTGGCAGATGATTTCACCCTGAGGTTTCCATGTAGATATTAAACAGAAAAGGGAGAAAGTTTTAAGCCCTAAGGCAACCACATGTGAGAGATCATAGGCAAGTTTTCTCCCCACCTGTCAGCACTGATTGAAAGTGGCCACAGAGAAACGAGAACTGTTATTTATACCAGGGTTTGAAATATCTAGCAGTATATCTCAAACCCTGATATAAAGAGACAGGCCAGCAAGGGTTGCAGGTGGGTGGTGAGAGTGTGGACAGGCCAGCAAGAGTCTTAGGCTGGCACTGAAGAGTGCAGCTATAGTGGCATGGGTGAGCCAGTAAGAACTAAGATGGGCCAGTGGGGGGTGCAGGTGGAATGCTGCAGTGGTTCGGTCATATAGATACTGGCTGCTTGTTATGGCCCAGTTAGTCTAAGTATCTTGAGTAGTTTATTCAGGATCATCAGAAAGAAAATCAATGCTGAATAGTTTTCATTAGGGAGGTATGAATTGTGGAGAAAATGTCCTGAAGATTAACTCTCTTCCCAAACTAAACACTTGGGAAATAGATTCCAGGCATGTCTCATGCCTTGGTCCCCTGAGGAAAAAAAGGATGTCTCTTGGCCTTATGTCTGAGGCTGGCTGGAGACCTTGACTATGAAATTGTATTTTTCATTTTGATCCTTTGTCCTCTCTCCACATCTGAATAGCACTTGTTGTACTACTTCTGTAAGCAGAAGTAGCTGAATACTTATAAACAAAGGATGAAATTCTTAAGAAAATGCAGCCTCATGGGATAGGTAAGATGGCCAAGGCCTTCCACAGATAACCAAGATTCAACCAAGTCTACCTCTTCTCTTTAGTCTCTGAGCTGCCATGCTGGAGCATCGCTAGGCCGTTTTGTTCTTTTGAGGCTGCCCCACCATATCTCCACATCCAGCATCCTTCAGCTTTCCTACTACAATCCTAACAGGAAATGCTCCCAGACTGTATCCTGATGCTAACTGATGTATTGCTGTTGTTGTTGTTGCCTGGCCTCACAATAAATACACAAGGATTCTGGGGGTCATCAGTTATATTACCCTCTCCTGAAATTTTGCTTGTCCACTTTCAAAGAGATCATCCCATAACTGGCCTGAACTTTCCTGCTAGTTAATGAAACTTTCTTGGCATTCCTCTCAGGCTGCAGGAGAGTTGCTGCAGTTGACATAATCCAGTGTCTGCATCATTAAAGTAGGCGAAAATTTTGGGTGGCCTTTAGTCTGCTTCATTGAAGGCAAGCTTGAAAGCTGTCCTGCTTCTCACCTCTTACTTACTTTAGAGGTGATTGGACTTTTCCATTGATGCTCTCCCCCCCCCCCCACCTCCATATCCTGGGTTATTCTCCATGTAACTGTAGTTGACCTTGTAGCACTCTTAATTGTAACCTTTTGTTCTTAAGTCTTAAGATGCATCCGCTTTCCTCTAGAAAGCAGAAGATAAGACTGAAAAGATGGGTTACCTTTATAGGAAAGGAAGTAACCTTAAGATCCACCTTCTAGTGAACTATTAAACTCAGTAAATTTAAATGTTAATTTCTAGAATGTCATTTTCACTGCAACTATAGCTGAAATTTACCTTAGGGTGATAGTCTGCTGCAGGAACTAAACAATGTTGTAGCTATTATATATTTTTAGTCTGGAGTTCTGTTGACATCTAGTTACTAATCTCATGGTTAGAAACTTTCAGCTCCACTCATCATTAACTAGTGTATAAAATAAGACATTATAAGCAGAAATATTCCATAAGGACACATATTCTCCTTCCAAACACTTAAAATCAATATTATGTATTGCTACTCATATGCAGAACATTATCTGTAATTGATTTGTACTTAATCTTTAAAGATTTGTAATTTATGTTTTACATATTGTGGAACTGTTTAAAGAATGCTGAAGACAGGGCTTGCTTACAAGTTTTTGTATTTTACATAGAATTCTTCTGATTGTGTTTCTTCTCCATTCTCCATCTATAAAAAGAAAGATCAATGGTTTTAATTACAAACAACTGTGGTAAATATCACCTTAATCTTACAGTTAATAGAAAATACTACTCAAAAACAGCATGTGTTTGAAATTTAACAGTAACAATAAAAAAAAGGATTTAAAATTTTCTTATATATTTTTAAAGGAAAAGCAGAGAGAGAAATACAAAAACTTCCCTGAATTTACTTAAGCCTTGAAAATTCTACTTATTACAATTTCCAACACATGAATCATTGTAACTCCTCCCTAACCACACACAGCTTCATTCACAACAACTTGACCCCAAAATGGCTTTCTGCCAAACCCACAGTGCTACAGAGAAGCCAAGTGTACCATTTTCTCAGGCAGCACCCAATTAGCAACTGCACTCCTGAATGCCTTATGTATTATTTTTGGCTGGCTCTTGACAACTTTATATTGTGGTTTTGTGACTTGTTCAAGTAGTGTTTTAATATGGTTTATGGTTCCATAGCATTAGTACTACTGAATAAGTATTCATATTAAGCTGGACTTTAAATGTCTTATTGTTGTTTTAATGTATTTTTATATAGTTTTACTTGATAGTGCAATTACACGAAGCTTGGCAAAAAGACCTTGCATATCAAGTAGGTAAACAAAAGCCCAAATGCTACTTCCATTGCTTAATTTTAACACAATCCTGTTAAGCAGGATGGCATATCATATCTAAAATGTTATTTTAGACTTTGAGATGCAACTTTAAGTTACAATTCTGTATTTAAAGAGTGTGGATACAACCCAGATGAACAGGACTTCTCAGACTTAACAACCATTGCGGTCACTTGATCAAAGTCGGGGAACTTGATAACCAGCATGTATTTGTGACACTTGTGGTTCTAGGTCACATGATTGCCATTTTCGACTTTCCCAGCCAGCTTCTGACAAGCAAAATCAATGCAGGAAACTGGATAAACTTAACAACAGTGTGATTCTCTTAGTAACTGCAGTTATTTGCTTAACAACTGTGGCAATAGTGATTAAAAGGTCATAAAAGTGAGCCCAACTCACTTAACAACAACTTGTTTAACAAGAAAAATTCTGGTCACAATTGCGGTCATAAGTCAAGGACTACTAGTAGTTGGTTTGCGAAAGGAGAAATCAACGGCAATGGTCAAAAACAATTTGGATATAGCTTCTGATATTAATGACTAAAGGTAGAGGGAAAGTTTTCCCCCCTCTTCTTGTAGCTTTCAAGACTATCTGGTAGAGATAGAGGAAGTTAGTAGATGACTTGCTATCCCCAAAAAGGAATGAATTTCCCAAGGGAACACTGGCAAATATTTAGTAATATATTTTTAGGATGTAGAATGGCCAATATTTTAAAGTTTTAATTTTTATAGTTTGAAATTCTTTTTTGTGTTATTCTAAACTGATTGAAAGGAAATTTTTCAAAAAAGAAATCTAAGTACTCCTCTGCCATAAACTTCTTCCAACATTAACCAATATTACAATTTGTTTATTCTTTCATTTAAAATACATTTTTGTAAGCCTAATCATTTACTTTTTGAGATATATCACTTTTTAACTCCATTCTTAAGTTTGCTTACATTCTACAACCTAGAATTTTCTAGATATAGTAAACGATATACCCCATTTCTAATCAGGATAACCATTCTAAATATTCTTAGTCCTAGTTATTAATATGTAATCTGATTTTCATATATTTACTAAAAATTATTTAATAAGACATTAACTGAATAACTACAATGCATACATTCAGAGCTTTACAGATAATTTTGAGATATGAACAACCCAACACTTTGTATCTTTAAAGTACACTGAGGAAAATATATAAAATTGTCTTAAGTTGTAACAGATGCCAAATCTAGTTTAAGTGTAAAAATCTTATTAGTTTAAATTCAGCTCGTGCATAAATTAAATTCCTCTTTTAGTATTGTGAATTATTATAGTGATTATGCATGTAGAGATGATCTATAAAATATTCTTATACTAAACATATGCTGCTCCTTTCTAATTTTTCTGGCATAGGTTGCACTTAAAGATGACCCTTTCACCTCATAGTTTTAGTTTAACTAATAAAAATTCTTTTTCTTTTTTAGAATATTAATTATTTTTAGTTAAACTGATTTGTACTGCATGGTAACCTAATGAATAGACTTTTTAATTGAGAGATGTAATATAACTCCATGTATCTGAGTCTGTTGTTTCCTTCACAGCAATTTTAACCGTTATTTTTATTCTGCAATATCTTAATAGCTTTATGCTACACATTGTTACGTTAAGCATTTTTTTTGCTAGAAACTTGTCTTTATCTCCAGTTTTCAGCAAAAAAAAAATACCCATTCATATAATGGATTTGCTTAACAACCATGGTATTCACTTTACAACAGCAGCATTTGCTTAACAACCATTGTGAGAAAGGCCATAAAATCAGGCACGTGTTATGTAGTGACCTACTTAATGATTAGCATGACTTACGACAATAATCGTCATAAGTCAAGGACTATCTGTAAAAATATGTTACTCAATTTTGGGTAATTAGCCATGTTTGAGAAGCATTATTTTACAGAATAAGGCAGGCTGCGGTGCTGGATATGGCTGTCAGGTCTCTTTGGCAACTGTCTCGACCAAAATTATCACCTATTATGATGAAAGGGATAGGTGAAAACAAATTCAGCAACTGGACTATTTCCCATTTAGAATCAGTTTAACTCCCATTACATTACTGTGGAGAATTTCTTAGTTTCTAATAGCTCCCCCATGAACCAGAAAAGAGGTTGTTCTTTTCACTGATAATGGAGGAGTCTGAAGGTCACTATTCACAAAAATGTCTCCTGAATATTAATCACTCCCTAATAAATATTGTTAAGAAACTACTGGCAGGGCAAAAGAATCTAGCCAAGGTAGCAAAATGTGGGCAACAGATGCTTTAGATGATATTCATTTTGGTTTGGTCCTGGTCCTGGTCCTGGTATTGTTAATGTTTTTTCTAATATAATCACTTATATTAGAGGCTGAAAGAGAGGTGAAAGTATTTAGTGATAGGCAGCCTCCTCCTGTTGGAGATTCAAAATATTCTATAGAATCCAAGGTACAACACTATAAGGATATGAGTTCAGTGCATTGGATTTAGCAAAGCAAACATAGCTTATTCTATACGACCTAAAGCAGATAAATAAATGTATAGACAGATGATACACATTCTTAATGAGCGAATAATCTCACTTTAAAACAAAACCCCTAATATTAATTTTGAATGTACTACTATGAAAGCATAATTCTAATTTCATACCCATAATGGGTAATAATAATTTTAAATCTATTGAATCTAATATCTTTATGAAGAATTATCAAAAATAGTATATATCCTATAATTCATTTCTGCTCTATTTCCAATTTCTTTACATATTACCCTTGTACCTTAAATTAATCTCTCAGATTAGGTAAAGATGAAATTTAGAAATCTATTAATTTTTTTCCAAAAACCATACACAATAATAATTAATTTTCGATTGACAGTTGTGAAAGAATTTACAGTGAAACAAACTATTCTAAAAATGAAGATTAAGATAATAAACATTACCTGTTTCTTGATTAAGCGGCTACTCAAAATTTTTTCTACCACAGGACCTTCAGCATCAGAAGATTCCTTAAAATGAAATATTTTACAGTAACTATTGATAAAAATAAAGAAAGGAACAGCCATATTGTCAGGACTGGTCATCTGTCTTTATTATTGCCCTCTGGAAATGTCTAACTTGAACTTGCATAACTCTCAGTCACTTTGGAGAAAAGTATATCAAATATAATGTTGAACTTTTCAAATTCCAGGTTTAAAAATTATTTCTAAAGGTTCATCATCTTTCTCCACCATTCTTCAGAACTGAAGAAGCTTCTTGGATGAGAAGTGAAACGTTTTCAAGGAAAAAATCAAGGAAGTCCAGTTGCCTTTTGGAAAAGCAACTTTGGAACAACTATGACCTGGATGATTTGAGAATCTCCATCGAAACTTCATCATGTTTGATTTCAATATAAGATGAATATTGTAAACTTTTTTCAGTCAGGTTTTAAAGAAAGAATTTCCTATTCTCAATCATTTTCTTGCAGTTGTGCAGCAACCACTCTGGAAGAGAACTTACAATTATCTGTTGTTTCCTCCCCTTTTTATAGAATATTGCTACATCTACATGCAGAGAAGTGGAAGTTATATAATTTACTAGGACAACTTTTTTGTCAGCATCCTGTCAGCCCTCCCAGATAAGCTAGGCAAGAAACACAGACCAGCTAATTCTAGTTTATCATAAGACTACATTTCAAGTCTGAAAATAAAATCTGTCTCTTTTAACTGTCTGATCAAATAGTGCAAGTCTTTTCCAAGTTTCTTTCTCTGATCATTAAGTCATTGGGGGTTCCACTCTCTCTTGTCTGATCCTTCTCTAGGAAGCATCTCTTTCCTTCATCCCTCCAGGTCATTCCCACGTACCATTACAAATCCCAAATCACTATACATATAGCTCTATTAGTGTTTCACATATTAGGAAGAAGGAAGAATTATTGAGAAATAAGGGCAGAGAAGGAGAACGAAGAAAAATATCAGAAGCTATCAAATAAAGAGGTTCATAAACCAAAGGGCAGAAATTACAAGTTAAATTTTAAATCCTTAAATGGCTGCTTACAATTCCTAGAAACAATCTAAGGGAAGTTCATTTATCTCTAGGTTAAGGAGCTAGGTCACTTGCTCTGTTACAAAAGTTGCTTTTTCAAATGGAAAAAACACATTCTTAAATCATTTATGGTTTAAAGAAGACGTCTTCTCATTCTGCTATAAGTTCTGCTAAATAAATATATAATGGGAAATTGTTTGCTTTGTAAAGGATCATTATATATTTTTAATGCTAAAATTCATCAAGAAACCTTATTTTTATTTACTAACTTTAAACTGCATTTTTGTTTTATTTCAATATTCAAGAAGTCTTATGATATAAAAAAATACAAAAACAAAGCATAACAAAGTTAATGCAACTAAAATGAAACAATAAATCATACTGTTAATTACATATCAATTAAAAGCTCAGTGTTTACTGTTTTCCTAAACGTGCACTAAATGCCTCTTATTATTTTTTTCTGAATATTCAAATAGTTGACTTTCTATTAACAGGGCCATCTTCAGAAGAGCTTCTCCTGCTATTTCGAGTAATAGGGCAGAAGTAGTGCAGCCCTGCAAATAATCAGGTCCCAAACCGGTCCCTTAAATTCTGTCTAGCAGGCAACTGGTAGCAAGTGGAGTGTTCCAAATGCAAAATTGTTGCAAATATTTGACACAGCACTGGAAAAGATTTAAGAAAGCTTTTAAAAATAATTACTGACCAATAATTACTTCAGTATGCCCATTTTCACCAATGGTTTCCTAAGTTAGTTATATGAAGTTTTTTTTAAACATTGTAATAGTACTCATTTCATATCATCACTATTCATTTTATTCAATTCATTTTATCCATCATTTACACTACATAAAAAAATCAAGCATATCCCACTGCTTACTAAAAGACAGTAATTTCATAAAGGGGTTCTTATAGTACCTGACAGCAGGAGACAAGCTTGAGTGGTTTATTAAGTCATAGAAGCCAGACCACTGAATTCAGAGTGGTAAATTCTGTCTCTTTGGAGCCTCGTTTTAAGCTTTTCAACACAGACCATTAATTTCATTAAATTATGTAAAATTACATATTGTTGGCATGTAAAGAAAATGTGAATGAACACAGCCTTTAAGAATCTAAATAACTAATTTATTTTGGCATGTTGAGCCAAACTGAGATGAAAATCCCTTGGAAGGGAAGCAACACTACAATACTGTACAGAATTTTTAGTTTATTCCTCAGTTTGAAGACCATAAATATGAACAGACCTGTTGTTCAGATTGAGAGTTATTTGAAGGGGAATTTCTTCCAGCAGCATCTGCATCATCAACTTCTTCATCAGAAATCTTGAATTCCAAGTCTTCTGTATAACGCTTTCTTTTAACTTGCCTGCTGGAACGCCTCTTCTAAAAAAGAAATAAGAAATAAATGTGTATGCTTCTATTTTGTTGCCAATAATAAGTATTCCCATACATTAGTTCTTTAATACAGAATGGTTTTCTTCAGTTTGCTGGGCTGATGCTCAAGTTCATATATCTCTATGGGAGAATCCTATGTACATGTGAATGATGTAATATCCCAAAACCCAGGCTCACTTGGCCTATGAACTAAAATATTTGCATCACCATTTGTTTACCTCTCTTTTTCCTGGCAAATAGATGAGGAAGAAATGGAGGTAGTGACACATTTTATTTACCTGGGCTCCAAGATCACCGCAGATGGAGACTGCAGCCAAGAAATTAAAAGACGCTTACTCTTGGGGAGGAAAGCTATGGTAAATCTAGAAAGCATACTAAAAAGCAGAGACATCACTCTGCCAACAAAAGTGCATATAGTCAAAGCTATGGTTTTCCCAGTTGCAATGTATGGCTGTGAAAGTTAGATCATAAGAAAGGCTGAGCGCCAAAGAATAAATGCCTTTGAACTATGGTGCTGGAGAAGATTCCTGCGAGTCCCTTGGACTGCAAGGCGATCAAACCGGTCAGTCTTAGAGGAGATCAACCCTGACTGCTCTTTAGATGGCCAGATCCTGAAGATGAAACTCAAATACTTTGGCCACCTAATGAAAAGGAAGGACTCATTGGAGAAGAACCTAATGCTGGGAAAGATTGAGGGCAAAAGAAGAATAAGATGGCTGGATGGAGTCATTGAAGCAGTAGGCGTGAGCTTAAATGGACTCCAGAGGATGGTAGAGGACAGGAAGGCCTGGAGGAACATTGTCCATGGGGTCGTGATAGGTTGGACATGACTTCGCAACTAACAACAACAACACCTCACCTTTTCATCAAAACTGAAGCATGTGAATTTTTAATAATAAACTTTCAAAACAACCCCATTAGTGACATTCTGGAAAACTTAAGATTGGCTTGAAACACAGGCTTCATATTGGAGATCTTAACTTGTATAAATAGCATGAGCAAGCTTGAGTAGAACTGAGCACCTTGGTTGTGTTTGTGGCATACTGGACAAAATGTTTCAAAATTGATTGGTGCTGTGTCCTTAGTATTAGCAAGGTTTGCTTCAGGGGCTATAGGTATGACTTAAGTCTAGTATGCTAGTGTACTATTTCATTGTCTTATAAAAAGTGTTATATAAATGTTTCAATTGATCAAAACCCTGATGATCCCATGACATATTAAATATTGTAACTTGAACTTTAAGTGGGGCACACAGTAAAAGGTACAATATTCATGAAAATATTCTGTTTGTGAAATTAAGAAAAAACGAAAGGGTGTAACATCTGAAAGAAGCTTATCCTCTGAAGTGGATCTGCTTGCATTCAAAGAAGTCGAGATGGTTTCATTATGGATAAAAAGGTTAAAATATATGTTAGAAAATATGAACTTGTATGATCTATGATGCACAGAAATGCATAGGTTAGTAGTAATTGTGTGGTACAATTACTGAATAGTGAAATTGAAAAAAATGGTGCAGTTTTTAATATATAGATTAAGCATAAAATATACATGGAGAAATATACATGGAGAAAAATGAATACAATTCTAAAAGCATGGCTGATTTTATTGTTTATGAAACACTGACATACTTAGGGAAGGCTATAAGAGTGATCAGATATTCTAAATCTGGAACAAATCATGTTTGGGTAGTACCAAGAGTAGATCTTTGGAAAAGTTATACAGAAGGAAAAAAGCAAAAACAAAATGAAAGAAGAATGAAAGAAAAGTTATGAATCCTGTATGAAGTATTAGTTGAAAGATTAAGTGCATAGGAAGTTGCAAGGAATGATGTGTGGAAGCAGACTGGAACAAAGTGAAGACAATAATGTAAACAAAGTGTTACACAAGGGTAAGGAATTACTTTAATGGGTAGTATGAACAATTATTCTTGATAGAACGATGTAAGGAAACAGGCAAAGGATAAAAAGTGCAAAGGAAGGAAGGAACACTTAACATTAAAAGGAAGAAAGAAAATATAGAGCAATTTTGATGTGTATAAACAGAAGTTTGTTCCATCAGAAGGAATGAAATTTAGAATAAAAGTGATGAAATAATTTTGGAAGGTGCTAAAATAACAGAATGCTAGTTTGGGTGTTTTAGATTTACATTTGTGGTATATCAATAACTAGAGATTAACATTATAAATGTTAGTATCTAAACAACTGCTAACATGTAAGTCATGAAGGCTATGAGAATAATGAAAAACAAAAGACTGCAGGTGTAGTTATACCATGTATGTGATTTTCTTATTGACTAGCTATGTGACTTAATGCGTTTGTGAAGTCATCTGTGCCAGATGCCCAAAATGTTGCTACTGTTTCATTGTGTAAAAGGAGTGATAATAAAAGTAAATGCAGAAACCACAAGAGGATTTCTTCATTTAGTGTACTTGGGAAGATGTTTAGAAGAATTCAGACTGAAAGGGCACAATAGATGGCAATAATTTACAATAAGCAAAATTTGGAAAATATAATAATTTTATGTCAGGCAGTGTATATGCAAACCAGAATTTTTTTTGCTCTTCAGTGTGCTGTTGAGAAATGCATGAAGGTGAGAAATAAATTTTACTGTATGTTTGCTGATTTATTGCAGTTTACTGTATAGTTTGAATTATGCAACAATTTCTGTCAATATGAAAGTTAGTTACTAGATGCAATAAAAGCAGTACATCATGGAAGCAGCATGTGAAAATAAGTAATATCTTTAGCAAATGATTCAATACTGAGCAAGCAGTAAGACAAATATGTGTGATGTCCCCTTGGGTGTTCAATACATTTATGAATTAAATATATAAGGAATATTTGTGGAGACATCAATGTATAAATAGTTTTGTATGCTGACAATGCTATGTTGTTGGCTGAGAAGCTGAATAACTGAAACAAATGCTTAACTGTATAATGCAGTAAGAAATATGGATCTGAAAATATATATACT
The DNA here is from genome assembly GCA_012654045.1 of Ptyas mucosa. Lineage (NCBI taxonomy): Eukaryota > Metazoa > Chordata > Lepidosauria > Squamata > Colubridae > Ptyas > Ptyas mucosa. The sequence goes on along the minus strand of WNWU01000003.1, from coordinate 32,816,395 downwards.
GTCGATCTAGATAACAGTGCCTAATAGGAAAAATGGTGTGAATAAATGGAAGTTATCCGTAAAAACAGAAAAGTAAAGAAAGTAGATTAATTTGTGTAGTTTGGCAGAATGTTTACTTAAGATGGGAAAATTGTTAGAGAATGTTAAGATGTATAAATGCTACTAGAATGGTAATGGGACAGTATGTCATCATTGTGGTGCCATGGTGGTGCAGTGGTTAGAATGCAGTACTGCAGTTCATGTCTCACCAGCTCAAGGTTGACTCACTCTTCCATCCTTCTGAGGTTGGTAAAATGAGGACCAAGATTGATGAGGGCAGTATACTGACTCTGTAAAATTGTGCAGAGAGGGCTGTAAAGCACTAAGTGCTATTGCTATTGTGAAAAATAACTTGTTTGAATATATATGTGTGATTCTATCCACTTTTTAAGTGGATTTCAGAGTTGAGTATATTGGAAAAAACATAAAACTTGAATGGAGAAGGAATGGGGTCCTTAAGAAGTATTTTCTGATAAAATAAGGTTAAGAATGAATAGATGCTGAATGGATGTTGAATGAATACAAAATTGAATGACCTATACAAAGGAAAGATATTTAGGTGGCTTGGTCATATAAAGAAAATAAAAGAGGATTCAAATTCCAAAGCAATCATATGAAGAAACAGTGAAAAACTCAATTGGAGAAAGCTAATGAGAGCCTCAAAAAAGATTGTAAAACAACAAAATATGATATAGGGATATGATGGAAACAAGAATAGGCCATAATAATAGAAAGGTATAAGGAGAGAAAGGAAATTGCACTGCTAAAAACTCTATTTAATTTAATTTTATTTTATTCTTCAAATCCTTTTTTTCAATAGTTATTTACTTTTTTTTTACATTTTGTATATACTTCTTACTCTGAAATTGAATAGCTAATGTGTATGTAAATAGGTGTACATGTAAATAAAATCCAACTCAACTAAAGCTTTAATTTAAAAATTGATAAGAATAGACATCATCAGATTAAACCCTATCAGCAATAAAATCAATTTACATTTTAAAACCTGCCTGAATACAAATAATACAAATAATAGGAAGCCAGACTGACACTTTTTCAGGAGTTTTAAGTCTTTATAATCTTTATTATAAAATCATTTGATTTTGAATCATATGGTTAAGTTCAACTTTCTTAGCTTACCTGAACCATTAGCTTTCAATGACTTTTTAACTATGATCATAATGTATTAATGCCCAAGCAAGGATAATAAGATTGCAAGCTTACAAACTGAGATTGTTTAGGAGCAAAGTTCAAAAGAATGGATTCTCTAGTTTTTATACAATAAGGTTGAAAAAATATTCATAGCATGCCAAGTTAGGTCAGGAATTCTGGCTTCCGAGTACCAGAAGCTCTACTGCAGTGATCTACTAATAATAGGAATAGTAAGAATGAATCTTGATAGCCAGTTTAGGGTAGCAGGTTAGGCCATCAGGATATAAACCAAGAGACTATGAGTTCTAGTCTTGCCTTGGACACAAAGCCATTTGGGTGACTGTGGGCCAGTCACTTTCTCTCAATTGAGGAAGGACTTCAAAAAAAAAAAAACTTTGCCAAGAACACTGCAGGGACTTGTCTAGGCAAGGCACAGGATCTGAAGGCACCCAAAACCAGTCTTTTGGCATATATCTACACTATTTATTTCCCATCTCCTATTCCAGCAGGACTTCAATTTCTATGTTTTATTAACTACAATTTATCATAATGTTCCAAACCTAATCTTTCATTAAATTCAACTGCAGTGAATTGAAAAAAGCCATCATCATAATTACTTCAACGAACTTATTCATGATAGAGCATTTTACAATTCAGATAAAATGAGGCACGATTAACTTGACAGCAAATGGACATTTCCAAATTTCTCCTCATCAGCAGTTTCTTTTTTAAAGGGGTGTGCTTTTGTTTTCTTGTAAAACTAAATAATAGATTAGCATTATATCTGAACGAGGCCATAGTGCTCAACAATCAGGTATGAACAAATGACCAATGGAAGTACCTGAATTCCTGCATCATCCTCCTCTTCAGGATGTGGTGATCCTAGTGGTGTTTTTTCCACATCTGAGTTTTCAGAACCTTCCTTTCCCTTGTTGACCTTTTTCTTCACTGCACTAGATTCTGATTCTGCTTTCTTGTTACTGAAATAGAAATACCTTTAATTAGTATTGCATATAGAAATCTTTTCCTATTCTGAAATGGAGTAGATTTCCCAAAACTATTTCTGCTGTTTCAATTTCTACAATCTAATTAACTTTTTAAATATTATTTTATAAATGCTATTAGACCCATTTAATTGCAATATGTATATAACCAACATAAATACAAAGAAGTCAGTTTGTTGAAAATGTTAACAAAGTATACACAATAAAACAAATTGAAAAAAGTAACTGAAGGACAAATATTGGTAAGTTTATCTTAACCAGCATACATGTACATGTACACTGACCCTGTATTACCTTCCTTTAGAATTCTCCTTTCTAGGGTAGATATCCCAACACTGCATAAGTCAGTATTAAAATGGGGCACGGATAGAGATGAAGAACTTACATAAAAAAGTAAATTACTGGTCTCCAGTAAATAAAATTTAGGCACTTCTAAAACCATAAAAATAGAACACTGAGCATTCATAATGCTTTCATATTGCCAAGAATAATGTCAGTAAAGTAAGCATATGAGAATGTTAAATCTGTTGAGATTAATATTGTATTCAGGACAGAAATGGCAATTTTTGCTTCCATGTAGGATTTCTGAAAAATATTCCCATAACAAATGAAGTAAAAATTAGTAAATTTGGATGTAAGATGTACATGTTATTTAAAGACAAAATCATGAATATTCAGCTGAAATTACTTGAAAAACATACATGAATACATATACAATTTCACAGAACTCCATCAGATCTTATGTCAAATTCCTAGAAACTGTATGTGTACTTTTGTCAGATGTTAAATGTTTTCATTTGACATTTTATGTTTAAGTCATACAAATAGGTTTCTAAAGGGACTGATCGAGAATCATTCTAATCCATTATTTTTTACAAACAGTAAAGAATAAAATTCTTTATACTTCCAAAATGTCAATTTATAAACACACATTTAATTTTCAAAAAGCTCAAAAAAAATTCTGACACTGCCAAACATTGGTTGATACGTGTTAAGAGTCAGAAGACAATCATTTTCTTCAAAATGAATCTTCACAACTGTTCTGTTTCCAACCATGCCAGTGTATATATACTACATGGACAGTAGCCTCCCCTACTATGAGGCTCCATTTCCAGCATTTATTTCCGCTCTAACTGCCACAAATTATACAATGCTACAGCTGAATGCAGGGCCCCTTTCCTTTCATCTGCACGCCAAGAGCAATCAGATTACCCTGGTAACCAGTGATCACATGACCAGCACCTGCTCTTTTGGCTGGATGCCACTGACTAAAGCCATCTGCTTCCCTCAATCAGCTTTCAAACATTTTCAACACCTGCGCTGCAGCATTTTGTGGTTTCTTTTATCAAATCAGTGGAAAACTGCTTCCCAAACTTTACATATTTCTCAAATTTGTTTAAATCAAAGGTAAGCCTGTCGTGCTTGAACTGTTGCCAGATAAAGCAAGTTGACAGGTTACTACTTTTTACTGGTGACCTCTATCAATCAGACCATACAATTTAGCTTAATAATGGTTAGCATACCTTGTGTGCAGTACTGCTTATGAGTGGCTAGCTTGACATATTGATGAATTCTTTAGAGCAAGTTTGATAACATGCTAATATTCTAAAAAGCTAAAGTGATAACGTGCTTTGTATTCTCTATTTTTTAAGACACAGAGAAAATTCAAGTACTTACACAGAAAGAAGTTTCACTCTGAATTGAATTAAATTGTCTGCAGAACCAGCTGTGCTTTTTTTTAAAATCAATATCACCCACACCCATCAACTAGAGCAAGGGAATGACTCTAGACAAACAAGATGCACTTAAGCCTTTTGGTTGTTTTAGACTGGGCTCAATGTCTTTTACATAGTTTTCTACCACTGAATTCTTCATTTCAGAACCCTAACTATGTGAAGAGTGATAAGAAACTCGCTACTCATAAAAATATTAGAGAACTGCAGTCTTTTCTTGCTCTACTGCAAATTATCCAGAAAACTAACTATAGATGCTAACTTGTTTTCTGCTGAGATAGATAGGTAGACAGTGTGGAAGAACAGACTGCTGGGAAAATTGCAGGTACCTGTGTTGTCTTTTACCCCACTTATTTGAGCCTTCTCCCCAGTGGCAGCACAGCAGAATTGCTTATAAAAGGCTTAAGTTTGAAACAGGTGGGGGAGGAGATATGTGGGTTTTTATAACTCAACAACAGCAACAGAGAAACAAAGATGCTAAATAAAAGGTGTTTTCTTCACAGACAAGGAAAGGGTTTGGAAGAAAATGAAGAGGCACAGCCAAGCCCAACATTGAGAAGGTGCCAATGCTTTACATGCTGCCTTTAATAAAGTAGAAATTAAGAATAAAAGAAATCCTAGAAAAGAATTAGGGAGGGGATTTAAAGATAGACCAGGCTGTGTAAAAATAAAATACAGTGGCATATATTAGTAGTAGAAGTAGCTATAATAATAGCACACTAGTACCCGTGTTTCCCTGAAAATAAGACTGGGTCTTTTATTATTTTTTTCCCCACTAAAAAAGGCACCAGGTCTTATTTTAGTTGGGTGGGGTGTTGTCCACTGACTCACTTCAACTGCGCACATCGTCCCTGGCCTCCTTTTAACTGTCAGAGGCCTTTAGGAACTTCTTCTGCAGACAGCAAGGCATTCCTGAAGGCTTCTGCAGCCAACAACAGAGCTCCAGATTGATCCGGAGCTCTGTTATCGGCTGCAGAGGCCTTCAGGAAAGCCTTGCAGGCATAAGAAAGGGCAGGTATTAGGGTGCACGAAGCCTGGCTGCACCCTGGAGTGGGCGGGGTCTTAATTAGGGCTTATTTGGGGGGGGGCTTATATTGGGCACATGTAATAATCAAGCTAGGATTTACTTTCGGGGTAGGTCATATTTTGGGGAAAACGCAGTAGTAGAAACAGTATGTCCGCAATGTGCTTTTTCAAAAGACAACTGGAACTGTTGAAAGGACTGTGTTATAACCAGGAGATAGGTAGTGTCATCTCTCTCCCTGTCTCCTGAGAGAGGGCTGTTCAATCTTAATGTAGATGGCCTTTCAAACCAGGGGTCCTTTCTGTCCAGAAGGTGGATTTTGTACAGTAGATTTCTCCAATGTACAGATCTATACATGTCTCACTGCATTGTACTGCATATATCACACTGCTCAGTTTGTGTCTGGATGTTTTATCTTTGGGGTGGACAAGCTTCTGCCTTAGTGTATTTTTTTATTTTATTTTATTTTGTCTTATACATCCAACAAATGTTAGCTCTATCGCGGTCTACATCATAATGCGAGAAGGAAATAAGCTTGTCCCATTACATATATAAAGTAACCAGCAAAAGTCTCTTACATATACTAAATAACATGTCTATCTAATATCTCTATTTACAACTCTATTTGAAATCCAATTGTACCATTGGCTCCAGGATATATAATAGTCTATGTCCCCTCGTCCTTTCAGAATCATAGTAAGCCAATCCGATTCCACACAGTTCCTTATTTTCTGGATTATTACTTGTTCGGGTGGGCTAACATCCATCTTCCAATATTGGGCCCATGCCAGTCTTGCAGCTATTGTTATATGTAACAACAGATACCATGCCGTTTTATTAATATTTACGGGTCTTATCCCTAATAAAAATATTCAGGACACAGTTGTATATATTGTCCCAACATCTCATTGAGCCATTTCTGAATATTCTTCCAGAATTTCCTTGCCTCTCGACAGGTCCACCATTGGTGGAAATATGTGCCTTCTTTAAAGCCACATTTCCAACAGGTTGAGGATGTTCCCGAAAACATTTTGGCAAGTCTGGCCGGCGGCAAATGCCATCGATACGCCATTTTGTATATATTTTCTTTAAATCCTATTGATCAGGTTAATTTCAGATTCTTAGTACAGATTTCATTCCACCTCTCAGGCTCTATTAAATGACCTAAATTCTTCTCCCAGGCATGAATCGAGGTCTTCGCACCTTCCTCTCCTACCTCCAAAGCCATAAAAAATTTATAGCATCTGGAGAGCACCTTTTCGTCCACCCCCATTAGTATCTTATCTAAAATCTGCATCTCTCGGCTAATCCCCATCCTCTGTCTGTCTCTCGTGTATTTACTACTAATATGTCTACCAATCTAGGTTCACCCCTTGTTCCTGAAATGGCATTTTTGTTTTTAGCTTCCCAGTCGTATCTAATATTTCTTTATAGGTCAATTTTTTCTCTGGGTTATACAAAGTTGGGCAGGTCACAGCTTCCACAGGTGAAACCCAGAGTGGTACCTTATTATAATATGTTTTCCTAATTTCCATCCAGCTTTCAATCAGGACTCCTCGCACCTGATGTTTTACAAAATATGCTGGGGGTTTGCCTCTCTCCCACCAAAGGTGGACATGCCACCCCTGTTGAAGATCATGACCTTCGATTGCTAGCAGACGTCTCCTTTGCAGTGTAATCCATTCACGGATCCAAACCAAGATCGCCAAATTATAATAGTATTTCCAATTTGGGACCCCTAACCCCACCTTGTTCTTTCAGTTTCTGCATCACCTTCAACCTAATTCGAGGTTTCTTGCCCTGCCAAATAAACCTATTTGTGGTCCTGTCCAAATTTTTAAAGAAGGTTTTATCCAACCTAACTGGGGCTGTTTGAAAGAGAAATACCATTCTGGGCACTGCGTAGGTCTTAATTAAAGCTATTCGTCCCATTAGTGACAATTGTATCTTCCCCCATTTCTCCAAATCTTTATCTAGTTGTTTAATTAATTTTAAATGGTTATCCCCCTTTATTGATGACCATCTATCAGACAGCCAAATCCCTAAATATTTGACTTTACAAACTACCTGTAGGCCCAAAGTATTTTGTAGTTCTGATTTTTGTCTTTCTGTCATATTTTTTGCTATAATATTTGTTTTTGTCCTATTTATTTGTAATCCAGCTACTTCACCAAATTTCTGTATTATGTTGATAAGTCGTCCTCCGGAGGTTAATGGGTCTTCCAGAACAAAGACCAGGTTGTCTGCGTACGCCTGGACCTTATATTCTTGTTCTCGGATCCTTAGTCCCCTTATACTTACCTCTTGTCTTATTATCCTAAGCAAAGGTTCTAACATGAATATGAACAGTAATGGGGAGAGTGGGCAACCCTGTCTCGTTCCCTTCGCTATTGTCACCTCCTCCGACACTTCTCCATTAACTAAAATCCTGGCCTTCTGTTGGTTATAAATTGCCTGGATTGCATTAATAAAATGATCGCCAGCCTCCATCTGTTTCAGTTGTAGTATTAGATAGTTCCAATTGACTCTATCGAAGGCTTTCTGGGTGTCCAAAAAGAAGAACGCTGCCTGCCTTTCAGAGTGGGCCTCGTAATATTCCAGGGCATCCATTATAATCCGTACATTATCTTTCAGCTATCTAGCTGGTAGGAAACCATTTTGATCTATGTGGATAAATTCACTAAGATATTTCTTAAATCTAGCTGCCATTACAGCTGCAAAAATTTTATAATCGGCGTTTAAAAGTGAAATAGGTCTGTAGTTATGTATAAGGGTTTGGTCCACTCTTTCCTTAGGTATTAGAGAGATATAGGCCTCTAGCCATGATTTGGGAGCCTTAGACTCCATCAATACCATATTAAAGATTTCCTTCATATATTTTATATACAAATCAGAGAAGGTTTTATATATCTCTGCAGGTAAGCCATCCGTGCCAGGAGTTTTACCGGTCTTCTGCCTCTTGATCGCAATCTCTATCTCTCCTTCCGTAATCTCCTTATTCAGCAGCTCCTTGATTGATTCTGGGAATTTGGGGAGGTCCAACTGTTCCAAATATACCTTAATTTTCTCATCCGCACTTGCTCACTAGCATACAGTTGTGAAAAGAATTCCTGTACAATCCCTTTTTTCCGTTCATTATCTACCCATATGACTCCCATCCTGTCCTGTAATTGATCTATCCGCCTATTTTCCCTATTGCTTCTCGGCCTTTTGGCTAAGATCAAGTGTGCTTTTGTGTATTTTTGAGTTTAAAATGTGTATGTATATTGTGTTGGTTGAAAATCCTGCTGAGCTTTTCAGATATTCCTGCAACATATGGATTGATGTTACAGATTCGGGCTATTTGCTGGTATTCTGCTGTAGTTACAAACTCCTCTTACCATTTTTTACACTTGTCCTTTTGGACCTTCAGTTTCTCAGAAAGCTCTTTGTACTACCATGCCGGTCACATCAAATATCCTGTTTTAATTTCTTTGTGGTATTTATTACCTTGTTTTCAGAGTTTTCCAAGCATCCTGAACTGTTACTTTGTTGAAGTCTGTTAAAGTCCGATCTCTTAAAATCTAGACTGCTAGTTTTTGTTCAGTTACTCTTGCCTGCATTATGGTGAATGATAGTATGGCATAATCACTCTCTCCCAAACTTTCTACGATTTCCACTCCCTCAATCACTTCATTCCTATTAATAAGTATTAAGCTGACCCTCTAGTTCCCTCCTCCACATTTTGGAAGATGAAGTTGCCAGTATGCACATGAGGAATCTTTTCAATGTCTCACTTGTTTTCCAGTTGATGTCAGGGTAGTTTTCCAGTTGATGTCAGGGTAAAGTCCCCCATCTCTACAATGGCATGTTTATGTATCACAAGAACCAAAACCTTGCAAAAATTTAGCATTCTTTACTTGAAAATCCTATATAATTCTACTGAAGAAGTCTTGCGAAACTAGGTGACGTGTGAGAGTTTTGTTCTGTCTCTCTCTTGCTATAACTATAGACATAATTACATATCATCTCACTCTCCAGATGCCTTTTCAGGATATTGGTGCATTTATACAGCACTGTATTGTTAATTAATCCATACTATACATTACAGTATATTTGGGGAAAACAATGCTATAGATATACCACAAAGGTGTATAATGGCCCTTAGGCATATTATTTTGCACTCTTGGTACAGTATATGGACAGTATCAATTTCTTGTACTGCACAAGCAGAACCTTTGTAGTTATTCAATTGTTTGAGAAAAAAGATACAGCTGAAGGATTTTCAGGCATCCTTTCTTATTCATGTCTTCTACAAGCCTATAAAGGTTATATAGAAGCATATTGGAAGTGTGTAAAGTGTCTCCTGTTCAGAAAGATAATTTTTACAACACAAATAAAAACCTAAGTAAAATATTTTATAAAATCTATATTTTTATATAAATGCTCTGTTAACATTCCTCACATAGATTAAAATTCACATCTATCTACAAGAATGTTTTGAACTGGAAGGCTGGAACTACATTTAGCTCTGAACCTCAGTAAGGTAAGGACTGCCTCCAACTTTCCCATCCATCTCCCCCTCCACACACACATATTTGTACCCTTTTGACTGTCCTGCATCCTGCCTTGTAGGGGAGGAAGCAGCCCCAGAAATGCACAGCCCAAACACAGTCCCAGATACCCTGCACTCCAAGACACCTGCTGCCGTATGCTCTGCCACCTCAGTAAATCTTTGTCATCTTTCTGTTCTGCTGATGATGAGGCATGTCCGGCTTGGCAGCCAGGCTGAGAGGAAGCTGGCTTTGCATTGTGAAAAGGGGGGGGGGGGGAAACAGGGCTGCTTTCAGCTCCCTCCCAAAGCCAGCTCCAGTCAGGACAGGCACATCTCAAAAACAGTGAAGGTGAGGGTAGCTGATGCAGGGTGACGGGTAGAAAGATAGGCAGGGGGTGGGGTAGGGTTGGAGTGCCGCTACAATCATAAGTGTGGCTGGGCTGCGAAGCATCCAAATTTTGATCACAGGGTGCTTCTGCAATGGCAGAATTTAGGAAATTGTTATTCCATTTGTTCAGCACCATCATGACTTTAAAAGGTCACTGCATGAGTAGTGTTCAAATCAAAGACTACTTTTAGCTTTCCCAAACAATTCATTTTTTCCTTCGCTTTCCTCTCAAAATTGTGTGTCCTCTTTTCTCTCAAAATACTATTTCTTATTCTGGTCCATTAACTACATCTTTATATGAATAAACAACTGCACATTTTAATATACTCAACCAATGCATCTTGTTCTATAATGTAGTATACATCTGGAAAACCATATGTGATTGTTATTCCTCTTTCATAATTCAGAAACACTTTAAGTCAGCCAAATAAATTATCAAAACATTGGAACATAGTAAATAAATGGAAAAAAATTCTATCAGCATTATAATCTATAGTTTCAGTAATACTAGGCTGATTCCTATTATATGCAGTCCCTGGGACTTTGTTTTGCAACCATTTGATTATTATTCATAAATTATTTTCTCATGGAGGTGGAGTTTCCTTCAGTTCCTTCTTTTTGTATTAAAGTTACATTAATAAACTGCCATGCTGCCAACTTTTTATATCAGCTATTTTAAAAACATTTTACTAAAACTAGACTGCAAGAACTTAATCAGACATTTCTCAAATTTAACTTTTAATGTGAAAATTAAGATACAGACAGTACTGCTATTTTATCAATTAGGGAAATACAAATCTTCCAGGTTAACGACCATATGTGGGTCATTTATTTATTAGTTAGATTTATATCTCACTTTTTCTTCAGGAGCTCAAAGGGGCGTACTTGGCAATCCCACTGAATGACAACATAGACTGCTCTGAGACAGAATAACTAGCCAAAACAAAGATCTTCCATGGCTGTGAATGTCTCCAGTCCTAATCCTAATCCAACTTCTACACCATGCAAGTGGTGTACTAGGATCACAACTCAAAGCAGATTATTAACTGAATTTGATTTATTTAAATTTGATTGAAGTAATTAAATACAATTAACATTATTTCCCCTCTATTTAATAAATTTGCCTTTGTATTATTTTAAAATCACAATTTAATGTTAATTTTTGGTAATACAATTGCTTTCAAGACTTCATGCAACCTTGAGTTTATCAGTATATGCAATTATGGATGAAATACTATACAGTGTAAGTATTTATTAAATACCTAGTGATTCACATAGATTATTTTACTAAAATAATTTAACAAGTGCAGTAATATAGTTAGCATTTTCCTTAAGTGGCAGATGGGAAAAATGACATGAGATATGCAGTCAATACAGCTAACCTCATATACTTCCCTCTCTCCATCCTGGTAGCACAAAGATAACCCACAAAGGTTTATTGGCTTACTGATTCTGGAGGAAGCAGGCCAGAGCCAAATCTTCAGTGGTGATGAGATTGGCTGCTTTGGAAGCAGGTGCCAACCTTTTCCACCAGCAAACAAAGAAAAGATATTCAGAGTTTCAAGGAAGCCAATAAGCAACTTTATCTCTGGCATGCAGTAAAGCCCATACTCCTGTATTGTACTGCTATCCTGAAAAGGAAAAATAAGAACCATCTTGCTGTTTTCTAGTGAGACAACAACAGAATAGAGTTGATTGCAGCACTTTTCTTTGAATAGAGCTAAATGCTTTCTCCATAAGATGCAGATATATCTCACCTCCAAGAAACTAGTATCTGCTGGTGTATAACTCCTTGGGCATCCTGCAGCTTCATAGTTGCACACTTGAACCTGGAGACTGGGATCTTAATCCCCAATACACCAACTGATGGACCAAGGTCTCATATTAAGTAAATCATATATTGTTAACATACTTTTAGGACAATGTTCCAAAGGTGCTTTTCAAAGCTGCTTTTTAAAGACAATGCTTCTTTCTATGTCAGTCAGGAATTGCCAGAGGAATTGTAGAATTGATCAGTGGTTCTCAACCTGTGGTCCATAGACACTGGGGTCACAGGGGATCCACAAAGGCTTTTTAAAAATGTTATGATTTACCGTATTTTTCCATCTATAAGACACCCCCATGTATAAGACTCCCCCTTTTCTTATCCAAAATTCAGAAATTAGGTGAAAACTCTCTCAGGCAGCGGGCGGGGTCTGCGCATCAGGTGGTAACCCAGGACCAAAGCACCGGCGGAACACTAGAGGGTCGGGGGAGGATGCTGAAGCAAGTGGGCGTCCTGCCTGCAGCACCCATGCTGATTGCCCCTTCCTGGCCAGAGTTGGAATGCCGGCCTTCCCTCCAGTGGGCCTGGGCAACTGCTGAAGAGAGACGGGCCAGTTTCAGTGCCTGGCGCCCAGATCAGTGGTGAAATGTAAAATTTGTTACTACCAGTTCTGTGGATGTGGCTTAGTGGGAGGGTAATGTGACAGTGGGCGTGGCTAATTTTTTTTTCCCTTTTAAAAGCATTTTTTCTACAACCTCTTCGGCTGAACAGGTTGTAAAAAAATGCTTTTAAAAACCTGGGCGGGGGGAGGGGGGCAGGGACTTTTGCTACTGGTTCTCTGAACCACCCGCCGCCATCGCTACCGGCTCGGGTGATCTAGCATTTCATCCCTGGCCCAGATGCCTTCACTTCCCCCAAGTATTCTTTGCCTACATGATTTCCAGGCCCGTCACATTTCTCGGTCACATTGTGTGCAGGGAATGAGTGCAGGGAAACAAGTTTGTGGGACTAAAAACAAAAGTTCAATCAATCAATTCCAACTTCTCGTGAACAAAAAAGATCTTGTAAAGTTGGAATTGATTGATTGGTTGAACTTTTGTTTTTAGTCCCACAAACTTGTTTCTCTGCACACAATGGCGAGAAAGCTAGTTGTATCTAGCAAGACTGCTTGCCCCAAATAGAATCTGTACGTCCAACACTTCCCTGAAAGCATACTTGCTGACAATCCTCATACCTCATGAAGCACAAAAAAAGGACACTTAGAGGCAAGCATTCTCTGCATAACTTCTCCTCCTGCGCAATGCCTTCCCATCAAATAAAAGAACTGTACCCTCACTTTTAATGTTCATGAAATTTTTAAAAGTTTGGCTCTTTAAATGTGTGCTTTGGAACTGAGCCAAGAATGGGAAATATACTTGAGGAATTAATTTGATATTATAATGTTTTATAATTTTTATGATGTTAATTATGTTGAAAGTATTTATTATACTTTTATAATGTGGATAAACTATTGAATTATTGTTATGTTATACATAGTATACTGTGCTGTAAGCCAGTCAGATGATTGAAGTAGCATAAAATAATTTGTAATAAATAAAGTCAATCTGTTTGGAAGTTCATTGGGAGGTAATAAATCCCATGGTCTCTTTGCTGCATACCTATATCTACATACTTACACAGACACCAAGGACTTGAAAAAAGTTATTGTGTAATGCATACACTTATTACTAGACATGTCTTTTCAGTAAGATATTTTTAATTTTAAAACTGCTAACTTATTGAAAGTTAACTTTAAAAATTGTGTTCAACTAGCACTTTCATAAGGTATTGCAATAGGAAATTAACAAAAAATAAAATGTATGTTACCAAATGTTTAAGAAATGAAGACAATCAAACATTAGTTAAATTTCTGAAGCAAGGTTGATGTACTGTGGAATTTAAAACTTGCTAAGCAACATGATATTATTAATAAAAATTAATATTTTTATGAGATGTGCTTAAATCTAAAAGTATAAACTTATGTTTCAACACTATCTCAAGAACCCTGGTCTTCCAGCTTCTAATTCATACCTTAATCATTATACCACAATGGGGTTTTTTTAACTTTTTTTTTTTTTACTATGAATAAAGAAGCATACAAAATCAATGATGCCCCACCTATAATCTCTATGCCAAGTTATAGAGTTTTTATGTAAGGACTTTAAAAATCAGGCAGATAGCATTCATGATACACTCAGCAACTAGCACTGAGATCAGGAACATTTAATTCTTCCCTCCTGTAATGATTACACTAGATTCTTCTTAATGCGATAGATATATGCTATGGATTATCCTTCATGCAATATAGGGCTTGAAGACACTTAAATCTTCTGGCCACCTATTCGATGCAGCAGTGATGGTGAACCTTATCAGCAGCGAGTGCCGAAAAGGGACCACAGGCATGCACGTGCAGCACCAAGTGCTAAAAAGGGAGCACTTCATGCATGGGTGCACACTTTGCACACTTGTCAGGGCCGTTTTCCGGCGTGCACATGTGCATCCGCAAGCAAGACTTCAGATTACTGCCGCACATGCGCCGATCAGCTGGCCGGCGCACAGGCTTATGCTGGAAAACGGAAGACCAGCTCTTCTGGTTTCCAGCACTCCTGCACACACAAAGGCCAGCTGATCCGCGTGTGCGCATGTACGCCAGAAACCCGGAAGAGGAACGGGCGACGCACGTGTACCAGGCGACATGGCTCCATTTTCCACTTCGGGCAAATGTGCCATAGGTTCACCCGCCATTACGGCTATAGTGTTCCTTCCTAAAACTAGCTTGAATTGGGGGTGGGGGGAATGGTGGACATGAAAGTATGTTATAGTCAGGTTTGTATGTATTAGGGCCGTGATGGCAAACCTGTGGCATGCAAAGCCCTCTCTGCGAGCATGTCGGCCATCATCCCAGCCCAGCTCCACCGTGCATGAGGGTGCGCTTCCTGCCGGCCAGCTGGTCTTCAGGTCTCTGCCGCGCATGCGTGGGGCTGCTCACATTACATTTTGGTGGTTTGCGTGCACCCCCTACCCCATTTTGGACCTGGAAGGCCGCCTGCACTAACCTGGAAGCCAAAACAGGGCGAGGTTCCCCCCCCCATGCCCCATTTTGGGCCTGGAAAGCTTCCTGCACCAACCTAGAAGCCAAAACAGAGCACAGGTGGGGCAAATGTGCGGGGGGCGCATGCGCAGGGATGCATGCACAAGCGTGGGAATGCGCACACATGTGCATGCACAGGGGCGCTCGCATTGCATTTTGGAGGTTCGGGCATGCACATGTGCATTCGCACGCACGCACACTTTCTACACCCAGCATCAAAAAGGTTAACTATCACTGCATTAGGATAATGGTAGGTTTTGGCATCTGTATATCCCACACTGAATTTGAAAAGAAACATTCAAGATGTAAATGAAATGAAGACCTTTAACTCAAAGGGTTTGACAAAAGAGTGATATTAACTGTTGAGAAATTGCAGCCACTTTAATTCACCCAGACCAAAACTGATCATTTTCCCAATATATACGAAGCTAACTATAATTAAAAGGATCAATAACCCAACAAAATGGGCCTCAGGGACTAAAAAGTAGCTAGAGAAAGCTATATAAGTTATCTCTATCTTTTATATCCTTGCAAATCTGTGGTAGACTTATAGTATTGCTTCATATCTGCTGTTCAGAACACACTAACTAAATAACTATAATATCCATTACTACACTATAATCACAATGTACTTTTTGCTGCGTACAGCAATCATATGTTTCATATTTTTTCTTATCTGTATCACAGCAATACATCAAAAAGATAAATGAAGTGTCTTTAAAGAATTCAAAAGCTTTTGTTGGACAGATTAATCACTTAACTTATTGATCCACTTGATTTAATTGTGAATATTGTTGGACAGATTTATCATTTCTTGGAACTCCTTAATATATATGAGTACAGTTTTTTCTACAGGTTTTAAAGATTGCCTGAATTTTAAACTCAGTTGAATGACTTCAAGCTTAAAAATATGAACATTCAATGTATAGGAAAAAATATCATACTTAATTTGTTTAAAACCAACCTTGTTTGTGTACTAATAGTTCAAAGCTTTTCTTAAAAAATATGTTGGGTTCCGTTCCACAAAATACATAAAATTAACAGTAATTTTCCTTAAGTTCCTTAAATTATAGATTTACATGATAAAATAATTATGCAGCTAAAGGGCAGAAAGAAAAGGGGGCTGAAAATAAAAGAAATGAGGATCGAGCTTCCTCTATAAATGTATCCAAAATAGGTTTCATTATTCCTGAAAAAACATGTCATTGCAACCATCTTTTAAGTGCCTTATTTATTATATTTCTAATATTTAAAAACAAAATAATAAATAAATGAAAAGGTCTATCCTTCTGGGATACTGGTCATGAAATGAGACATTGGGTAGCAATGCAAAACTAAGTGTTTTCTCTATACCAGCGGTCACCAACTGGTGGCTGTGGACCAGTGATGGTCTGCGAGAAAATTTTGGTGGACCACAGAAAAATTATTTGCATTTTTTATATAGTACTAAATATTATTTATCTTTTTTAAAAAATCATATTAGTGGTCCGTGAGATATAAAATTATGAATTTAGTGATCCCTGACATCTGAAAGGTTGGTGACCCCTGCTCTATACGGACAATCTTGTCACACATGAATATTCCTGAGAGAGAGAGAGAGAGAGAGAGAGAGAGAGAGAGAGAGAGAGAGGGAGAGAGGGAGAGAGAGAGGGAGTTGTTTGTTTTCGTAGATTTTCATGGGTACAGGTATGCAAGTCTTGGCATATTCGGGTCTTTTCCCATGTAAGATTGAGAATATCTTGGCAACGTTTTGACGAGGTCCCACTCATCATCTTCAGGTTGGTATCTTCGGCTTCGTGTCTGTGCGAGCAAAGCGTGATCGGAGATGCCGTGTCTCTATAAATACTGGTGGGGACATGTGGAGTGCTGGCTCTGTTGCTGTAGGTGGGTTGGTTGGCTGTGTTGTTACATCTTGATTAGTTGATGTCACAACACTAGAGCTCAGGATGCTACCACACAACCCATTACCCAGGTTGTTACAACACAAAAGATTAATGGGCACACAGCTAGGACCTCGACCACACAGGATGTTACGAAACAACCAACTAATCTGCAAACATCAACTCCATCAACTAATCAAGATGTAACAACACAGCCAACCAACCAGTATTTATAGGGACACGGCATCTCCAATCACGCTTTGCTCGCACAGACACGAAGCCGAAGACACCAGCCTGAAGATTACGAGTGGACCTCATCGAAACATCGCCAAGATACTCTCAATCTTACATGGGAAAAGACCTGAATACGCCAAGACTTATATATATATATAAGTTTCACCAAGCCGGGCTGGCATAAATCTCTTCTAATTGTTCTAAATCTTTATGCTGAAGATTCTTAACCGATGAGCCAAATTGGCTTAATCATCTTATATTCACATTTATATGTATGTTATTTTAACTATTCACCGTACTGAGTCCTTCGGGAGAAGGGTGGCATAAAAATTAATTAATTAAACAAACAAACAAACAAAGTGAGAACGGCAGCATAAAAATGAAATAAATAAATAAACAAACAAACACATAAAGTGTGTGTGTGTGTGTGTCTGCCTACCTGCCTGCCTTTTCTTCCTTGATTAGCCAAGAATCTTGTGATTCTCATGAAGATAATTTACAAAACTGCAATAAGTTTTGATACAGTCGGATCTGCCTAGAGATTGAGTCATAATCTTTTTGGCCACGACTTCATGTCTCTCTCTCAGGCCCAGTTTCCAACTCAGTCGACCTGAGAAGAGACATATTTGGCAGTTGCTGTGTTTCAAACATTCCTGGACTATTCTGGACTTCTAGATTCAGGGTTTTTTTTCTGCATTCAGGTTACCTGTCACCTCGTTGCAATTTGTGCTGGGCAGCTCAGCCTTGGCCGCCGATGCATTTCTACGGCTCCACGAGGCCAGCTGTCAAGCGGCCCAGACCTTTAAGCCGTATGGCTGATTGCCACCATCAAGCCACCCCATCATATCAGCTGTGAAGTGGCTTTTATTGCCGCCGCCATTGCTGCGCCCCAGTGAGCTGCAGCCGTTTGCAGGCGAAGCAGTGAACATTTCCCACCCCTTTCCGCAAGAGCAGGCTGCTCCCTCGCCCCAGGCTTGGCCACCTGAGGGTACTGGTACACTTTCTCCAAACCTAGCCTTTCTGGCTGGTAAGGACCAGATCAGAGGTGACGATCCCTTTGCCTGCCACATCACAGGAAGGGCATCCAGGCGCACTCAGGCCCCAGAATCCACTGGGCCTCAATTGTCTGAATTACCTGAGAACAATCACTGATTGCACAGGCAATAACTAAGGATATGCAGCAGGGATCCAACAGCATTGCTCCGTTTCGCTTGCCTCCAACTCATTCTCACGTCAGTTGCAGGCCTCATCTTCTGCTAGCTTGACTGAACCACCACAGCATTCGCCCTCTCATTCAAGGGACAGTTATGATTTGGGGGGGGGGGGAGAAGCCCAGAGAGACCATGATCTCTCTAATGATGAGGGGTTACTTCCTGACACCCTGGCCTACACAGGGCTATTCCCTTCTGGGCTCTTCAAGTCCTTATTACATGAGACGAAGGCCACTGCCAGTCCTCAGGATAATGAATCAACCTCTGAGCCTCTGGCTCCTCCCCAGGGTCATAGTCGAGGCCTCTTTTCTGAGCCAGCGACAGAGCACTTTTTTAACCTGGCCCCCAAGCTTTTTATGGACGTAGTCCAAAAACAGTGGGCCAGCCCTGCATCAATACCCACCCCCAATGGGGCAGACAGGAGGAACTCTAGCACGGCACCGGCACTTGCCCAGCTTTTACAGGTTCCACCTGTAGATGGTCCAGTTGCTGCCCTGTCGTCCCCTACACCATTCTTGGCAGGGGACATCTCTGAAGGCCTAAGACCCGAGGAAAAGAAATTCAACTTGTCCTTCAAAAAAATCCACCAGGCTGCCGCCTGGGCAATTCAATTCAGCCCCCTGAACCATTTCATGCAATGTCCTGTCTCCAACAGCTGTGTCAAGCGGAGTCTCATGGAGAGCGCTATGCAGCACCTCCTGGACATCAGAGCCATAGAGGTGATCCCACAAGACCAAAGGAGGAAGGGGTTTTATTTGATTCTGTTCATTGTACCGAAGCATTTAGGGGGATGGAGAACAATCCTGGACCTCAAGAACCTCAATTCCCATCTGGTCTACAGGAAGTTCAAGATGAGTTCCCTAATGTCCATCCTGGAGGGAATTCATCCTGGGGATTTTCTAGCCTCAATAGATCTCTCGGAGGCATACCTCCATGTTCTGATCTTGCCGGACCATAGGTGGTATCTAAGGTTCTGCTATGCGGGCCAACACCTGCAATGCCGCACCCTGCCGTTCGGACTGGCATCGGCCCCACAGTGTTTCACAAAGATCCTGGCCGCCCTAGCAGCTCGCCTGAGGCTAATTCCAGTGAGGCTGCAGGCTTACTTGGGCGACATATTGATCCAGGCCTCCTCCCTGCCCAGAGCAAAGGAGGATTTAAAATTAATGATACGAACCCTGCAGGACCATGGCTTCCAGGTCAATTACTCAAAAAGCCATCTGATTCCCGACACCAGAATAACTCACTTAGGAGCCATCATAGACACCAAACGAGGAGAGGTATTCCTCTCCCAGGAACGATGGGACAGTATAAGAACCCTGATAGTTCAGATCTAGCAGAACCCCAGGATCCCTTTACTCACACTGTCCGAGTTATTAGGCAAGATTGTGTCATGGATGCAAATAATGCCTTGGGCCCAGCTACATGCATGGAGCCTTCAATGGTTCTGATGGCCGTATCAGCAGGCAAACACATCAAATTCCCGGACCAAGGTCAAGGTTCTCCTCCCAGTCAGGAGATCACTCAGTTGGTGGACATCCTCTGCCCTTGGCAAAGGGACCGTCTTTAGAGAGCCTGGGCGGATCACGCTCACATCGGATGCCAGGCTTTACAGCTGTGGAGCTCACCTCAACTCCCAAGTGGCGCAAGGTCGCTGGTCATCACAGGACCTCACCAACAACATCAACTGATTGGAGTCGAGAGCAATTCATCTGGCTCTATGATATTTTCACCAATCTCTTCAGGAACAACATGTCCTGGTATTAACCGACAACATGGCTGCAAAAGCACACGTCAACCGCCAGGAGGGGACCCACTCCAAACACCTCATGGTGGAATCCCTGCGACTAGGGATGTGGGCAGAGAAGAACATCCTCTCCCTCAAGGTGGAGCACATTGTCGGGACATTGAACACTCAGGCAGACTACCTGAGCAGGACCACGGTGGACAATGTCGAATGGTGCCTCCACCCAGACATATTTCAGGACATATGCGACAGGTTTGGGCAACCGCTAGCGGACCTGTTCACTTCTCGCCTGAATACCCAACTTCATTACCTCACGAGGTTTCCAACCCAGGGGGCGGAGGGGATCAACGCACTCTGCTGCACCTGGCCCCCCAGCCTCCTCTATGTGTTTCCTCCCCTCCCCCTGATACTGCAGGTAATCCGGATGGTCATCTCAGAGGATGCAAAAATCATCCTGGTGGCCCTCACTGGCCCTGACGGGCCTGGTTCGCAGACTTAGTCGCTCTGTCTGCATCGAGACCTTGGAGGATTCCTCCAGAGAGGATCTCTCTCAGCCAGGGGATCCTACTACATCCAGAGCCTCAGTGGCTCCAACTGACTGCCTGGCACTTGAAGGGGTCCTCTTGAGGAGGGATAATTACTTCGAAAAGGTCATTCGGACTATACAGGCAGACAGGAAGCAGTCTACTATCAGGATTTACAACTCCACCTGGAAAGTATTTACCAACTGGTGTGCGAAGCACCATATTAACCCTGTTTCAGCTTCTATTCTACAGGTACTTGATTTCCTGCAGGAGGGCCTCAACAAAGGGCTGGCTCACAACTTTATTAGACAACATGTGGCAGCTCTCTCCACCATCTTGTCGAGTTCCAACAAGGAGCCTCTAGCACACCACCCCGTCATCCGCAGGTTTCTGCGTGATGCAAGTAATCTGCAACCCCCGGTTGTTCACTGCTACCCCATCTGGGATTTACCCAGGGTACTGCGGGCTCTAACCGAAATACCCTTTTGAGTCCCTGAGAACAACAAGCCTCAGATATTTCACCCTTAAGGTGGCTTTTCTTGTTGCAGTTACATCAGCACGGTGCATATCCCAGATGGCAGCTCTCCATCAGAGCTGACCTTTGTATTTTCCACCTGGACAAGGTGATCCTGAGGCTCGACCTCCTCCTTCATTCTCAAGGTCAACTCCTGGTTCCATAGGGCCCAGGAGGGTTCCAGTTATATTTGCAATGTAGTTTCAACAGCACACAATTTGGAATGAACAGTATAGAACAGTGATGGCTAACCTTTTTGCCATCGCTTGCCAGGAGCGGGGGAGCGCAGGGGGGATTGCATGTGCGTGTGTCCACACCCATAATTCTATGCATCCTGCCTCCATGCATGCGCACATGACCCCTCCCCTCCGCCTGGCACGCAATGGTCCGGTGGGCCCGGTAGGCCCCTTTTTCTCTCTCCCTAGGCTCCAGAGCCTTTCTAGGAGTCTGGGGACGGTGAAAACCGTCTCCTCCCCTCCCCCGGAGGCCCTCTGGAGGCAAGAAATGGCCTGTTTGCCAACTTTTGGTCCCACCTAGAAAGGCTCAGGAGCCTGGGGAGAGAGAAAAAGTTAATACAAGGACACTGACATCACTAAGCTACCCATTCACTTTCTCTTAACTTGTTCTTAAGAATTGGTCCCTCTGTCATTATAGTACTATTTTAGTGGGGAGATAGGATATTTTCGGGCCTTCTGGGCCCACCAGAAGTAGGGAAACAGGCTGTTTCCTGTCTCCAGAGGGCCTCGGGGGTGGTGGTGGGGAAGGCCCATTTTTCTTCTCAAACTCAGACTTGCAATTCTGATTGAAATTAAGATTTATGTTTCTCTGCCCCATAACTGGGTCCAAATCAGCCTATAATTCAATACATTTTGGAAACCACAAAATAAAAACATTTTAGTTTGTGCTACTTAATTCTAAATCAATATAAAACAAATTAAAATGGACTATAATGAGCCTTAAAACATTTTCACTAATTTAAACATATTTAATATTAAACTTGCAAAACAGTATTTCACTGGAACTATTTGTTGTATTCCATACCTTGCTTTTTTGCTGGTCTTGGGTTTTGGTGTAGTGTGTTTTACTTTCTTCTCCTTTGGCTCTTTGGGGATCTTGGGGGTTTTGGGTGTCTTGGGTTCCTTAGGCTCCTTCTTCTCCTTGGGTTCCTTCAAATCCTTCGGATCCTTTTTCACCTTAGGTTTCTTTTTTTTCTTTTTTTCTTCCTGGGAGCCTTCTAGGGCTTTTCTGGTAGGATCCTGGTTATCAAGACCACTAGGAAAGCCTTCCTTACCAAATCCTTTGCTGGAACCTTCCGCAACAATATGATTGTTTTTCTTTTTCTTTTTCTTCTGCTGTGGTTGTAGCTCAATTGAGGGAAGGTAATCATCACTTTTCAAGAGCTGGGCATTCGGTCCACTAACCTGAGACATGTCTGGCACTGGTTTTTCTAGGAAGGGTTCTGATGGAGAATGCTAGGAGAAATAAATAAACATTAAATAACTAAATGCTTTAAATTAGTTCATGGAAAATATGCAGGTTATAAATCAATACAGAAAATACATTTCATGTTTTAAATGGAAAGCCATTCTAGAAACTGTTAATGAAGCATATTTCTGCTAGAATAGGAACTGAAACATGAAAGATAGGGTTACTTCAGTATATTCAAACCTAAATAAAAAGGGGCAAACGGTGAATATAAGTATGAGAAAATGAAAATACACATGATTCTTTTAACTGTAGATGTAGAATGACTTTATTGCCTTGTTCAAATTAATGAATAGCTGATGAAAATCACATAACCCTGTTTGTTATCGGTACATCAATGATTTGAAAAGGGCCTGACAAATAAAATGCTATAAAAGAAAATTTGAAAAAACACACTGGCATATGTAGCATAACATTAATTTGTACAAAATTAATAAAATTTCAAAGCAATTTAAAATGATATATGGTTCTGAAGCCTGTTGCTTATCTCCTCTGTCCATTTTACAGCTTACATTAGAATTGTAATCTGTTGTTCTTAAAAGAATTTAGGCCATTTATTTATTTCTTTAGGATATACACAGCCAATCAAGACTCACAGCGGTTGATAGCAATCCAATAAAAAGATACAACCTCTTAAAGTGACCACAATATAAGTATTAAAATCAAACTTTGTTAAGCATCTAAAGGAAAAAGTAAACACAACCAAAATATATGAAAAAAATAAACAGTACAATTAAAGTTAAAATATGGCAACTATTAACTAGCCACCAAACACTCTACAGCAGAGCAGGGTCTTAAGCAACTTCTAGAATGTTAAGAGGGATGATGTAAACATAGTTCCAAAGGGGAAATTATTCCATACAGCAAAACAGTGTCAGAGAAACAGCACCTCCTTTTGCTTCACAAAATGAAACATAACTAGAAGCTCTTCTCAGGAAGAACAAAGCTGATGGGATGAATCTACTGTATGGAGATACCACTATTTACTGTGTTTCCCCCAAAATAAGACCCTGTCTCATATTTTTTTTAATCCCAAAATAAGCGCTTGGCCTTATTTTCAGGGAGGTCTTATTATTTTGGGGCACGTGGAGGAAACCAGAGGAAATAGCGTGGACCAGCTGCACATGCGTTTAAATATTTTCAGGGAGGGCTTATTTTCGGGGAGGCTTACTTTAGCGCATGCACTCAAAAGCCCGATTGGGCTTATTTTTTATTTTTATTTTTTTAATTTGATTTATATGCCGCCCTTCTCCGGAGACTCAGGGCGGCTTACAATGCGTTAAGCAATAGCCTTCATACTTTTGTATATTTATACAAAGTCATCTTATTGCCCCCACAATCTGGGTCCTCATTTTACCCACCTTAGAAGGATGGAAGGCTGAGTCAACCTTATTATCAGAGGATGTTTTGTTTTAGGGAAAACAGGGTAAAACCCATTGTCTCAAGCAGCTGGTGGTAATTATAGAAGTTCATGGCAAGCCACATGCTCTGAGATTCTCTTTTAACCCACCACATAGTGCAGGTTTTTCAAGATAAGTTCTCTTTTATCTTCAGAAACTAATGACATAGGATTCCAGATTTACCTCAATTATAGAAAATCTCTTGTTCATCAACTGTTTATAAATGAAGAGCACTTTTATGTAAGCAAGATAAATCCAGTTATGTATTGTCAAAACTACAGCTCTTCATCACTATGAAAGAAGGAAGAGGGCAGAATTATGAAACAAACTAATAACAAGCATTTTGATGATTTGACAAATTGGATTTTCCTCTCATATAAATAGAAATATGGCATCTCCACTTATATGGTATGTTCAGAGAAGTGGTGAAATCGATTTTTTTTTTTACTACCGGTTCTATGGGCATGGCTTGGTGGGCGTGGCTTGGTCGCTGTGGCAGGAGAAGGTTACTGCACAATCTCCCACTCATTTCCTCCCACTCCAGGGGAAGGATATTGCAAAATCTCCATTCTCATCCCACTCTGGGGCCAGCCAGAGGTGGTATTTGCCAGTTCTCCAAATTACTCAAAATTTCCGCTACCAGTTCTCTGAACTGCTCAAAATTTCCGCTATCATTCTCCAGAATCTGTCAGAACCTGCTGGATTTGACCCCTGGTTCAGAATTTATATATAGGTGCAAGATGTACAAGCTGTAAATTAGTTTCATACTGTCTTTTGTTTCATAAAATTCTAAATACTTTCTTCTGGCGACTGTTTTAATATTTACATTTATCTTCTTTTTACCTAACTCCATTTTTCCAAGTCTGCCTTTCTTTTAGTCATTTCTACCTTGTTGTTATTTAATCATTTATCAATCTCCACAATTTTTTCCAGATTTTGATAGTTGTTTGCTCTGATAACTAAGCAAAGTGACTAAATTAGCGGACCAGCGAAATGCTGTGGACATAGTATACTTGGATTTCAGTAAGGCATTTGACAAAATAGACACAACTTTCTTCTTAATGTCTATGGAGATTCTCAGTCATCCAAGTCACAGTTCTCCCAAAGGTGCTTTTTCAAGAGACAACTAGACTTTCTGCTTTTCTTTGAAGATGTTTAGCTTCTTATCCAAGAATTTTCCAAGCTTCTTGGATGAGAAGCAAAATGTCTTCAGAGAAAAACCAGAAAGTTCAGTTGCCTCTTGAAAAAGCATCTTTGGGACAACCTACTTCTTAGTAAGTTAGAAAAATGTGGGATAGACAGCATCACCACCAGATATATTCATAACTGGTGGACAAAACACACTCAATGTGTAGTCCCTAATGGAACTTCGTCTTCATAGAGACAACTAAGCAGTGGGGTACCCCAAGATTCTGTTTTAGGCTCAGTACTCTTCAATATCTTCATAAATGATTTAGATGAGGGAATAGAAGAGGAACTCATCAAATTTGCAGACAACACCACCCAGGAATAGCCAACACCTCAGAAGCCCAGGATACAGAAGGATCTTGAGAGACCTGAATACTTGAAATTAAAAAAAAGGGTAAAGCACAAAAGCAATTTAGGTTTTCAGAAAGCTAAAAGTAAAAAGTTGACCCACTGATTAGAGAAGACTATAGAAGAATAACAGATGATGGGATAATGAAGAGCATTTCCAATCTTACTTTGCTTGTTGCTTCTCCCCAAAAGAGAACTTTGTTCAAATGGATGTAAGCAGAACAAATGACATAAAAAGAGTGGCAATCCTAAGTAAGTAAAGAAATAGCTGGGAAACACCAAACTAGCATCAACAGGTATTTCCAGGACTAGATAATTACATCTGAATCTCAAAGAAACTTGAGAATATCTCAGACTTGTGATATCTGAGAAATTATGGTAGACAAGTGCAATGTGCAAGATTATAGAAACAACCTGGAAGGAAAAACTTAAGAAGAGAATAGTGCTGGAGATGTTTAGAATAGAGAAGATGAAAGGAATGTGAAAGTTGTCTTTGTATCTCTGACTGGCCTTCATGCCTTCATGTAGAAAAAAAGCAGTATTATTCACAGGTGCCTGCAGAAGACATGACAAGGAATAATGCATTTAAATTACATCCAGTCATATTTCCTAATATCAAGGGGTGTTTAACAATGAAATAGAATGTCTTGGAAGGTACGGACTCTCCTGTGCCAGAAGCATTTAAAGAAAAATTGGATAGCTATCTCTTATTGATGCCATAGAACCGATTCCTGCATGTTGGATGTTGGACTAGATCAGGGGAGTCAAACTCAAGGCCCATGAGCTGGATCTGGCCCATGGGGTGCTTACATTCAGCCTGCAGGGCCGACCTGGAACTATAAAAGGACTGGGCCATGGTGCCTCTGCTGGCCAAAACAGGCTGTGAGCAGCCCCTGTGCGGACTGTTTTCACCATCCATGGCCTCCTGCAGCAGTCTGCCAGCCAAAAACGGGACGTGTGGAGGTCTCATGGGGCATAGGGGGCCGCAAGTGCTCCCCCCCGCATCCCATTTGGCTGGCAGAGAGCTGCAAGAGGCATTCCACCTGGCCCCCATCTCCTCCCCTCCCCACCAGCCCACGGAGAGCTACAATGCTGATCCAGCCCTCGAAGAAATCCAGTTTGACACCCCTGGACTAGATGATCTTCAGGAAAATAAGAAAAAAGCTGATTGGGGCTGATCAGCCCCCTGGAATACTCCCAATCAGCTGTTCCCAGAGGTAAACTTAGCAACAGGTTCGTTGGTTTTGAATTCTGAGCCTTACTTTTTTTTCCAGCCTCTCAAACAGAGATTTCAGAGACTTTTTTCAGCCTTTGAAACTTACGTTTCAGAGGCTGGGCGGGCTACATTCGGTGTATAAGCCGCACCCAGATTTTCATCCTCTTTTAGGGGGGAAAAAGGTGAGTCTTATACTCTGAAAAATACGGTATTTCTTTTTATCTTACCTAATACTTCTTTCTTCTTTTTATTTCAGAAGTCCCTGTCTGAACTTCAAATGAAAACATATAGATGTCTTATTAGTCATGCAACTGTTGCCTCCTCCTAATTTTCAACACCACTGAAATATACAGACATTTCTCTACATATCCAGGTGAGCAGCTATGACATGATTGCCCCTTCAATGCCACAAGTATGAAATACGCTTCACCCTGAATTCCATGTAATGGAGTGCATGGGTAACCTTGAGGAAAGAGGAGAGGAGATGCTGCCTAGGAAGCCATCAGACGATAGAGACAAGAGTCCATACTTATTTAGCAGTCAAAGAAAGTTAGGAAGGAAACAGTCCTAATGCATCTAGCAGTTAAAGTAATAGGCAGAAAAATTGTACCTGCAAGATTGTATTAATGTAGCCTTATAACAAAGTAGATTTAGCTAATCTAGTTATGTCTCCTACAGTTGCAAGAAAAAGTATGTGAACCTCTTGGGATTACGTGGAGTTTTGCATGAATTGGTCATAAAATGTGCTCTGAACTTCATCTAAGTCACAACAATAGAAAAACACAGTCTGCTTAAAATAATACTACACAAACATTAGATGTTGCCATGGTTTAATTGAACATAACATGTAAACATTCACAGTGCAATGAGGAAAAAGTATGTGAACCTTTGGTCTTAATAACTGGTTGACCCTCCTTTGGCAGCAATAACCTCAACCAAACATTTCCTGTAGTTGCAGATCAGACCTGCACAACGAACTGGAGTAAGTTTGGACCACTCCTCTTCCCAAAACTGTTTCAGTGTAGCAATATTCTTGGGATGTCTGGTGTAAATCACTCTCTTAAGGTCATGCCACAGCATTTCAATCAGGTTGAGCTCAGGACTCTGACTGGGCCACTCCAGAAGGCGTATTCTGTGCTGTTGAAGCCATTTTTTGGTTGAATTACTTGTATGCTTTGGGTCATTGTCCTGTTGCATCACTCATCCTTTGCGGAGCTTCAGTTGGCGGACAGATGGTCATACGTTTTCCTGAAAAATGTCTTGATAAACTCTGGAATTCATTTTCCCATCAATGATAACAATCCGTCCAGGCCTTGAGGCAGCAAAGCAGCCCCAAACCATGATCTCCCTCCGCCATGTTTTACAGCGGGGATGAGGTTTTGATGTTGGTGTGCTGTGCCTTTTTTTTCTCCACACATAGTGTTGTGTGTTCTTTCCAAACAACTCAATTTTGGTTTCATCTGTCCACAGTATATTTTGCCAGTAGTGCTGTGGAACATCCAGGTGCTCTTTTGCAAACTTCAAACGCGCTGCAATATTTTTTTTGGACAACAATGGCTTCCTCTGTGTTGTCCTCCCATGTACTCCATTCTTGTTTAATGTTTTCCTTATTGTAGATGTGTCAACAAAAATGTTAGCATGTGCCAGAGATTTCTGTAGGTCTTTAGCTGACACTCTAGGATTTTCCTTTACCTCATGAAGCATTCTGCGCTGTGCTCTTGCAGTCATTTTTACAGGACAACCACGCCTAGGGAGAGTAGCAACAGTGCTAAACTTTCTCCATTTGTAGACAGTCTGTCTTACCGTGAACACATGAACATCATGGCTTTTGGAGATACTTTTGTAACCCTTTCCAGCTTCATGCAAGTCAACAATTCTTGATCGTAGGTCTTCTGAGAGGTCTTTTCTGAGAGGCCTGGTTCACATCAGACAGTTCTTCTTGAAACCAGTAAACCCAAAACAGGTGTGTATTTTTAAAAGGCAGGACAGCTGTCAGCAACACATCCAATATCATTACACTAATTGGAGTCAAGGCTGGCTCACTCCTGGCTCCAATTAGCTCTTGGAGAAGTCATTAGGCTAGGGGCTCACATACTTTTTCCTCCCTGCACTGTGAATGTTTACATATTATGTTCAATTAAACCATGGCAACATCTAATGTTTGTGTAGTATTATTTTAAGCAGACTGTGTTTTTCTATTGTTGTGACTTAGATGAAGTTCAGAGCACATTTTATGACCAATTCATGCAAAACTCCATGTAATCCCAAGGGGTTCACATACTTTTTCTTGCAACTATATATAGTTTACCTAGGAAGGCCAACAGTATCTTTCCTCCAGTCCAAAATAGGAGGTGGAAAAGAGGCAGAAGCACACAATGAAGGCATTCCTGGATCAGGAAGAAAAGATGGAAAGCTGTAGATATTTTCAGTGTGACTAGAAGCTGCAATGGTTAATCTCTGTCATCACAGGAAACAGCCCAATAAATTTGACATCTATTTTGGAAGGTATAAACATGGTAGAAAGTCACTCATAATCTTCGACAATGATGCTTTCTGATGCTAATATCAGCAGAGCAGTGGTGGGTTGCTCCTGGTTCGCACCAGTTTGCAAGAACCAGTAGTAAGTTCAGAAAACCGGTAATAACATTGGCTGGCCACCCCACCGAACTGGTCCCCAGCCGGGTCGCCGCTTGCTTACCCTACCCACCTCATCAGACTTTTTTTTTTACTTTTAAAAGCATTTTTTCTACAATCTCTTCAGCCAAAAAAATGTTTTTAAAAGTAAAAAAAAAAAGCCTCTGATGATCACGCAGCTCAGCTGAAGTGGTTGTAGAAAAAAAATGCCTGTAAAAGCCTCTGGTGATCGCAGCCGAATTGCCTGATCGTCAGACGCTTCTAAAAGCATTTTTTTTCTGCAACCTCTTAAGGTTGTAGAAAAAATGCTTTTAAAAGTTTACTTTTAGCTTTTAAAAGCTTTTAAAAGTTTAAAAGCCACATTCCCCCCCCCCCCCACCAAGCCATGCCCACAAAATAAGCAATGCCCAAAGAACCGGTAGTAAAAAAATGTAGAACCCACCCCTGCAGCAGAGCAATTGTAGGAGAATTTAACCTGATCTTTTTTACTTTTAAGAAAGCCCAAGAAGTCTGAAGTTTGTGGAGAAAACAGGAGTCTCTGCAAAACTGGAAGGCATTCAGCACCAGATACAGGCATAATAGTAATTGGTCTGAAATTGAAACAATTTGAGTGAAGGGATGAACTTAGGTATTGTAACTAAATTCAGCTGTATGTAAAATTTCAGGCCAATTATTTTGCTGCTAGTTTACCAAATAATGCAGGTGTTGCTTCGTTCAGTCAGTGCAGCTATGTGGTGGAAAAGAACTACTCACTTGTCATAGATTAAATCTTGACAGAATTTATCAGCCAGTAGATTATAAAAGGGTTAATAAAGAAAAAAAGTAGCTGTTTGTAGAGTATCTTGCAAAAGGTTACGTCATTATTATTGAAAAGAAAAAGTCTTTCCTTTTCCCATTCTACTCCTAGATGGTACATGTATTAAAATCATGTAAACCCCCATACATGGGGGCATGACACAATAAGTCAATTGTATCTTAAGGGAAGATGAATTCTATATACCATCCCTTCCTGCAACTGCTGAGCACCATGACCTGGATAATTTTTAACCTTAATGCACTATATATAGTCATTTAAAATGTAAGGTCTTTGAGTTCAATTACCAATAGAATCCCATCAAACCCTATTGAATGTCTAGCTGCAAACATCTGATGATTCCCAATAAGGATGAAACTGGTAACGTGGTACCTCTTGGTGGTCAAGATAACTAGGAGATGCCATAAAGTCTGGTGTCAATATAAAATACAGGAAATCCTTGACTTATGATTGCAACTAGGAATCTAGCTTCATTTACTAAGTGATGTGTTTGCTAAGTGAATCACACCCAGGTTTTTGACTTTTCTGGTCACAGACCTTGAGTGAATCAGCATGGTCATTAATCAAATCACATCGTTGCTAAACAATCCTGTTTCTCTCATTGACTTTGCATGTTGGAAGACATTTGAAAACATCATAAATGGCCCCAGGATAATACAACCATTCTAATACCTGGGAAATTGCACTCCTTAAAAGCCAACTTTGGAAAAGAAAAATAATAGCCAGGTAAATAGACTTAATTTCAGGGACTTGATTTCAAAGTAGAGATCTATAACAAAGTCTGTTTGAACTTTTAAAAATAAGGAAACTGGCTTATTTTTTTAATGTGCATATTTTGTTCTTTTTAAAGCTACTATGTTAAGTTTAAAGCTGATACTTTACATTAGATGAATTTTAAAAATAGGTTTTACCTTCTTAGAAGAATGACAAAGAATTAATAATCTTGGCTTCTTAAAGACTGGATGGGGTTCCATCAATAAAGCATGCATCTTATGAGAGTAAAATCCTGGTTCTACTCTATACATTATAGGTGAGAGATAGAAAAAAAGAACAAAAAAGTCTCTGTGAGAAATAAAAATACTGAACCAACTGTGGTTCCAGAAAGCTTTCTGAGATGAGGGGAAGTCACAAGAAGAAATGGAATAGGCCTTTTTAAGAAAATTTATTTATTTATTAAATTTATAAAGCTGCCCAACTCCAGGATGACTCTGGCAACATATAATAATATCATTACTACAAAAGATAAAAAGCCAGGTACATCCAGAAATGAGAGGCTGTGCATTCTAACAATAATACAACACAGGATCCACCACCCTGTGTAAGTCAACTACCATCAGAATAACATTGAGGTATTTGATATTTGCTAGGTCAGTTATAAAGCACTAGAGAAGCATATCCCACTATCTAAATAGGGAGGCTGTGTAACAGCTTTACCTTTTAAGGCTTGGCAAACTGACAGTATGATAAAAAGAAATACTGTTTTTGACATCTGCTCTTATGGAAAGACACCAAGAGTCATACCTCATTGACTATCATGACTGATCTGTAATGTTTCTTCTTTCAAACAAAGGACAACATATAACTGAAAATTGTAGTATAATACAATTGTAGCATAATACAATCTTTTATCAAAGAAATGGAGTAGAGAGAAAGCAAAGAATATCTGCTCTTGCTGAATATCCATTTGATCAGTTAAGGAAGGGTTTGGTTGCATTTATGATCAGTTGCAGGATCCCATGGTCATATGACCTTAACTTGTGATGTTTTCTGCCATTTTCCAGCAAAAATATGGATATACTGAATTCACTTAATTAGTTTAATGACTGTGATTCACTTACTGTGGTGATTTGCTTTACTACCATTGTAAAAACGATTGAAAAACCAGGTCATGTGGTGACCCACTTAATAATGACTATTTATGACCAAAATTCTGGGCCCAATTGTGGTAGCTAAGAAGGCTACCTGTAAATATTAATGTCCAAGGAAAAAATAATGAAATACTACAATATTGAAAATCATTAAGCTACATTAGTATAACTGAAGGTTAAAATGTGGTTTTGCTTATAGCGCTATCCAATTACTAAATATATATGCAAACTGCCTCTTGATCTTAAAATACTATTATTGTTCCCATATACAAATGAAAGATTTAAAAGGCTGCAAAAACTATTTAACCAACTAAAAGGTGCTAACCTTCTCTAGGAAAGTGTTTGATAAATTTCTGAAAAACTAAAAAAAAACCTAAAATTTGAATGCAATGGGAATCATCATCATCATATTATTTTATTATTATTATTATGTGTGCCTTCAAGTCAGTGTTGCCTCCTGGCAACTGCTTGAACATGTCCTTGCAGTTTTCTTTCAGAATTGGTTTGCCATTGCCTCCTGTCTAGGGCTGAGGAAAAGAAACTGGCTCAAATCACAAGCTTGTTTCATGCCTAAGGTGGAACTAGAACTCATAATGCTCTAGTTTCTAGCCCAGTACCCCTATAATGGAAATAGGAAGTATCAATATATATGTGGAGAGAGGATCAAGACTGAGTAGGTTTTTTCTTCCTTCTTCCTCTCCTCCTCCTCCTCCTCCTCTTATCATAGGATCCGAAGTAGATACAAAGTTCTGGCTCTTACTTTTCTGGCAGCATCAACCATTGTTAATTGATGTTGTTGTAGTGTTGTCTGTCCATCTTCTTCTGGATCTGCCTCGTATTCTTTGACCGTCTCTTTTTTGTATATACTGTATTTTTCGGTGTACAAGACGCACTTCCCCACCCCCACAAAAAGTGGGTGGAAATGTCTGTGCTTCTTATAAAGCAAATGTTGCCAAAGCCCTGCCCACCCACTAGCCCCCACCCTTCGGCCTCTGCCTCCCAGCAATTTGCCTCCTTGTAGCAAACAGTTTAGTCTGCTTCAGTACAGCCTGATTTAGCACAAGCAGCTGATTGGCGGTTGGATTGGCCTCCCGGAATACCACCGATCAGCTGTTCCAGACTGCAGGGATTGCTGCCGCCACCTATCATTTACCTCCGCGCACCCCATTTTTGGCCTCCTTGTGTCCTATTTTTGGCCTCTGTGCATCCTGTTTTAAGCCCATTCTAGGCAGCGGGGATCACTGCCACCTCCTATCCCCGCCTGGAACTGGCTGAAAATGGGACATGCAGCAGCTGAAAATGGGATGCGCGGAGGCCAAAAATGGAGCATGCAGAGGCAACAACAATCTCCACAGCCTGGAACAGCTGACTGCTGGTATTCCGGGAGGCCAATCCAACCGCCAATCAGCTGCCCATGCTAAATCAGGCTGTGCTGAAGCTAACCAGGGTGTTTGCTGCAAGGAGGCAAATTGCTGGGAGGCAGAGGCAGATTTTTTTTTCTTGTTTTCCTCCCCAAGCTAGGTTCAACTTATAGTCCGGCGCGTCTTATAGTCCAAAAAATACAGTACCTTGTGTGGTATGAAATCCTATAACATTCTCTCCAGGTGAGCAGTCCACTTTATTTGCTGTTTTTCTGTAATTTAAGATTAGTACTATGCCAATTCTTTCTCTTACAGTCTCATTTTTTATTTTACCTCTTCTGATCACACCAGCAACTTTCCTCAAATATTTCATTTCCATGGTGACTTACTTTCATTTATGTTTTGTTGTAAGTGTCCATGTTTGACACTGGTAACATAGGGTGAGATGAATATGCTTTGTATGATTGGTACTGCCTTATGTTATTGGAGTGGAGCAAGCTGTCCTAATACTTGCTTTGATTTACTGCATCATATGTTAGAATGGGTGATAAACATTAAAATGTGTGACCAGTATGAAATAAGTGTTTTGATATGATTTCCTCATACAGGGAGAATGAATGAAAATTCAAGTTACCAAACAAATATATGAAGGAAAAGTGAATGTATCTAGAGGAAGATCAACAAAGCTGTGGTTGGATGGAACTGATGAGATCCTTGAAAAGAGAAAGAGATCAGATGTTTAATTTATTTTGTTTATTCATATATCAAATCTGAAAACTGCCTATTTCACTCACAGAGTGATTCCGAAATGCAAAGGAGAATGGAAGCTCGCGGACTTCCGCTTCCGGTTCCGCTGGCGACAGACTCTGATCGGGCTAGCTCTGGCCCCAGAGTCTGATCCCCCCCATCTGGAGGCCCTTTGGGCCAAGCGCCCCATTATTGGGGCGTTTGCCGTTTGAGGGCGGCTCGCCAGGGGTCCCCTGCCTCACTTCCAGGGGCCGGGAGGCCGATGCTGGCGCGCCCGAGGCTCCAGAGGGGGCGGGAGGCGATCGGCGGCTTTTTTTCGAGGCCGCGGAGGCGCCACAGCGCCTAAGGGGACCGGTGCTACCTAAGAAGGCACAACGGACTGTACTGACTGATTGCAGAGTGGAGCAGGCATCCTGGAGGCGAGAGGGGGGGGTTGGAGTTTCCCCCCCCCCTTGTAGCTGGAAAGGTGCCGTGGCAGAGAACTAGGGGGAAGGAGATGGGGTGAAACCCCTTACCTTTCTGACTTTTCCTTGGAGGATGGCTGTGGCAGAGTTTCTTGGAGAGGTCTGGTGGCCCCTCTCCCCGGCAGGCAATGGCGGCGGTCTGACTTCCTGCTTCTTTATTTATGATTGAAGACAACATTCTCCTCTGGCTTCCTGTTTGACCTACTCTATACTTCGGACTCGTTGCTCCTGTGAGCGCCCACTGGTGGACAGTTGAAAAATTACTTTGATTGCTAATCCCTCTTTCTTCTCTGGAGGTTTGCCCTTTGATTTCTCATCTTCTACTGATCTAAGATGGCTAAGGGCCACAAATCAGCAGCTACTGACATGGGGAAAATTTTGGAAAGACTGGCGATATTGGACCAAAAGTTGGACAAGTTAGATGACGTCCAAAAAGGATTATCTGAAATTAAATCTGAAATGACACTTATGAAAAAAGATTTAAATGATGTTCAACAGCTGGCAGAGCAAAACAAGAAGAAGATGGGGGGTCTGGAGGGGGAGGTACGGGCACTCCAGAAGGTGGAGGATGGGAGAGGAAATGCAATGTTAACCTTACAATTGGATAAGATGTCTTATTTTCTCAGGTTCCAAAACGTGGAACAACTTGACCAGGAAAATTTGAGAGAAGTGATGGTTAAAATGTTGGGTGAATTTTTAGAAAGAGATTTGGAGTCTATTGGAAGGAATGTGGACTTGGTGTACAGAGTAAACTCACAATTTGCAATTTTACATAATCTACCAAGAGAGATTCATATTAAATTTGTGAGAAGGGAACTGAGAGATGAGATATTGAGAAAACAAAGACTGGGGGCGCTGGTGTACAGGGGCAAGGAGATCACCATCCTGAAGCAGATTCCCAGACAGGTACGAGAATTAAGAAGAAAATATTATTTTTTATCAAATAAGCTGTACCTCAAGGGAGTAGGTTTTAGATGGTTGATTCCGGAGGGTTTGATGATTTTTTGGGAGGACAGTAAGAAGAAAATTAATAATGTAATGGAAGCTAAGGCTTTTTTTGACCAACATAAATCCTTCCTAGGTGGAGAAGATACAGGAGCCGAAGAGGGGGAAGTATTAGATGATCAAGGAGCGGAGGCGGACGGAGCTGTTGCGGCCCGGGAGGGGGAGGGAGGCCAGACCATGGTTTTAAGAGCCAGAACTAGGAAATGAAGAAAGGAGGGGAATCTATTGTTTAAGGTTTTTTTAATTGACATTTTTTTTCTCTCTCTTCTTTTATTGTATTTTGTATAACTCTTTTTTTTGTTTATATAATTTTTATATAACCTGGTTGTTTGTTTTGATTTAAGATGATAATGTCTGTTGTGTGAGAAATTAAAAAAAGAAAATAATAATTGAAATATCTTTATATAAAGATATTGAAAATTCAACATATTGTAAACTATAATATTGTATATTCTTAACCAATAAAAACTTTTTATTAAAAAAAAAAAAGAGAATGGAAGCTCGCCTCAAGGGGCAGGGGTGGGGGGCGGGAGGGGGCAAAATTAAAAGGGGTACTTAGGTACTTATAGTTATAGATTCTATGCCTGGTAGACATAGTTTAGAGCAGGCATCCTCAAACTACGGCCCGTAGGACGGATCCAGCCCGTCGATGCAATCTATCTGGCCCGTGCGCAGTGATTATGCCCCGCCCCACCCTTCCCAGCCGTCGCCCTTATCTTCCAGCCCACAGGGGTTTGCTGATTGCTAAGATAAGGCTGAAGGGCGCAGGCCGGCGCTGGCTGGTGTAGGGGCGATGCTGGCAGCGCAGCCACGTGGTCCCTGGTTGCCCCAGCAGCTGTGCTGTGGAGAGTCCGGGTGGAGATGTGGGCTGGGGAAAGGCCTGAGCGCTGTCAGCCTCACCTTCCGGCCCACAGGGCTTGCAAAGCTCATCACGGCTGCCTGCAAATGACAGGGGAGGGAGATACATTCTGTGCCCACTGCACTTGGCCGGTAGTTGAGAATGGCGGGGTGGACCTTCCGAGGTGAGGGTCATCCCCCAAGCGGGGTCAAGAGAAAGAAGGGGGTGGCATGGGAAAGCGCTCCCCTCCCCCACCGAGCACAACAGCCCGGGGGGGGGGGCGATGGCCTGGCAGAAGTGCCCCCATTGGCAAGTTGGTTGGCCTGGCTCTCACAGCGGAATGCTTTCTGTTGCCTGTGCCTTCCCCGGGCAGCAATGGCTGGGGGAGGCAGCAGATGTGTCAGGGCTGATCCCCCCTCCCCACTTCAGCAAGCTGGGCCTGGAGGAGCACAGAGTTGCGGGTGAGCACCGGAAGGTCAGAAGATGCATTTCCAGCGTGCGCTTCTCTGTTTCAAAATAGGATTGAGTGGGTAGAAGGGAGCAGGGGGAAGGGTAGGAGGGAAGGAGAAGCCCGGCTGGCTTTCCTTTGGCGTGGGGTGGGAGGAAGACCCAATAACCGCTCCATGCCTGCCCACTACTCTCAGCACCTTGCACTGCACAGCTAAAGCTAGCACACTTCACAATGGGGGAGACTGGATTCCCCCTCCTCCTCGGGGAGCCCATTCCCTGCCCCGCTCGCTCCTGGCAGCTCTCTCACTCTCTTGGGATGGAGAGCAAACCTGCAAATAGCTGCCCACTATTTCCCGCCAATCAGGCAGAGAGAGGGGGGAGGGGAAGAGACGGATTCGGCTCGATTCAGCTCTCACCAAAGACGCTCAGCCATCAGCCAGTCTCCCTCTGTGTGTGTGTGTGTGTGTGTGTGTGTGTGTGTGTGTGTGCGCGTGCGTGTGTGGCTTTCTCTTGCTCCCTGTCTCTGTGTGTCTTCTCACTCAGAAAGCCTTGCGTGCTTTCTTTGGGGCTTTTCGCTACTCATTTTTCTTCTTCCTTTTGGAAATCTGGGCTTGCTGAGGAATGAGTGGCAGAGGCTTCCCTCCTCCTCCTCTTGTGCGCACCCTCCCGGGCCCAAGGGGGTCACGAGAGGAGGAGGAGGGGGAGGACGGATTTCCCGGATTTCCAAAAGGAAGAAAGAAAAACGGATAGCGAAAAGCTCCAAGAAAAGCATGCAGGTCTTTCCTAGAGAGTGAGAAGAGATGGGGGGAGAGAGAGAGGGAGGGAGAGAGAGGGACAGACAGACACATAAACACACACATAGAGAGACACGGGGGGGGGGGAGAAAGAAAGAAAGATGAGGGAGAAAAGGGGAGAGGGAGAGAGAAAGAGAGAGATGAGAAGGAGTGTTTAAGGTTGCAGAGCCCTGAGCCAGGAGAAGGAACAATAAGCAGCAATGGAATCTTTATCTTCAAGTCTTTAAAGAAGGAACAGATTTGCTCACAAAGCCTTTTGGCTTTCAATAAAAGATGCCACTAAACTTCTGAAATAAGGTGACCTTTGTAGACTTGTCCACATTGTTTTCTTGGCAACAAAATAGTGATTACCAGATGGAAATGGTTTATCATTTCCTTACTATTGTATATAACTCAATATTAATATTATTTTGGTCAAAGCTACAGCCTATAATTCTGAAGTGCGTTACCATTCAGGTACTAATCAGGTCTGATCTTATTTAGCTTTTCTAGTTATCCACGACTGATGATAACGATGTCACTGAACTTGATCAAAAGATTTTAGTCATCTCATGAACAGGGTAGGGATGAAGAGACAGAATACATTTGGGAAGAATAAGGAAATGTTACAAGCAGACCCCAAGGACACTTTATTTTATTTATATCCTGCCATTCATTTTGACTTTTTGGTAATTATAATCCATGAATTCTGAATCCCTATTCATATTCACTATCAGATTTTGGGAAGTATTATCTGTAATCAGTTACTTCATTACAAGCACCTGATTTCATTTGGAGTCAGTATAGATTTATAAACATTTTCTTTTGCTATTTTACACATTAGAAAGTCCTGAAATGGTAGCTTCTGATCAGCAATCATAGCAATCTGATGCTTTTCAAAGGTGAGGAGAGCCACCTCAGCTGTGAATTCCATCTGGAAGTCAAATTCTGGTCAATGTAATCTCCCTAGATCAAAGGGAGATCAAGAGATAAACCATATGTGTTCTAGATCGCAGTTCCTTCCAAGTTAATTGCAGAAATCGAAAAAGTTTTGCACCGGCTTGGGAGTTGAGGTGCCAGGAGTCCTGAAATTCCATTTATTCTCCCAACTGCAATGGAAGTGACATAAAGCCTTGCTTACCCCACTTTCTAAATACTTTGGGAAGTAATTAACTTCAGATGAAGAGTGATTTTCTTTGCATAAAGATAAAACTCTGTGGTAAAGTAAACCTTTCAAGATTACAAATGAGAGTGAATGAGACTATGATTTAAATATTCAAGACTTGTAAACACCTTAAATAAGAGAAGATCTAAGAAAGTTTTTCAATGGAGAAGCAAACAGTATTTTTCTTTTTTCCTATTTTTATTTTTATTACATACTTTTGATGAATGTGCTTTGGTATAATTTTTCACTAAACCCTTTAAAGAGACAGGTTTGCTGTTTATACTTAAATTGTGTATGTAATTGGCAGATTCTGCATAAAAAAAGATAAGGTAAAGAATCAGACTGTGACTTTAGTTGTCATGGAGATGTGATGCTTGTTGTGACTGAAGGTATCCAAAGCTACTAAAATGAAAGTGTCTGAAACAAGAAGGGAAAAAGGAGACTTATCTTTTTATTTGCCTGCTTGAGACATCTTTACTTTTGGATTAAAAATGACTACTAAAAAAATAGCAAGAGAGGGAAAAGAGAATCATTGGAGCAATCTGTGGGGGAAAAAAAATACTTACACAAGATATACTTCAGAAATTTTTTGAACAATGGAGGAATGTCCCTAGGGATATTTTACTGCATTTTGTTAGAAAGAAAACAAGGAATGAAGTCCTGCAGCAGTATTTTAATACAAGATTGAAATGGATAATACTAATCTAATTGTTTTGAAAGGGATTCCTATTAGGATTTTGTGTAAGAGAAAAGAAAATCCTCCTTCGGTGAAAAATTAAAACAGAAACAGATCTCATTTCAATGAGATAAATTGGAAATCACAATTTTTATTTTTAAAAGCAAAAGACTTAAATTGAATTCTGTCCATAAAGCAAGAGATTTTTTAGAAAGACAGAAAGGAGAATTGGAAATGGAGGCTTCATAGGTATCAACACAATGGTCACAGTAGAGGCAACAGGAATTGTAACAAGATGATACTGAACTAGACACTGCAGGTATGGACTTTTCTAAATTCTTGGAGTATGAATTATAAATGTTTTAACGTGCTTCTTAAAAGAGGGGGGATCATTATTTGAAAAAAATTAAAGCAAGACATTATTTGTCTACAAGAGACCTTTGGGTGAAGAATTTATTTCAACATATATTAAAAAGAGAAATGGAATTGTTTTGAATATTAACCCTCAGTTAAATCCAGAAGTTTTATTAATTGATGAACATGGTCAATTCATTGAAGTAGAAGTTATATTATATGCAGTTAAAATAATGGTCCTGGGTGCTGCAAATGAAAACGAAGTGACTGAGAGCAGTTTCCCCACAATTCAACAGAACGTTGAACAAATACATTAAATATTTTTAATATTTAAAATGTAAGAAATTGATATTAATATTAAAATTACTGTGTACACCACGTTAAGGCAGAAAAATGGAGCAGTCTGTCACTTGGTCATTAAAATTTTGGGCATGCTGAAAATGACAGCCACCTCTTGAAGACAGCTATGTGGCCAGGAATACGTTGGCCTGGCCTCCTTCCCCAACATGAGATTTGGAGATAAGTGTGTGATGGGTGATGGGCATGTGGTGAGTAGCCCCAAGTCTTCCAGGATCCTGGAGGAGCAGGAAAGGGGGGGGGGTGGAGTGGGGGTGCTATAGCATCCATGTGGTCAGTCATAAGGGCAAATGGCCACAGGGCTGCTTCAGTGGCTGTAACTTCAATATGGATCTGTAAGTAGTTTATGGGCTTTTGTCATAACTTCGTATGCTGTTAAGAGTCCAAGTTGTATTTCGAGGACTACCTCTATGATAAAATGGGTTTAAAATGTTGGTTATAATATATGCAATGGAACAATTGGAAAACTTATGGCTGAAAGATTTGAAATTTACTTTATATTCTAACTTTAAACAGATTTTTTAAAATAAAATAGCAATAGCACTTAGACTTATATACCGCTTTACAGTGTTTTACAGCCCTCTGTAAGAGGTTTACAGAATCAGCATATTGCCCCCAACAATTTGGGTCCTCATTTTACCCACCTTGGAAGGATGGAAGGCTGAGTCAACCTTGAGTCTGGTGATATTTGAACTGCTAAACTGCAGGCAGCCGGCAGGCAGCAGAAGTACCCTGCAGTACTGCACTCTAACCACTGCACCACTATGGCTCAAAATGATATATTGTTGGTATCTGTCACCAGAGTAATTGCCTGGAATATACAATGATACTTTGAATCTTTGTGGGAAACACGAAGAGCATGAAAGGATATTTTACCATATTTGGTGGAGGTGTGAAAAAGTAAAAAAAAAGAAAAGAAACAAATATGTATATTAATTCAAAAGACTTTAAAGAACAATTGGAACCAGAGGCATTTTGTTTGGACTAATGGACAGGCAACCAGAAAAAAAATCATGAAACTTTGTCTTTATATATGACATCTGCAGCAAGATTTTATACACTCAAAAGTGGAAAGATTCAACACTGTTCACAAAATTAATCTAAAAATGAGTTATATTAGAAAAAGCTTTTAATATTTGAAATTTAATCTTTATAACTTTCATTTTTCTCACAAATCCAGTTCCAACTTATAAACCTGAAGAAAAATAAGCAAAGTTCCAGACACTAATACTGATTCTTATATTAATATAATCACCCTCTGAAATATGAGGAAATCCCCTTTTTCTTGTAGTTAACTCCCGCCCCTACCAACTAAAAGGTGAAGAATGGAAGTATAAACTCGTAAGACAATTTCAATACCAAGTTTATTTCTAAATGGATCTAATACTAGACAAGGTTTATTTCTAGAAAATGTGAAACTAGAAATTTAAAGAAAATATAAACCCAGAAAATTAATCTATAATAAAGGCAAAAATATAGGATATAGTTTGCTAATCTGAATTAATTTTAGATTTTATTTTATGAGAAACTAGTAAAGTTTTTAACAACAATTTTAAAAGCCATCATAGAGATGATCAAGCCAAGCCCAAGGGACTTTGGTCAAACGCATCGTAAGTCACAAGACCAAAAGGGATCTAAGTCCAGCCCACCTTGAATGCCTTCTCATTCCCTCTCATTTTCCTTGATCATTAGTAGATCAGATTTTTGTTGCGAGCTTAAGCTTGCAATAAATTTTATACTTATTTGAACTGCCTGAATCTCCTGATTTCCCTGGCGCTTGACAACTACACATTTCAGCAGCTTAGTTGTTGCTCATTACTCATACTCATTATAAATGAAATGAGTTCTATCAGTCTGTAACTCAAATGGAGATTAAAACACAAGAAAATTAAGTGGCAGTATTTAAAATTGGCATCAAGTATATGTGCTCCAACCATGCCTACCGTAGATAATATCATTTGCTGACATGGAAGCAAATTCTGTTTAGAAAACATCTTTTTCAGAGGCTTAATGAAGGACAGATGGCAATTTATGCATATGTAATGCAACAATATATTAAAATGAGTTTTTAAAAGCAAGTTAATTAAGATAACAAGTTTGCTTGTTTGAACTATAAAGCCTCTTGATAAAACTTAGTGAAAGCTGACTTTGACTTTTCCAATCTGGAAAATAAAAGGAAGGAATATTAGGTATGTTCACCCACCGCCTTAAGTTATTTGTGAAAATTACAGTAAAGGTAGGCTAAAAAATACATTAAAATATATACACCTTTCTTACAGTAGAGCTTAAATATACATTTAAAATAGAGATCTGAATGCTGATATATTCATTCAAAATGTTTCCAAACATTTGGAAACAAATTTGTACCATTTTTCTCCCTCCCCCGCCCCCCATTTCCATGTAGGAATTACTACATTTTTTTGGTTCTACATGTTAAGTTTCCCACTTTTTTTGAGGAACTCCTTTACTCCATATATTTTTTTATTTCATTTTTTTATTCTTCTTCTTCTCAAGCCATTCATTCCTCTTTTATATGACAGACTTCATGCTGGGACTGGCAATAAACTTCTCTACACACTTAATCCCATACAGAAGGATACATTTATAGCAGAATCTCAGAGACGACTAAATAAGGTGCACTATCACAGACAAAATGAAAGTCAAACATATGGAAAAATCAGCCTCCAGCACAGTACAGAAATTGTGTGTGTGTGTGTATTTGTGTGTGTGTTTACTCCAGGTATAAATCCTAGAACTTTTCCTCTACTGCTCAATTAACAGACTTCAGTTTGGAAACCAGTTGCTTGGCATTTATGTGCAATATTTCTTGCCTTGTTAAGTGGTTTCCTCCTTGTCAACTTCAGCCCTTACAATTGTTTTGCAATTTGATCCTTGTTCATTTTCTCTATCCCATCATACCTCCTGAACTATTTCTTTCGCATTCAACCCATTTTAATTGACTGCATTTATTGTTAACCCTTTTTCATTTTGATTACCGTATTTTCCAGAGTATAAGACACACCTTTTTACCCCCCAAAAGAGGGTAAAAATCTGGGTGCGTCTTATAGTCCGAATATAGCCCCACCCACCCGCCGGCCCCCACCCTTCAGAAGTTGTCGGCCTCCGCGTGTTGCATTTTCTGGCGGTTTCAGATGGCAGGGATCCTCACATTGCCAAAAATGAGCATCACATTTTCGGTCTCCACACGCTAGGAAATGGGCAGCGGAAATGGTTAGGGCCTGACCCTTCTCCAGACGACCTAGGCTGAGGGCAATCAGCTTCTGCTCCTGGCCTGGGAGACAGATCTGGCCAAGAGGAAAGAGAAAGTGAGACTGCAGAAAAAGAGGAGGAGGGCACGCAGCTCTGCGAATTTGTGGCTAAAGGGAAAGAAGAAAACTCTGGGCACATTGAGAAGAGACACACTCCTGTTGCTAAAAGAAGGTTGAAGCTGATCCCCCCCCCCCGCTCTCTTAAACTGAACTGCACTGCTTTTCTGACTTGTTGATAAATGATCCTGGGAGAAAGCAGCAGCCGGCCACTGTGGAGGTGGTGCTGATCCATTTCGGGTAGTCAAAACACCAAGCGGCTTTGGGGAGCTGAGACATTTCTCTTTCACGCCACCCCGCTCAGTGCAGTTCAATTTAAGAGAGCAAGGGGGGATGGAGTCCCTCTGGGCATGACGAAGGGAGGAGGAGGTGGCTGAGGAGGGACAAATGTAGGTGCAAGGGAAGGTACAAGGATGGGGGGAGGGACTGCAGGAGAAGCAGCCCTTCTCCTCTTCTTCCAGCAACAGGAGTGTGGGTATTCTCAATGTGCTCAGAGTTTTCTTCTTCCTCTTTAGCACTGAGAGCTCAGAGTTCTCCCAGGGTCTGCCTGGAAGCA
This sequence comes from Ptyas mucosa, assembly GCA_012654045.1. Taxonomy (NCBI): domain Eukaryota; kingdom Metazoa; phylum Chordata; class Lepidosauria; order Squamata; family Colubridae; genus Ptyas; species Ptyas mucosa. Next base: position 32,772,491 of record WNWU01000003.1, on the reverse strand, counting down.
GCTCCAGCAGTTCTGATAGCTGCCTTGACAACTTGTGCGAGGACTAGAGATCCCCACTCCCTACAGCAGTAAACTTCTCCTTAACCACCCAAGATTTCTGCCCCCATGGCTGCTGTGCAGCATAGGGTGAGGGGTGGTCGGTGTAGACCACCTGCAGGCTTTGAGTCTGCTGAGGGGGCTTGCATCTTCAAGGAACTGGTGGGTTGCTGGGCGCTGCGCAGGAGGTGTAAGATGAGTTATCATCCGAAAACTGTTGCCATGATCTCCGCTGCCTGGAACTCCCAAAAACACAATGCTCTTTCTTTGCCCTGGACCGAGGACAGGGCAGCCACTGTCGACGGATAGTGTTGGGCGATAGCCGTTTGTCCAGCCCTTCCTGGAGGAACACCAGTGTTTGGCCCACAGATACAGGGTCCAATCCCAACCTGAAATACCAGGAACAGAAGTCTTTCCAGATTGCATCATATATCTGATTGGTGGAAGGCCTTCTGGAGGCCTGTATAGTCTGAATCACCCTGGAGGAGTAATTGTCCCGGTTCAGAAGTCTCTGCTTAAATGCCAGACGGTCAGTTGGAGCCACTGTGGGTCTGGGTGGACCAAGGCCCCCTGGCTGAGGGAAAGTGTCCTGCAGTATCCTCCAGAGTCTGGCCACTGATAGGTTGACTAGGTCGGCAAATCATGGCCATCTGGGCCAGTGAGGTACAAGAAGCAGGTCCCCCGACTTTTTCACCAATACCTTCTGGATCACCTTTGGAATGAGGGGAAGAGAAGGAAAGGTGTAGAGAAGTCTTTGGGACCAAGGACTTCGAAAAACATTGATCCCCCCGCCCCTGGTACTGCAAACCTTGCGAAGAATCTGAGCAGTTGTGTGTTGTCCTGAGTGGTGAACAGGTCCACGGCAGGCCGTCAGAAGCAATTTATCAGCTCCTGGAATAATGTTGGATGCAGGCGCCACTCCGAGTGGTAGACTGTGGCCCTACTGAGCCAGTCCACCTGCAGATCCGTCACTCTGGAAATATGTTCCGCCCAGATGGACAGAAGGTGTCTCTCCGCCCAGAGGCCTAGTTGTTCAGCCTCCTGCATTAGGGATCTGGAATGGATGCCCCTTGGCGATTTATATGGGCCTTGGTAGCCACATTGTCTGTCAAGATCAATACATGTCTGCCCAACACCATGTCCTGGAACTGCCTGAGGGCCAGGTGAACTGCCCTGAGTTCCAGCCAGTTGTTATTGTGGCCCAGGTCTGTCTGCGACCACTGTCCCTGAACCTGGACTGGAGATCAGCCTCCCCCCCAACCAAAGAGGCTGGCGTATGTAGTAACAGTCAGGCAGCCTGGTTCCTTGAATAGACACCCTACTGTAATTGTCTGGGAAGTCCACCACCGGAAGGAACGGATCACTCTCGTAGAACCCTGACCTTGGCCAGTGAATTGCTCCTGCCTGACCTTTGGTAAGGCAGGAGGAACCACTGTAGGGATCTGGTGTGCAGGCGTGCCCAAGGGACGATGGAACTACAAGACACCATCTTGCCCAGGAGCTGGGAGAGAAGGGCCAGTGGTACTGTACAATCTCTTCTGACTCGACTTGCCAAGTCCCTTAGGCTCGCCTGTCACTCCTGGGAGAGGTAGGCCTTGCATGCCACGGTGTCTATTACTGCTCCTAGATGGACAAATGGTTCATTGGTGATAAGTGGCTCTTGTCTACATTTATTGAGAACCTGTGGTCCTGGAGCACCTGGATTGTAATCCGCAGGTCCTCCCTTGCCGGAAGAGGACTGTATCAGGATATCGGCCAGGTAGCACTGGACGCACATCGGAAGAGCCCAGATATGTGCCGTTAAGGCAGCTAACAGCTGCGTGAATGTCCTGGGTGTTCAAAGGTAGGGCCCTGTACTGGAAGTGTCGGCCAGCGTAATGGAAGCAGAGATATTGTCAATGCGCTGGTAAAATGGGGACATGCAGGTAGACCTCCGTCAGGTCTATTGACGTGAGAAGTCGCCCTCTCTGACTCTCTCCAGGATGGATTAGAGCGACTATATCTTGAACCGCCTATAGATTAGTAGGCGAGTCAGCCTTTTCAGGTCCAGAATTGCCCTCCACGTCCCCAAGGTCTTTGGTATGACAAAGAGGATGGAATAGAATCCCATTCCGTTGGTCCTCTGAAACCGGCTGGATCTTGTGAATGTCCAACAGATGTTGAATAGCCGTTTCCATGAGGACCTGCTTTGACTTGTCCCTTGAAATGGGACAACGTATAAAAAACCTCGGGGGTATGGAGAGGAACTCTAGGGAGAGGCCGGACATCACCATCTCCAGGACCCAGGCATCTGATGTAATCTCCTCCCATCAATCTCCAAAGAGGGCCAGGCGACCCCCGATGGGAGGTTGGACCGGCAGTCACTTTGAGTGTCAAAAGGACCAACTTCTCCCACCACAAAAGGGCTACTTAGCCTGAAATTGCCTACTTCTACATGACCAATCCTGCTGCTGCTCTTGTCTGGGGATGTAGGGTCTCTGGGGATGTGGAAATCCTGCACCTGCATCCATCGCCTGAAAGGAGGGGTGGCGAAAATACAGTGTAAAGCGAAATTCGCCCTGTCTAGAGCAGGATGGTATGATTTTTCTTTTGTCTCTAGACTCTACAAAGATGGTGTCCAGAGATTGCTCAAAGAGATTCTCCCCTTTGAAAGGGCCTGCCCTCAGGTGTCCGCCTGCCATTGACATAGCCAGGGCAGGCTGCGTGATGCTATGGAAGAAGCCATGGCCCTGGAGGCAAGCTTGGCTCCATTAAGTGTGGCATTAGCAGAGACCTTCGTTGCTTCCACAAGTTTGTTAATGTCCTGGTGTGTCCTCACGTTACCTGCCGGGATCCTCCCTTGTAGCTGGTGAAACCAGATCAATGAGGCCCTGTTGAAAAATGAAGTGGCCGTGGAGGCTTTGACCGCCCAGGCCGCAGCCTGATGAGTCTTTTAGAGCGTTTATTCCGCTCTTTTGTCCTCTGCCTTAAGGGTTTTCTTAGGATCGCCAGGTATGGCAGAAGAGGATTGCATAGCAGGCACATGGGCATCCACTGCTGGTATCTGGAGCACCCTAGTGAGATCTGGGCCCACATTGTACAATCTCCTGTCAGAAGAGGATGGGTTGGGACCTGACCCAGGTGAAGCCAATTGTCTCTGGACCACATCAATAAACATTTTCGGGAGGGGTTGATCTTTGCCTCTGTCATCTGTTCAGAGAAGAGGGGGTAAGTGGGATCAGCTGAGCCCACAGCTGTATCTGGAGCTGAATGATCTGCCCCCAGGCAGGTCAAATTTCCAGCCTTAAAGAGGAGGGACTTGAACAGGGCAGGATGGAATAGCCCTGTAAAAACCGTCTGGTCCGGTGTCAGTCCCTCATCTTCAGAGAGCTCCATTTCCCTTTGCCCCTCCTTCCCTGAGAGTGATGACTAGCTCCACTGGGAGGTAGCAGGGGAGTAGGGCTCTGGAAAGGCTGAAAGCTCCCCTGGGAGCTGGGCTGCCTGGCCTAATCCTGGATCTAGAGAGAATCCAGATGCTACAGAAGGAGCCCGCCTGCTCTGCTGTAATCCAGCAGCTATGCCCTGTCTGATGGCATCTGCAATGATCAATTGCATACTTGAGGAAAGCTCAGGCTCTGGCACCTCCTCTGGGTGCAACCCACTGCTGTGGGGGTGAATGTTGCTTTAGCAACAGGCCTAGCCTCCTTGCAGGGTTGTTCTCAAGTTCCTGCAGCCGCAGGCAGATCTGACAGGGAGTTCCAGTAACCTGCTTTGCTGACAGGCATTTGAGTGTCTGGCAGAGAAGTCTGCTCTCCAGCTCCTCCTGCTGGCAAGTCTTGTGAGTATAGCCTCCTTGCTTGGCTTGGCTTGCTCCGCAGTTCTAACGGTTGATCACCGTTATGGCAGGAATCTGTCATTCTCCCCTTGGGGGGTATTTGTAGGCTTCTCTTGGCAGCCTCTTTTTGCCTTTTGGCACACAGCTTCTCTAGGGCTTTCTCCCGTTTGTGTGTATCCTTCTCTGCTGCCTTGGAGCTCTTGCGAGCAATTGCAGCTCGATTCTGTGAAGTTCCCTGTGCCACCATTCTGGTTAAAGGACTCAGCCCAGGACTGCAGGAAATGGCTGGTGAGTCGTGGCCTCATTGGCATTCACCACTTTGCAGCCGTGAGCCACCGTCTCATCCGCCATCTTTTTGACAATCTGACAGGCAGACTCGCTCATTGAAGAGTTCAGCTGCCAGCACGGTCTCAGAAGTTTTAGAGTATGCCGGGGAAACGGGCAGGGGCTCTGATTGCTGCAGGAGTGTCAGGGAAAAGATAGGGGTCTTGTCGGATTGCCCTTTCGAAGGGAAGACTGACAGCCGTTTCACACCCTTTTCAAAATGCTCGGCTTTCCTGTCAGCTCTGGCTCCTGTGACTTCCAGCAGGCTGGGCAAAAGCCCTTCAGGCTGGGCAACGCATTAAAGGAGATGAAGACTCCTTTCACGTTTTTGAGACCCTGGCAGTTAGCAGCGTGGAGCTAGGCTCATTCACGCTACTGCTGCACTGTACCTTCAAATGCCTGCTGATCTGTTGGTCTTCAGTGGGCTCGAGCCAAAGCTCTTTATGCTGGAAAGTTCTGGTGGCTCTACCAGTCAGACTGGGAGCCAGCCGAGTAAAATAGTTCAGTTGTTCTGCTGTAGAAATCCAAGAATTCCACCTCAAAGAAATGGAGTAATTTTTGACATGTCTGTCCTACTGAGGGACTGAGTCAAAATCTGGGGACCGTTGGTAATGGAGGCATGTCCTCACAGTTCTGATAAACTCAGTCCAATCAACTAGGAGATGAAGTCAACCCATTCCTGGATGCTATCTCCACCATAATGGAGAAGCAGACTGACACTGAACAAAAGAGACTAAGCAACTAAAGGGTAGATGATTGTGAATGAGGGGCTACTTTGCAAGACTATGGCCGGTAGCTGGGAGGAGACAGCAAGCTGCCTCTGTTGTACAGAGCTCCAGCAGGCACATCAGATGTGCATATGGAAATTTGCAGCTAGCTGAGGCTGCTAAAGTGATGCACGTTTGCCAGGAGCCCGGCAGTTGGAATGACAATAGTGGTGATGAGCCCAGCGCTACAAACTCTCAATACTAAGAAGGACAAATACAGTAAAGTTCAGCTGGGCTTTGCAAGTGTAGCCAGCCTGAGTGCAGAGCAGCCCAAAAAGGAGGGGGAGAGGCAGGTGGGAGAAGTTGAAGTGGAGGCAAGCAGAGCAGGGCAGGGTAGGAGAAGTATGAGATACTCACCTAATTACAGTGAGGTTCTGGCTAACAACTGCAAACAGGAGTGCTATAACTGCCATGGCTAAATAGTGAGGTCATATAATGTATTGCCTAATGATCGCTTCACTTAACAATGGAAATTCCAGTCCCAATTAGGATTGTTAATCAAAACTACCTGTAATGAATATGTCCAGTAAATTGTTGGATAGCATAGCAGTTAGAATGCTGCCCTTTGATACGAAAGACTAGGTTTCAAATCCCAGCTGGTGCCTACCAGTTGGGCTTCTTGGACCCCTTCTAACATTTCATTGACTACCTCGGATGCAAGAGTGACATGAACTAAGAGAATCATGCCAACTTGGACAAGACAATTGAACCTGGAATTGATGGAATGCTACTGTATCGGTAGACTTAATGAGATGGGTTAAATGAAAACTATGAGGGAACTATGGATTGGCAAAAGACTTACATCCATGCTAATAATGGCTGGAAACATCTAGTTACTCAATTCTTCACATTGTGAAGAAAAAGCTGTTTTAATAATTTGAGGCAGACCAATTACACATTACATCCTGGACTCAAGAAGACCCAGAAGATCAATTGAACATGTAGCCAACATCTGAAACTGGAACGTCACTGCCACTTCCTCCATTACAGAGCACAGCACTTGAAATGAAACATTTGATCAAGGATAAAGTAGATATCATAAACTCTCAATACCAATTACCAAGGCTCAGTGGAAAAATATCATCTGATGGTATGACAGAAGAAAGATTGCCCTCATGACAATACCTACTACAATCACAATTCAAGTCAATGAACTGGCACATAGTATAACCACTGTAATCCTGGAAATGTCTGGCTGCATGATCAAAAAGAACAGCAATACGTATGCCTCCCCTGGAAAATTGGACATCAAGATCAAGACAATTTGGAGATAAGTTAGTAAGCTGGTGGAGATTGACCTACAGAATGGTGTGTGGAGATTAAGGATAAAACTAGATTACTTAAAAAATATAAGGGTATGACTATCTGAAGCCCTAGAGACTGCTAAAAAAGATTCATAATACTGACTACTGGGCTAAAGAGGTACATTACAGAAGCAGAGACTAAGAAAAGAGAGAGACCGACCCAAATACATGGATAATAATTCATATCAGTGAAATTGTGCTTCTGAATTGTGAAGTCATCAAATATTTTAATTACTGTAATTAAATTATTGTTTTTGCAGGAAGAAAAAGATCTTTGTGAATTCTCTTTCTGGGAGGAGACAGAAAGAACAGGGAAAGTGATAATTAGAAATATTTCCTCAACTTAAAAGCATTTTAACTGGGTTTTCTTATAATTTCTCCTTAGTAAGTCACTATTATAGAAGAAGGCATGGCAATGGAGCTGAAAGAATGGCTTGTTTTGGCAAATAATGAGCTAATTGGCAAAGCTATTAATAACTTGTGTTATTGATCATTGTGCTGTAGCAGAAGAATGATGAAGAACATAAAATGCACTGCACACATACATCTCATCTCCTCTCATACGCTCCATTTTAAAGTACAAAGATATAAAAAAAGTTGCTGCAGTAGAGCTTATAACATGGGACAGCTTTAGTTGTGGGAGATGTGAATCAATATGTTGTATCTCACAGATGATTACATATAAACAAGAAACAAAAAAACATGAATCTGAAAACCTCTAATAGAGCTAGGTAACATAAATATCAGCTGATGGGGGAAGCAAAAAAAATGCAAACATGATGGGAATGATGGGAGTAGCCTCATGCTGTAACTCCTTGTGCATTTTGAGAATGCATGCAACATTGCAATGCACATAGAAAACGGCTGAACTGATTTGATATTTCTGATAATGCCCCCTTTCCCCTCAATGCAAATGCTACTAAATGCCAATTACATTATCAACTAAAGTGAGCTAATATATTATGTCAAAAAAATTCTTGAGTCTTATGACTCTAAATATATAGATGAATTTGGAATAATTTCTTCATCTGTTCAGTGAGGAAAACCATGGTTGGGTTTAGGATTTAGGTTTCTGGGAGGGATGAGAATTTACTATGCAAGACATGAAAAACAAAGGAAACTGCACTGCTTTCATAATTGGGAAAGATATTTGGTGGTGTCTAAAAGTTTTTGAATGCTTTTCAATTTTCAGTATTTCTGCATAAATATGACCTAGTGTGATCAGTTCTCTACACAAGTCCTAAAACTAGATAAAAATAGCACAATTCTACACGTAAGTCAAAAATATTAAATTTATTAATGAAACTCTGATTATTACCCAGTCAGAAGACTATAGGAATAGATGGAATATCGATTGTACAGAAACAGCAAGCTTGCAACCAAGAAAAAATCTGTAAAGTTTCTAACTAAAACATACCAGCAAATCTGAAGAATGACACAGTAGCCAATGTATTTGAAGAAGTTAGTCTACTTAGCAATATCAAAGAACAGAGATTTAGCAGAATATTCAAATTAGTGTCCTTAATTTCAGATACTAGCAAAACAAAGCACAGATTGGAAATCCACATGGAAAGAGATTATTCAAGCTTTCAAAATGACCAAAGAATAAAATAATAAAACAAAATTCTGGGATGCATCACTAGACTGTATCTCTCTATCTCTCTGCCCCTCTCCCTCTCTCCTCTCCTCTGTATCTCTCTCTCTCCCCCCCCCC
>WNWU01000003.1:32740875-32764522 GCA_012654045.1 Ptyas mucosa | reverse complement strand
CTCCCTCTCTCTCCCTCCCTCCCTCTCCCTCCCTCCTTCTCTCTCTGAAAGCCACGGCTGGGGGCAACAGGACACAACAGGTCATGGCTTCTCTCCTGCACTAAGACTCCATCTCCCGAAATGTGCGCACCCTCCTGGTCCCACCACAACCGGCCAGGGGGTCGCAAGAGAAGGAAGGTCGCCCAAAGGGAAGCCTCCACCGTGGCTGGCGATTGTTCCTGAGCCAGCCCGGATTTCTCAAATCAAGAAATAAAAGGAGTAGCAAAGGGCCCCAAGGAGAGCTTGCTGGCTTGGCCCAGCCACACCTTTTCGAGAGAGAAAGAGAAAAGAGACACAGAGACAGAGAGAAAGATCCACACATAGAGACATAGGGGGGGGGGGAGATCAACTGACGGGCGAGCGTCTTTGGCAAGGGCTTTCTCCGAGCTTGACCCTCTGGTTGGGTGTGCGAGGTTCAGCAGGGCCAGCTCCCTTTTCCCTGAACCTCTTAAAGCCATGGCTGGGCACTGCTGGCCCAGCCCACTTTCCGACGTCCCATCTTCCTGGATCCCATTCCCACCACGCCAGCCCTCATGTTAGCGAGGCTGGCATCAGTCACGGCCAGGCCAGGAGAGCAGGTTGCGCGTCTCTCCAAGCAATCGAGGCAAACCCAGCACCAACAAGGGCCAGAAGAAGCTCCACAAGAGTGAGGTGCAGGAGAATCAGCCCCAGCTGCTTCTCCATCCCCCGCCGTCATTCTTACCTTCTCACGCCAGGCGAGGGAGGGGAGGGGAGGGTGAGGGGCGGGGCCAGCCAGTGATGGGGCAGGAAGCTGCAGCAGAGGGCCCAAAGAGTCGCATGCGGCTCCGGAGCCATGGGTTGCCGACACTCGGTCTAGAATGTATAAAGGTTACTTTGAATTTATGCTCAAAGTGTGAACAAGAGGTGACATTTTACCAAGCTTGGGTGGAAGTGTAAAAAATGTAAAAATAAATGGTTTCAATTATATACATTAATTAAGATGATTTTAAAGATCAATGTACAATTGAAGTGAAATGTGTTTCTTTTGGAACTGATTGACAAAAAGTTGAGAAAAACTCACAGAACTTTGTCTTTATATATGATAACTGTAGCAAGGCTATTTGCACAACAGTAGAAAGAACTGGTATTATCCACAATGGAAGAATGGATAGTGAAGGTGATGGAACTTTTTGACATGGCTAAATTGAAAGCTTTGATCAGAAAAGAGACTTAAGTTTAATGAACTTTATGATATGTGGTTTTGATAACTAAAAGAAATTACAAAAAAAAATAATTTATGTTGTAATCATAAGGGAAGTTATTTACAATTGTACTTATAACTGCTACAAAAAAATAAGAAGTTACTTCATTTTTTTCTTTTTCTACAGTTTTGACTGTTCTTTTTTTTCTTTCTTTACTTTTCTTTCTTTTACTCTAAATATTAATTTTTATTAATTTTTTATCTTATTTAAAATTCTAATAAAGTTATTATAAAAATAAAAAACAAAGTATTTGGAAAGTACCTTGTTATGCCAATTTGCTTTATATAGTAGTTAGATCAGATCAAAGGTGCTTTATTATACAAAATCCTGTGAAAGTACTGAATTTGTTGAATGACATTATTCCTTTTTTAAAAAGTGGGAGGCAAGTTATCTTTTTTTGGAAACTAGCATATATAATTAGTGAACATATATCCTTTATTATAAAGAACAGTCTTTTGTTTCAAAAACCTGTCTTTTATTTAATTTCATTATTTATTTTCTTGAGTTTGCTCTTGAATTTTCTTTTGTAAAGCAAAGTTATAACATATACATTTTTAATACTTATGAACTACTTTCAGATTTGCACCTTTTTCAGGTTTGTGATTTCTTTTTTCTAAGAAAATATTTTCACTGTACATATATTCCTAGCAAAAGAGATCTATAACAGGACACAATAAGCTGAAAAAATAGAGGGAATTGTATCCATGGCTTGCAGACAGGAATGGGTAGCTCTCTCCTAAAATATTCCTTTAACCCTAGAAGTTGAAATCTGGGTCTTCTGTGTATCAGAGATGAAGAAGCAGTCCAGGCTTTCAATATGATCATCCCCAAGTGGCCTCTTTTTACTTGGTGATCTTATAGGCTTTTTGGTTTACTAAGGAACCTTGGGAGATGAAGCTGCAGATGTAATCCCTGGAGCATCAATACAGAAGATAAAAAGTGGATTTGAGTGACCACAGGTATGAGCCTAGGTTTGGGCCTACATGATAGTGTTAAGGGAGGCAGAGGATTTCAACTTCTCCATTGTTGCCCTGACAAAAGTAGTACTTGTTTAGGGATGCATAACTCAGATTTGTCCAAACCTTGATTCCTCACGGACAATAGCTGAGGTGTTACCATGTTATCTTTTACATTCCTTTTGAACTGAAGACTCTGATGAAGTGGCTAGCGTGTTTTCTAGGTAGAGAGGTCTGCTACCTGTGCTCTGGATTCCCATCCTTGCAGCTTCTTTAGAGTAGAGGCACATATGTAATTGTCTAGGATCTGGGAGACTATCAATACCTCTTTAGAAGAGGGAGTGGTACTTGCAGCCTTGAAAGAATTTGAGGTACGCTCCCTTTTATTTTATACCTTCCTTGCATACAGCCAGCTTTGAATACAATTGTCCAACTTCCAAACCCTCTCTTTTGGGAAAAGTTGTTGAGAGGATGGTAAAATAGATGCAAAATGACTAGGAAAGAAACAGATTATCTAGATCTTTGTAAATCAAGACTTAGCCTGGGATAGAAAGAACATGGACATTGACGGTAGAAGATCATGTCAAGATCAAGATATCATAGTACACTAATCCCAGTTCTATTTTTCAACCCCCCAAAAGAACGGACCCAAAAATCAACTTCTCAGGAAGACCAGAATTATTATTTTTTAAATTGTTTTTTGTCCCTTCAAATTAGTGTTAAATCCTGGAAAGATTTTCAGAAGTAGTTTTCCCTTGCCTTTTTCCTAGTCTGAAACAGTGACTGGTCCTAGGTTATACAGCTGGTTTTGTGCTTAAGGCAGGAATAGAATTAACAGGCTCCTGGATTCTAAACGTTTGCCTTAACCACTACCTGAAACTGGCTCTTATATGTAATTAATAGCTTATAACAGCATAATTTTACAACACTGATTGTGCTTTTCATCCCCTCCCTCTTGCACTCCTGTAAATGAGGAAGAGGCCAAACTGAGTATCTTGTTAATACTTATCTCTGTTGCCAGGATTTAAGAAATCAGTTTTGTCCTTTTTGCTTACTAATGGTTCCTAAATATTTGCTTCAAGGCTACCTGCCTGGTTTTCTACATTATTAGAACTCTCAACAGCTTTTCATACCATCAATCATGGTATCCTTCAGGCCACTAGTAGGGACTGGAAGTGGGAAACACTCTCTTAGTGGACAGTTATAATTGGTGGTGATATAGAAGGGAAGAAAAGCTGGTCCCCTGGCCCTTAATATGTGAAGTGCCTCATGGTTCGGTCCTTTGCCGATGCTGTCACCAATGTGAAGATGATAGAAGATTTCATGTCAATTTGGAATGTAGTAACATCAATATCAACCTATACTTTACTTCCCCCACCATCCCGCCCATTGATGCATTAGAAGTCTTGCTCCTATAGTCTGGAAACTGTAGGAGTGTGGATGGGACAAAGTAGGTTGAAATTGAACCCAAGAAATATCATTTGCCATTAAGATTTTTGGTCAGTCCCAGCCTTAAATATAACCTTTATTTCCAAGAATACTGATGGGTCTTGTATATCTCACATGAATTTACTCAAAATCCAAATTAAAGAGAGCTGTAAGTCAATGTTTAGAAGCATGCATGCTTCCTCAGAAACAAAGCCCTGCTGGAATAGTGAAGAATAGCCTGCAAACCTAAAAGAGGTGGTTGGGAATAACTTCAATTGTTTACCTTCTGGTAAATGGGAGTGTTATGACTTGCCTTATTCCCCACAGCAGCTTCCTTTTGCGAATTGCCATGTATGTGTTCAAAATTCTATGTCCACCTCTCAAAAAAGGGTGAGACTCCTGATCCTAACCTTGTGCCCATTATTGCTTTTAATAGATTTTCTTCCTTTTAATCAAATGAAGTAAAAAAGAAAGCAGTTTTGGCAAGATTAAATACTGTACAATTCCTATCCAAAGTCTTTAATTGGAAAGCATATTTGTAAATTACTGTAGATTAGATTTTTTTTCCAGATTTGCCTATGAATTATACCCTTCTTATTTATATAAAAACTGTGTTATAATAATAATAGGAGATGTTTAACAACTTGAACATTTGTTGGAAAATCAATTTGGCCAAGCCTGTAAGTTTCTTCAGTGAATATTGTTGATCTGGACCTTGGACCTTGCATGTAGATTTGCAGACTTATGCCTTGCCCTCAGACTTTGTGTTGCTTGTGACTTTGATTCATTGGGACTTGTGTTTCCATGTGAGTGGGACCTGCGGAATAACATTAAGGGGCTTGCAAAATCTCAATAAAGACTTCAAACTCTCTTGGTCTTATGCGTACATGGACAAGGACAAGACATTTGCCAAGCACCTAAAAGGTGATCATGTGGTCATGACTCTGTGTGTGTGGGGGGGGGGTTGTTCTGCAGCAGTATTAGTTTTGAGAATGGGTCATAAGAAGCTTTTTTAAAGTCCTGGTAACTTTGTACGGTCGTTAAGTGACTAGCCATTAAGTGAAGACTACTTGTAGCCAGTTTGTGAGCATTTAGAAAAAAATCCAATGTTTGGCAGGAGCCAGCATGGATTTATTAAGAATAAATCATGCCAAACTAGCCCGATTTTCTTTCCTGATAGACTGACCAGTTTACTTAATGATAGGAATGCCATGTCTTCAGCAAAGCATTCAAGAAACTTACCATGAGATTATAGTAAAGTAATGGATTATGCTATTGTTAGAGTGATACAGAGTTGGCTGAACAATCATACCCAACCAGTATATATCAATAACTCTGCAAACTGAAGTATCAGATAGTATATGTCAGCTACTATTCAATGCATTTATACATGACTTTATCAAATTTGCAAATAACACAGACAGGTGGATTGCAAAGAATTTAGAAGACAGTCAAGATACAAGAGCATCTTGGAAAAGTTGAAATAAGAAATAAAAACCAGCAAGATTAATTTCAAGAGACACAAATACAAAGCCTTACATCAAAGATTGAACAGGAGGCATGGTTATTATAATGGGCAGCTGTAACTACAAAAAAAAAAGTCATCCTAAATGGAATAAACAGACGTATAGCTCGAGATCAAAAAAAAATCTTAATTCCTCTTTCTCTCGCATTGGTCTTACTACAGCTAGAATACTGCACCTAGTTCTAGGCATTCCATTCCTCATATGGTTTCCTTTATACCCCTCATCAGCTTGGTCATTTTTTCTAAACATACTCAAATTGTAGAAATTCTAGAAAAGCTGATGATGGATATAAAGGAAAACCATATGAGGAATAGGAAGGACTGGGAATGCTTAGCCTGGAGAAGAACTGCAAGGAGGCGTAATAATGATATTCAAGTATCTGAAGATCTATAACATGAAAAAATGAGAGAAGAAATATTCAGAGGTATTCCAGAGGAAAAGACAAGACATAATGAGCTGAATTATAAGGAGGCAGCTTTCAGTTTGCTGTTATCTGATTGTAAGAGCTATTCAACAGTGGAACAGATCGCTTTAGGAGATAGTAGACCTTTACTAGAAATCTTTAAACAGATATCATTCTTAAGCTAAATATATCTCAGTTTCATTTATATAAATCATGTATCTGAAATAACTATGGGAAATTCATTTTAGTCCATGCATAATTTCCCTGTTTTAGAAAGCAATTTTTGTGGTTAACAAATAAGTTTTATAATTAGTCCCATGAGATGTAGAATTTGAGACAACTTTCTTAAACAGAGCTCCAAATATAGCCACTGATTATAGAGAAATAACCTGAAATTTTCAACATATCATAAGACATCAGGACTGGTCAACATGACGAAAAGCAGCAGAGGCATTAAGGATTCTGTTGCCTGGTGGGTTTTTGGGGAAGGCTGGGCTGTGGGGCTGTTAATTCTGAGTGGCCCATTTCTATAATAAAAATAATGAAACCTTAGATTTCAACTTTTTTTCACAGTCTTTCCTCACCTTTCCTGTGTTACCGTGTTTCCCTGAAAATATGCCCTAGCCCAGTTTTCATGCATGTGCCTAATATAAACCCTACCCCCAAATTAAGCTCTTGTTAAGCCCCACCCAGTATCTGGTTGTACGAGGTGGGTGAGGCGCATGCGTAAAAATCTAGCTAGGGCGGGGGGAAGCTGCCCCACGTGCCCTGCACCCACTTACCTTAGAACTCCCGCAGCCAGGCCTCCCATGCCCCGACAACAGTTGCGCTGCTCTCATGGCCAGATGCCGCATGACTCGTCGCGCAGCCCATGAAAGCTGTCTCCAAGCTGTAAAACTGTCTTCCAGCTGTTTTTCAGTTAATTAAAACAATTTTAACTTCTATAGGATTTTTTTTATTTTTTTGAGGAAATAATGTTTTAAAAAGCTACCATCGGCTATCCTTTTCCTTTTGGCTAAACTCCTCTAAGTGCACTCCAACCATTGCCACTTGACTGCACTTTCTTTCATTCTTGCTTCCCTTCTGAGAGGGCAGAAAAGAATGTGAGCCAAGAATGTGTATGGTATGCTGCCACTCGTGGCAGGAGACTAAGTGGTGCCGCCGGTCATGTGCGCAACAGCACAACATGAGGACCCGGTTTATGGGGGCAATAAGCTGACTTTGTATAAAATATACAAAAGTATGAAGGCTATTGCTTTACACATTGTAAGCCGCTCTGAGTCTCCGGAGAAGGGCGGCATATAAATAAATAAATTAAAAAAAACATGCTATGCTGCATCCTGCCGCGAGCGGAGACACTGACATGATGAGCCTCGTGGTGTCCTGCCACGAGCGGCAGCACCAGCACAATGTGCCATGCAGCCTCCTGCCTTGACCAGCAGCACCGGCATGATGTGCCATGCAGCCCCTTGCCACAAGTGGCAGCATACCATATGCATACTTGGTTCACATTCTTTTCTGCCCTCTCAGAAGGGAAGCAAGATTGAAAGAAAGTGCAATCAAGTGGAAATGGTTGGAGTGGACTTAGAGGAGTTTATCCAAAAAGAAAAGGATAGCTGATGGTTGCTTTTTAAAACATTATTTCCTCAAATAAAAAAAAAAATCCTCCAGAAGTTAAAACCGTTTTAATCCTACTAAGGCAGCATTTAACATCCAGCTGCCTGCAATTACTGCGAGTTCAATTCTCACCAGGCTCAAGGTTGACTCAGCCTTCCATCCTTTCTAAGGTGGGTAAAATGAGGACCCGGTTAAAATATACAAAAGTATGAAGGCTATTGCATTGTAAGCTGCCCTGAGTCTCCAGAGAAGGGCAGCATATAAATCAAATTAAAATTTTAAAAAAAAATAATCAGCTGAAAAACAGCTGAGAGACAGCTTTACAGCTCGCAGACAGCTTGCACGGGCTGCGCAACAAGCCATGTGGCATCTGGCTGCAAGTGGCCGAATAAGTTAGGCAGCAGTACGACAGGTGTCGTGGCGTTGGAAGTTTATTTTTATTTTATTTTTATTTGATTTATATGCCGCCCTTCTCCGGAGACTCAGGGCGGCTTACAGTGCGTTAAGCAATAGCCTTCATACTTTTGTATATTTATACAAAGTCAGCTTATTGCCCCCACAATCTGGGTCCTCAGTGTCGCTATGGTGGTCCTAAGGTAAGCAGGTAAGACATCCCCTGAAAATAAGACCGGGTGCTTATTTTGGGGGTCAAAAGAAAGTAAGACCAGGTCTTATTTTCAGGGAAACACAGAATGCATTTTTAGTTTGTAAACTATGGAGATCTTTTACTGTTATTATATTACAAAATATTTATAGATCTTCCAGACTGAAGGCAAAGGATAAATGTTTCAAATAATTAATCAAATTAATATCGTTAGTGACATTAAATTATAGTCTCAGAATAAAAGCATGTTTGAATCTGAGTAGCTTTTTTAGTTAAGACTCAGAAGGTGTGGAACTTTCCTTCTTTTTTACAGGTCTTGAGCAAAGCTTACATTCTCTAAAGTTTTGCATTATATATCATATGCCAAATATTAGACAATGTTAGAAATCTTGCATCTCTTGATGCAGGGAATAGATTTCTTTTCAATCTTAATGTGGCTTGTTATCATTTCCTTTCCTATTCAATGTATGATTCCCCTTTTCCCCTCATATCTAATGTTTCCCCTTATCATTTATTCTGTTACCTCTTCACCCTCAGATGTATGAAATATGATTGGACCATCTTCAGCCAAAACAATGACTTAAAAAAACATAGAAGATAGTGTTTTCACTTAGGCTTTTTAACACAAAGGATAAAAATTAAGTAGAAAAAAAGTTCAAGTATCAGTTGTTTGTTTCAGTTTTTAAAAAAGACAAGTACAAGGAAGGGCAACTAAAAACTACTGGTGGCAAATGAACTCCAACATGAAATACTCTTGGATTTATGGCCCTGTCATAATACACTTGAATTTATAGAAGATTATTTAATTAACTGTCCCTTTGCAAGTTTTTCTTGACTTTACAGGTTGAAATGCATATTTATATTACAGTGCTACACAAAAAGTAAAATATTTAGAAACAATATGTAAAAAGTAATTTGGCTAAAAATACGTAATTGTTAAATACATATGACTATAACTTAATTTTGTACACAATCAAAATACATTATTGAATTCACTAATGTATATGCAATTCCCCATAAAAGCGCTTACAAGACAAACAAAACAGCTGCATCACCACAAATTAATAGGATTATTTTGAAAATGGTCCACTAAGTTAAATTTTATTCAATACATTCCCTACCTGAAGGACAGGCACTTTTTGCGGTGTGTTCTGTGGTGATTGGTGAAGCTGTGCCCAAGGCTGATGGTGAGAATGTGGTGGTGGTGGTGAAGACTGATGATGAATTCCCGTATGAGGCTGCATGGGAGGACATGTTGGCATTTGCTGTTGAAAAGATGACTGACTGGGATGCTGCTGACCAGATATTAATCGTTCTTGTATTGCTTGTGGATCAGCAAGGCTAACACCTGGACAACCGTTTGGTCTCATGTGACCACCCATTTCCCGTGGTGCTGAAGACATACCCATGAATGGACGATTCTGTTGTATATTCCGAGGGCCCATATTCCTCTGTCCAATTCCCATGGCACTAGATGGCTGGTGAGATGGCTGAGGATGTGGTATATTTGGATAACTGCCAACTTCCATTGGTATTCCAGCACTACCAGGTCTGACCTGTGGTGGAGGAGTACCTGCTGGGTTACTCATTGCTTTCATAGGTGACATGGGAGGTGGAGAAGCATAAGTTCCCTGAGGCTGTGATGGGTGCATAGCTTGAGTATTCATTTGGTTAAGTGAGCCACTAGGGTGAAGGGGCTGCTGGTGTATTAGTCCTTGACTACTGTTAGATGGAAACCCTACGGCATTTGGGTACCTTGGTACAGACTGATTCATTGGAGTGTTATTTGTAAGGCCTAAATTTTGATTCATCCCTGTATTGTTTACTAATCCCTGATTTATGTTGCTGTAAGGATAACGAGAATACTGCCCTGAGCTGTTTATAGTAGGTGAAGGTACTGTCTGGCCCCGAGAACTAAAATTAAGTGTTTGTGGCCTAACGGCACCCTGTTGAGGAGGGTTGGAAGAGAATCTGGGACTGTGGGCTACTGATTCTCCATGGAGAGCTGTGGGGGGATGATGATGAAACTGTTGCACTGAGTGTCGTAAAGAAGGCCCAATGCTTGGATTCTGTTGGGACACATGAGACATGTGGCCAGGTCCTGAGGTGGTAATAAAAGGATTTCCCTGATTAAGACCTTCCTGGCTTTGAGAAAACTGATTTATCCTCTGTTGCTGGGGTTGACCGTGCTGCTGTATTGAAAAGTCACCACGAGCCATGTAATTTCCCAACTGCTGCATATGCTGAGGATGTCCCTGTCCCTGTGGTCCCGATGGTGTTGATGGTGGCTGGGCAGGTGGTGGTTGCTGCTGCTGGTATGGTGCCCGTATCTGGTCTGGCACATGTACTGCCCTTGGCCCCCACATAGAGTTGCCATCTACAAAGGGTTGTCCATGTCTTTCATTTTGCATACCAGGATAGACTCCCATCTGACTACCAGTGCCTCCACCATGAGGAACTGGAGGATTGTGATATTGTGAATGAGGAGATGCTATGCCATTGCCAGGCGCACTGCTCATCATTCTGTTGGGCTGATCCATTAAATGCATTTTCTGTTGCTCATACTGATTATAGTGATCGAAGTGGGTCAACTTTGCTTGATTTTGACTGGTTGTAGGATGATGAAGGGATGACTGTAGCGAAGGAAATCCTTGATCAATAGGCATTTGTTGCCCCATAGAGTTTACTGAATTTTCAGGATATCCGCAATCACCTAAGCTTTCCAGTCCTTCACTGAAAATATTCCCATCTTCTCCAAAAAGACTCATCATTCCTGGATCTGCCATCTTTTTGCAGCATGCAGTGCCTTATAACTAGAATACTAGTTTGTGCTTCACCTCACCAAGATGTTTGTCTTCAGAGCCTTAGTCATCAACCAAATGCCTTAATGTCATTCCATATTTCCTTAATTTTGTGGATCATCGAGTGTCAGGCAGCTTGTTACCAATCCTAAAAAAAAAATACAAAAATAGGTTGAAAATAAAAAGCCAGGTCATAATTATAGATATCAGAGCTTTATATTTATGTCACATGGAAGCTTTTAGTATTTTTATTTACCCAGGTAGGAAAATTTATTAAAAAAAAAAATTCAAAAGGCAGGAAACAGTAATCTTACGTTAATCCGCTACCTATACTTTCTTATCTTCCATTCCTGGACAGAACAAAAGAACACAACAGACAGCTGAAGCAGCTGCACAGCAGGCAGTATAATACATGAATATAAGCAAACAACCCATCTGCTGAACAAAATCCTGAAAATGCTCTAGTTACTAACAACATGTCCTTAACCGTATATTCCCAAACTATGTAATCTGGTAAAAGAGAAAGCCTAAGTAAATGTTACAATAAACTAAAAACTGATCTGGCAAGTGCGTATGGTTAGATTCTCCCAATATATTTTCCCCTCAATTTATTGATCATTTGACTAACATGTAAATCCGATCTGATAAATAACTAAATTGCAAACAAATACTGGTTTGAGTAATATAGTACTTAAGTTTAATACTACTAGTTTAGTACTTTCAAGTATTCCCTTGCATAATCCTACCAATTAATCAGAATTATTTCCACATTATAGATAGAGAGAACTGAGGCTGAGAAAATGCACCTTGTCTTTGGTCATCTATCAAAGTTCACATCAGAGGATTCAAGATTGTTTAACATTTTCAGCAAAGGAAACATTTAAACTGTAAATCTTTTGATTTGCAATTCCACCTCTATATAACTAGGAAAATTTTACCTACCTGATCAAATAATTCATTTGATTAAAAGAAAACTATTGGCATAGGAAGATCAAAAGAAGCAAAAACTTATAGTTTGAAAATAAAGGAGACAAGAAATATATTATAGGGTGCTAGTCCTTTTCCTTTACCAAAAGTCTAAATCTATGTTTGTAGCTGCTCCGAAGAAAGTCAGAAGTAACTTCTTTATATATCTTTCTTTTTCTCTTTTTTATTTTGTTATTATTCACTTTTCTTTTATTCTTTAATATGTTTTCTACTTTTCCTTTCCATAGTTTTTTAATCTTATGTAAACATTTCTTTTAATAAAAATTATATTTAAACAGGATTATCAGAATTGAATTATCAGGCACAGGCTTGACAGCAATCCCAAACTTAAGCCCTATACTACTATAAAAGCACAACAGGGAAAGGCCTAAAAATATTTTATGGTTTTTTTTCTTCCCATTAAATTAAAAGTATTTTTTGCTCAGAATTCAGCTAATAAACAGCTAATAAACACTGCTACATTTTATTGCACATCACAATGTATGTAAAAGTAGTCCTCAACTTACAACCAAAATTGGGACCAGAATTTCCATCATTAAGTCGTTGTGATTGTAAGTTGAGTCAGACCCAATTTTATGACAATTTTTATGGCAGTTGTTAAGCAAAACACCATGCAAATCACATAGTCATCAGGCAAATCGAGCTTTCCCAATGCTTTTTGCCAGAAATCTGCAAAAAAAAGATCACAGATTTTGATCATGTGACCAGAAGACACTGCAAGCAGTCATGAATGCAAGCCGGCTGTCAAGCGTCCTAATTGCAATCACATGATTGCGAGGGGTGACATAATGGTCATAAATAAGAGTACAGGTTGTTAGTCACTTTTTGTAGATTTGTAGTAATTTTTATCCATCATTAAATTGTCATAAGACGACTGAGGACTGTATGCGTATGTAGGTTCTATCCTTCATATCCCCTATCTTTCCTACTATTTTCTTTTGTATTTCTGTATCTTATAGCATTAATACATAAATAAATAAAACTTTGGATAAGTATGACCCCATGGTAGAAGAGTAATAGGAAAAGGAAGTAAAAATTGGTGGGGCTTCTAAAGAAAATATTAAAAGCATAAGTGCAAACAAGTCAGAGATTCACAATTCAAGAGACGAAGTAGATTCAATTCTTGAAGGACTTCAGGGATTCTTAAACTTAAGTTACTCTTGTTTCATCCACTGGACTTTGTGCATGCTTATCACAATGGATACCATCTACTATAGTGAGGGTTCCAGAACCTGCTTCCTATATTGTGCAGTTGGCAGATGGGCAGGTTTAAAAGTGACGTGTGGAACAGCTGTGCAGGCAGTCTGCCAACCTGATCCTGTTACTTCAAGCAGCCCTGTGTCATCTGCACAACCAGTTCCAAAGAAGGAAGTATAGAGGAAATACTCAACAATGAATTATCAACAGTGTCATCCCCTGTGGCTATGCTGAGAGTGATTGTCATTCTATGACCCCCCCCCCAAAACCTGAAGTTTTCCAAATGGATGATGGATCATTCAAAGGCGGTTGAGATTGGGCTGCTGTGTATTGCAAGACAAATTAAGATTATGTTGCCACAAGAAGAGTTGTTGGGAATTACAGGCTGGAAGAAATTAAGATTGTGCTTTAACAAGATTACTATTATTAAACTCAGGTAGAGTTGCTGTTATTCGTTTTGATATAACCTGCTGCAGATACAGTTATTTTTTGTGTTATTATCAATATGTTTGTTCAAGGAGTTTGCAGTTTCATGATATGTTGCCTGGTGATAATTCAATAAAAGCGAAAGCTCAAAATGAGCCAAGAGTAGCAAAGGATACTAAGAATAACAAAAAAGAAAAAGAAAAAATACCAATTAATCCATAGAAATGACAAAATGCTAATAAGTAAAAAAGAAAAAGCATGATTACTTCTTTTTTTGGTTCAATTTTCAACTATAATAAGAAAAGTGAAAACAGAATCAGGGGGCAGGACCAATGCTTGAGACTGATATAAACATGATCAGGAAACACAACTTTGAATGTTTTAAACTCCATGATCACATGAATATATTAGAATGTTGGATAAGTAGATGTAATATTGCAAATCCTACAGAAGTGATAAAATGATTTGAAGATAGATGATGATTCTAATTTTTAAAAACTATAGAGGATCCAGTACCCGCTTGGATGCTGCTGTCTAGAGCAGAGAACAGTCTGTTAAATATCTTGAAAACAATGGGCTAATTATCAGAATTGAATTTATCAAAGATAAATCTTGCTAGACTAATGTTAGTTAAATAATTAGTTAATCACTTAGTTAATTAGGTGACTAGTAGTGTCTGATTAGGTTCCAGGAGTAACTTGGGGTTATTCCAGAGGGTCTGCTGTATGGTTTAAACAAGATTGGTAGTCACTAGGATAAGGGAGCGGACAGGGCTTTGGACTGGATTATGCAAGGTTTTCAAAACTCCCCCTGGTTTATAGAGATTACATGGATTAAAGCCACTATTAGGGCCTACTTTGTGCTAAATGCCTCCTAACAATTTTATGGTTCTATAGTTATACATTACAGTATTTAAATTCTAAAATGTTTCTAAAACTAAAATATTACATACATTACCTAATACCAGGTGCCTCTCCAATGCCTTTAAAATCTTCCACTAAAATGCTAGTTATAAGGCATCTGATAAAAAGAAACTGTTTGGGACTAACATCTGACTGCTCTGTCAATCATTTTTAGGCTATATCTTCTCTTCACTATTCCCTGAAAATAAGAAATTGAATGGTAGTAGAAACATGTGAAAATCATGGAACACAAATATAATAGGTATGTATGAATTGGTCAAAATACAGTTCAATTTTGAGACGTGATATAGCAATATTCAAATTTTTTTTTTTAAATTTGATTTATATGCCGCCCTTCTCCGGAGACTCAGGGCGGCTTACAATGCGCTAAGCAATAGCCTTCATACTTTTGTATATTTATACAAAGTCAGCTTATTGCCCCCATAAACTGGGTCCTCAATTTACCTACCTTAGAAAGGATGGAAGGCTGAGTCAACCTTGAGCCTTGGTGAGATTCGAACCTGCAATAATTGCAGGCAGCTGGATGTTAATAACAGGGCTTTAGACCACTGTACTATCCAAGGCTCTTATTTGAATTTGAAACACAATGGTAACAAGATTAAATTTCAAGCTAATTTGGGATTCAGTAAAATATTCACTTCTTAGTTTATCAAAATGCCTTCAAGTATTTCGTTTTTTAGCAGAATAGGATAGAAATAGAAACTGGGTTTTTCCACCACAAATTTGTGAAATATTCCCCATGTATCTCTAAGATACAAGAGATGAAGGGGGGGGGCTTTCCAAATTATGAGGCAAAGACCCTACAGAGAAACTACGATCTAGTGCAGGAAGTTCTTTATTTTAAAAATAAAAATGTGTAAAGTTCACATTTATATCCAAAACATCAAGGAGAAACCACTCTTGACCATTTTGTTTTCTGAACAGACAGGCTTGCTTGCATAATATTGTTTACATGAGGCTGAGGTGCATAATGAGATTTGGCTCATTATGCACCTCAGCATCAATGTCAGCATCAAAGAGGCCATGACTCTTCCTTTATTCACATATGGAAAGAAACTTTAATAATGACCAAGAAATTGGAAAACTGAATCACTGAGCCGCTTTCAAATATCTCTGAAGTGATTTGCAGCATGTGATTTGAACCTTTACATTAATTTGCAGATTCAATTCAAAGGACTGATATGATCTAATTTCCTTCAAATCAAATCATCCTTTCAAAATTTTAGCATCCTAGTATGCAGAAATTCATTCTACATAGATAATGAATGATTTATTTTGAACATAAAAAATTCCAGAATTTCAGTTAGTAAGTTTTAAAATATCAAAATAAATAAAATGGTTTTCATAAAAGGAATGTCAATTTAAATAAATTATTTAGTCCAAACACAATTTAAGAAAACAAAATTTCAACAAGAACAGATCACATTTAACTGATTATCAACATGTATGGGCTCTTTTGGAAAGTTATTACACATCTCTGTTAAAATCATGGCAATTACGCAGGGCAACATTTTGAAAAAATGGTCTTTCATTTTCTGGTTTTTGTGCAGCTAGATATATTTGGACCCTATTAGGACACAGACAGGGTTCTAATTCTGAGTCTCATGAACATTTAACATTATGGAAAAAAGGTTTTAAACATAAGTGGTGTAATGTTTTATTGGAAACAAGGCAGAATCTGGAATAGCTATTTTAAATCAATTACTTTGTAATGATTATTTTTATTTTCAACTACTGCAATTAGAATTTTCTTTATCCAATACACAAATCAGTGGCAATATAAATAACCTTTAATTTCTCAATTAGGATTAAACTAGAAGTGTCAGCAGCCTCAAGAGTATGAAAAGCTATCATTTTTAGTAGAGTCTATGTCTGAAAACAACTGACTAAAATTATATCAGAAATTGGAAAATATTAATGTCAAAATTATTGACACTTATGATTTATAGAATAACAAGCTGGCATGCCAAATAACTGAACCTCAATACATCCAAATTAATCTTTCAGGAAATATGGACTGGATTATAAATTTTGTTTGTGGTGGCATAAGAAATGTGAAGGTCCATAAACTCATGGTTTAATCATGTATGCTACTGATTTCTTTTTGTAACATGTAAGAGATGTTTGGGTAAATGTTGTCCAAGTTAATGGCATCTTGAATTATATGCCAAAATTATGGAATATTACTCTTTGTTAGAAATATTGGTTATACAGAGAATGGAGAAGAGATAATCAATTATATTGATAGAAAAGTATTATTCTCCAAATACCGAACACTGGATGCAAGAAATGTATAATATAATTATGTTATATTTAGATATTATATATAATCTATATTATATAATCTATATTATATATTATAAATATAATATAACTACAGATTTGTTTAATAATTTCTTTTTTATTAATTTTTTATTAATTACATTTCTTAGTGCTTAATAAATATTGTGTTGTCTGGGTATTCAATTTGCTTAACAATAAATATTACGTTCTTAATATCCACCCCTTTTTTCTAACCATTGATAAAATAGATTCCATGTTTGATAATATTCTATATCTTCTTTCTGTTTCATTTTAATGTCAGTCTCTCCAAATACTCTAGTATTTTCTTAATTATTTTTTCATCTTGTGGTGTTTTCCCGTTTTTCATTTAATAATTTCTGAATATAGTATTTTTGTCTACTAATCAAAGAATGTCATAACATGCTTCCTTTTGGCATAGATTTTATAAGTCAATATTATCCATATTTAATGAATAATTTAATTCATGATTATAAATGATTAAATAAATATGAATTTAGGTCATTTATTTCAATTTAGCATGTTCATTTTTTTAAAAAAATCTATGCATCTATCTTATCTTTTATTTTTATTTTATTTTTGTTTTCATACTACAACTTCATTAAAATATTGGATATATGTATATTATTTTTATTTGTTTTTGTAGCTACTTATAACAGAGACACTTTAACTGACGAACAACACTCTTGCACATGTAATAACATTATTTGTTTCTGCTAGCAAACACAAAATCTGTTCAAAATAATATATTATGCAAACATTCAAGTATCTTGAGAATATTTTTGGTGCAAACAATTTTAATATCCCTAAATTTTGTACAATATTTGCAGAATTTAAACAAAAAAGCCAAAACAAAAATTAAAACCTGTTTTAATTTAAATATACCTGTTAATGTAATGCATAAAGCTGGGATCTTTGCCCAGGCCTTTGATAAGGGAGAGTAAAAACTCTTTAATTGTTCCTATCTGGTTTATCATTCTCACTATCTTTTCTTTTTGTGAGTTATTATTGTACTTCTCTTATTTTCATTGTCAGTGAAAGTCATTGGGTGTCAGACAGTATACAAGATAGAAAGATAGAAAGACAAATAAACCTGGAGTCTGAATTGTTGTCTTATGCGAAAGAACAAGCAGGCTATAACTCTTGAAAACTAATTAAATCAAATAATTTTATTTGTGTTTTAAGGGACAGATGTCTTTAATTCAGGTCTATCTCCAGATAATTACATAGATATAGCCATGCAATTATATTGACAACAACTGTAATGGTATGTGGGAATGACCTTGGGATGGGGGGGGGGGAGAACAATGCTTCCTGGTAAGAGAGGACATAGACCACAGCTGCATAATAGGCATATAAAGAGATTCCCCAAATTCTAGGCTGAAAAAAAGATAGCGGGAGATTTGTCCTACCAGGTTTGCAAGAGTCTCTTGATGTAGCCTTACCATAAAGTAGAATTAGATCATCTGGTTGTGTTTCTTGTCTGGTCTACAATATAAAACCTCATTATTCTATTGTAATCTTTCAACTGTTCT
This sequence comes from Ptyas mucosa, assembly GCA_012654045.1. Classification (NCBI taxonomy): domain Eukaryota; kingdom Metazoa; phylum Chordata; class Lepidosauria; order Squamata; family Colubridae; genus Ptyas; species Ptyas mucosa. The sequence continues at coordinate 32,746,556 of WNWU01000003.1, read as the reverse complement.
TTTCAACTTCATACATAGAACATTTGTAGGAATTCCTACATCTAAACTCTAAGTAAATTATGTGTAGATAAGGCAGGGCCAGGTGCTGCCACCTGCTGAGATATTAAAAAATTAGATACCCTGTTTCCCCCAAAATAAGACGTCCCCTGATAATAAGCCCAATCAGGCTTTTGAGCACATGGCAATAAGGCCAAGCGCTTATTTCAGGGTTCAAAAAATATAAGACAGGGTCTTATTTTCGGGAAAACACGATAGATAGATAGATAGATAGATAGATAGATAGATAGATAGATAAGATAGATAAGACAGACATTCAATATTATGCTATCAGGAAGAGGGGACAGGGAAAAAGACAGGATTTTTCTTCTGGTATTGTAGTACTGCTAAACCTTTCTCTACAGATAGTCTTTAATTTACAATCACAATTGAGCCTGGAATTTGGGGCATAAATCATTAAGGTCTTAAGTTTAGCTTTTACAAAAGTCATTAAGTGTTGATTGTTAAGTGAATCATGTGGCCCTTAAGAGAATCCATTTTATCCAGTGGATGTTGGAAAATGGCAAAAAACATCACAATGTTATTATGTGACTGTGGATTGCTACAACCATAAATGTCAAGCAACCAAAATGCAATCAAATGATCATGGTGGGCATGCGGCAATTTAACTTAAGAACCAGTCTTACATTGAAGACTACCTGTGTATCATCAATTAAAACTTTTGAAGACTATTACTTAACTCAAGAATTAGCAACACAAATTGTGTCTGGAACACAAAGCACCGCCTGTTGTAGATTTACTTACAAAAATTCACCAACCATTCCTGAAATGACCAAATCATCATCTTCTAGAAGAAAAAGCAACTGTTCCAAAAAGTGCCTTTGTACGCAATCACCAGGGTGCAATCACAGTATTTTCTGATAACTAATGGTCTCGTGTCCAAGCAAGGAAACCTTGCTGCAATATTTATACTAGTTCTAGCAATGCTTAATCTAATGACATATAATACTGTTTGAATTACAACTCTCACATCCCATGATTATTTCTGTTCTTCACAAGCACGAAAGCATGATCCAACCACTTTAAGCCACCCCCTTATTGTATTTTAGGCAACCAAGGCTTCTGATGGATCATGCAACAGACCAACAGGAACAACCCCCAGCCTCCTGATACCTATCCAGGTCCATCAATCACCAGTGCATGGATCAATCTAATAGGTTTAGCCTCTGTGCAGTGAATAGAGGCACAAGATAATCCCATGGAGACCATGGCAAGAGAGACACCAACAGCTTCCCCAATTTCAGAACACATAGCCAGAATGTGATGCCTGTCCTGTCTGAGGCTCTGAATGAACTAGGATAGGCTCATGGCCATCATGGTGGCCATAAACTCCCAAATCATCTTAGATTTGAGAAGGCATAGTGAAGTCCCCTAAAACCATAAATTTGGGTAATTCTATTGCCAACCCCAAAATGGTGTCAAAGAGCTCCAGCAGGAAGGTGACTATGAGTGTGGGAGAGAGGCTGGTACAATGTCAACAGTCCCAACTGATCCCTATAACCCAACTTAATGACCTGCAATGCAGTGTTCCTGAAAAAGTAAAGATTTCCTGGATAACAAAGGCCTCACTCACGCCCCTGCCACAGACTTTCAGATAATACCACACCCCAAGCCCCACTTTACTTATTTCCAAAATGACTACCACTTTATCAGACCAAGCCAGATTTTGGTAATACACGTCAGGTAGCCCTGTCATAAGAGAGCCCAGACTGATCTGGCACTGAATAAAAGCAGCTGGAGGCCAGATATTAATATTAAAAACTTCAGAATTATAAAAAGCAGAAAACTAAAAGTAAAAATAAGGGTTCCTGTGTAAACAAATTAAGAAAAGGCTCCTATGTATCATCTTTGCACACTCCTAATAATATGTCAATAACTTGCATAGCTTTTAGGAAGAAAATGAAGATCTTAAACTCATTTTTAAAAAAAACAATGGGAACTTTTCTTTCCCATCTCTCTAATTCACCATTTCATAAGCATCATAGTATATAGCAGAGGTTCCCAATCTTTTTCGGTTCGCGGCTCCCATAGCAATCCGACTTGCAACTGCGCATGCGCACTAGACGTTTCAGAAATGGCGCATCAGCGTTAGACCCAGCGGGCGGAATATTTCGCGGCGCCCTTATGACGATAGCGCGGCTCCCCAGGGAGCCGCGGCGCACACTTTGGGAACCACTGGTATATAGTAAGCAATTTTTGAAGGATCAAAACTACTGCACTCAATTTCTTTACTTCCAATTCTTGTCACTAAGTATGACATGAGTATTTAAGGTTTGCTTCCCAGGGAATGTTATTTGATGTGGGTTCTGCCCCCCAACCCCTTATACTTTTGTATGAATTCCATGAATGTTTCATGCTTGTGGAAGAGTCAGGCTGCTTCAATGCTTCTATGAAACCTCATGTCTTTCATTTCTGGCTGAATGAGGGAAATACATTTGCTGCTTTTATCTATGGTGGACTTTGCTATCTAGTTCAGATTCTTCTTGTGATAAGTAGATAAGCTCATCTTTAATTAAGAGATGACTGTATAGAAGGAAACAGCATTTTAATGTTATGGTTTCAAGCAATTTGAGGAATTATAGGAAAGAAACCACATGTGTAATTCTGCCTAACTGAAAACAAAATAGGAACTACCCAGATAATGCAAGACAGATGTTCCATGGTCAATGAAGTTTGTATTAGAAAGCAGCCTGCCCATTCTTTGCACTAGCTGAAGTTTTGGAACATTCTCAAAGGATATTTCTTGCAATAATAGGATAGATAACAGCATAAAGGCCCTGTAGGCATTTTATCTCGTTCCATCTGGGTAGGAGCTACCCACAAATCCCACTTCATACTCTACAGCAGTTTATTTGTATCTTACCAACAGAGAAGAAAAAACATACTTGCAGCCTGGAGGTATGATTCTTATACCATCTTGTCTAGAACAGGCATTTTAGGGCCCGTGGACCACATCTAGCCCTTTGGTTGCCCTGTCTGGCCCATGGCAGCAACAGTGGGGAGCGAAGTGGCAATGGTGGAGAACCATGTCAGGACAGTGGCGGGTGGGGTAGAGGCAGGAAAGCAGCAGGGGTGGGTCACTGGCAGCCCTCCACAACAATCCTAGTTTCTCATATGGCTCCTTGGGAAAAACTAATTGCCCACCCCTGGTCTAGAAGCTTCATTTTGACTCCCGGATTTAAGTTAATACTAGAATTTAGATGGAACTATGAGGTATTTGATAGAATTAAAATAAAGTGAATTTAATCAAAGGAAGACATTAATAATGTTGCAGGATGAACTATCTGCCACCGTTTATCTGGGAATGAAGTTTACGCCTAAAAGACAGGTGGGTAAATTTTTATTTTGTTTGTATATGTGTTGGCCAAGTATCGCAATTAACACTTTAGAGGGATTGATAGGGTCTACAAACTGTGCAGACCACATCAAATGTATAGGCAGAATTGTGGGCTTTGTTTATAAAAGTAGCATACACTGTATTTTTTGGTCTATTAAGATGCACTTTCCCCTCCCAAAAATGGGTGGAAATGTCTGTGCATCTTATAGAGTGAATGTTGTCGAAGTCCCGCCCACCCACCGGCCCCCACCCTTCGGTCTCTGCCTCCCAGCAATTTGCCTCCTTGCAGCAATGGAAAATACACAAAAATTACTGTATTTTTTGGACTCCGGCCTATAAGACACACCTAGCTTTTGGGGAGGAAAACAAGAAAAAATCTGCCTCTGCCTCCCAGCAATTTGCCTCCTTGCAACAAACAGCCTGGTCAACTTTAGCACAGCTTGATTTAGCACAGGCAGCTGATTGGCGGTTGGATCTGTCTCCCAAAATACAGCTGATCAGCTGTTCCAGGCTGTGGAGATTGCTGCCACCCATCGCCACCTCTGAGTGTCCCATTTTTGGCCTCTGTGCATCCCATTTTTGGCCTCCGCACATCCCATTTTCGGCCTCTGCGCATCCCGTTTTCGGCCCATTCCAGGCGGTGGGGATAGGTGGCGGTGGCAATCCCCCACCACCTGAAACAGGCCAAATATGGGATGCACGGAGGCCAAAAATGGGGCATGCAGAAGCTGAAAACGGGGCAATTAGGTGGTGGCGGTGGTGGGCAGCAACAGCAGCAATTGCTGCAGCCTGGAACAGCTGACTGGCAGTTTCTGGGAGGCCAATCCAACCACCAATTAGCTTCTCCTGCTAAATCAGGCTGTGCTGAAGCTGACCAGGCTGTTTGCTGTTTGTTGAAAGGAGGCAAATTGCTGGGAGGCAGAGGCAGATTTTTTTTCTTGTTTTCCTACCCAAAAGCTAGGTGCGTTTTATAATCCGGAATCCAAAAAATACGGTAATTTTTGTGTATTTTCCATTTCAAAATGGCAGGAAACTGATGTTTTAATCAATCCTATTTAGAAAGACTCTTACCTAATCAATCATATTTTAAGACTTTAAATTATGTAACAGGACCTGTGGTTACCTATTTCTCCTGAAAAATAAGATTAACAGTTTGACGTTATACCTTGCCACAATGTTTATAATTATGGCAGTAGCTGAAGTTTAAAAGTACCTTTTACATTTTCAGCCATTGTAATTTTTCTAATATTTTGCTGTGGTTATTCATACTGTAAACTGAAGTTTAGACTATAGCCTGTATATAGGATGATTTTAAAAGGAAACTTACAGGAAAACTATTATACAGTTACTGAATGCAGTAAAATATTCAATTCATTATTATCTTATTCTACTTTCTTTTTGCTTATTTAAATTAGAAAAAAAATTCAGATACAAGCTATATTCTGAGTGGACCGATCCAGAGCTCTGTTATTGGCTGCAGAGGTCCTCAGGAAAGCCTTGCAGGCCTCAGAATTTCCTGAAGGTCTCTGACAATGAAAAGGAGACCGGCGGTGATGCACACAGGTAAGGTGAGTCAATGGATGACACCCCCCCCCAAAAAATAAAACCTGTTGCTTTTTTTGGTGGCAAAAAAATATAAGACAGGGTCTTATTTTGGGGGAACCACAGTATCCAAGGCACACAAACTAGCTTACTGCATTATCTTCATTAACTAAGTCATCTGATGACTACCTACTTGTACAGCATTTAAAAACTATCTGAAAACCAACTTTTCTGAGGACAAGAAGAAGGATTTCTTCTTGTCCTCAGCATGCAAGAGAAAAGTCCCAGCTTAAACAAGGTTTTCTTGTACACAATTAACATTTTTTCCTTTCAAATTTGGCATTGCTGAAAATAGTTTATCTATTCTCTCTGTAACAACACCACATATGTGATTGGGAGAAAAACATAACCATCATGAATAAACTGGAGCACAAAGACAAAATGAGTGTCACAGGACACAAAAAGGTAAAGGTTACAACAGTGAGATGGAGATTTTGTACTAAACAGTGGCTGTTAATGCAAGGATGCTTAATCTATTTTCTGGCATATAAAACCAAATATTTAAACTCTTGCTTAATGTTGCTTGTTTTAATTATTATAAAAGTAACATAAAATGTTATAATCTGCTATGTAACACACACTAAGACCCCTAAATATTAGAAATGTAAGAATTTAACTAAATTATCTTGTAATGTTCTTCTCGGCCTGTCGTCCCGCCCAAGCTTGAGGTGAAAAAACGACTCCA
>WNWU01000003.1:32676267-32740865 GCA_012654045.1 Ptyas mucosa | reverse complement strand
CCCCCCCCATAAGTGATGGCGAGCCTGTTCACGGCTCGACAGTTCTTCATAATAAGTAATGTAACTTGTTGATAATTGTACATACAAGAATAGCTCTAATATTTATTAAACAGATATAGTTATAGAACATCCCTATATAGGTATCCCTTCGGCCTGGGCAGCAGCACTTACCCAGGCGGGCCAGCATAGGTAGCCCTTCATCTTGGCGCTCCCTTGCCCACCACCTCTGTGCACTGTGTGTAGAAGGGGGTGCTGCTGCTCTTGTCACCCTCCTTCCCCGCCTGGCTGCAGACATCCGCCTGCCCGAAACAACCTCCCGAAGTAACCCCGATGTCGTTCGCTTTTGTTTTGCGGCAGCAGGACAAAAGTGAATGGGGCGGTGCTCTGGGACGGCAGGCGGGCCACAGACGTCCCGGGGCTACTGCACATGCACATGTACAGCAGCCCCAGGATGTCCGCTGCCCACCTGCCCTCCCAGAGAACCGGCACACAGCCACCATTCTTTTTCTTCTTTCTTCCACGAAATGAGGCCGAGTTCCCGGAGTGGCACCAGCAGGCAGGTGGCCGGGTGGGAATCCAGTGGGCTGCTTCGGAGCCTGAAGCCCCGCGGAGCCGGCAAGGGTGGAAGGCGGCCTTTTCTGCAGCATCCCCTCCCCGCTTTGGATTGTCCTGCAAGGGGGAGTCTCTGCCTGTGCAGAAATAGGGCGGGCAGTTTGTACAGAGGATTGGCAGGGGGGATGAGTGTCCCTCCGGGATGGAGAGCGGGGCAAGAGAAGGCTCCGAGATTCGCTTGGGCAGTCAAGCCAGATGGCAGAGGGAAACTCAAAGTGTTGGGGGCTTCAGAAGGGCAGAAAGTGCTTCAGAATGTGTAGCTCCTGGCTCTAACAGTGAGTGACATCAAGTTGGCCACGCCCACCTAGTCACATGCCCACCAAGTTGCACCCACAGAACCGGTAGCAAAAAAATTTAGATTTCACCACTGGATAGGACAGTTATAGTCAGAGTCTTATTATCTAGTGTTCCTTAATTACTGGAAAATTTAAGTGGCCTTTGAAGATCAACAGCAAAGCTTCAAGATTCCAACCTATATTTTTTTTATATAAAATCTCTTCTTTGCAATGCAGAACCATGTTAATATAATATTCATCAATCCAGAAGCACTATGTTGTAAAATATAACTATTAAACATTTCTCTGATTATTTTTATAGAAATTGGGGCAGCTTGTAATTTTATCAACTTGCCCCAAAATGTACACTTCCTGAATGCAATGTACTAAACCATATACCTAAAATAGAAAGTGTAGTAGATGGCTAGTAAAATACTATACAAGGAACAAATTGATCAGCTACAATCAGTGGTGGGTTGCCCCCGGTTCTGCCCGGTTCGCAAGCACCGGTAGTAAAACCAGAGGGACGCTCCGCCCACCGCCTCAGATGTCATCATAGGCGATCTGCAAGCGAGCGAGCGATCCCGTTGTGAACCGGTAGTAAAGTTAGGTAGAACCCACCCCTGGCTATAATATTACATAAAAGTATTTATGGAGCATTGAAGTATTTCTCCTCAACCAAAATTTTAAATTCCAAAATAAATTCATTCATTCATTCATTCATTCAATTTCTGTAGGTGCCTAAACAAGTGGCTCCTTGTGGCTCCTGAATACAAAATATATGCTATTTCATTTTGATGCTCTGCTTTAGCCAAGATAATAGAAAAGTACAGTGCAGTGTTTATTGTTTTATTTCACAAATGCCCATTCATACAATAGCTATTTCAACAAAAGGCTATATACAACAACAATACTGCAAACCACTGTATAAACCAGCAGATCTTGGCACATAAAGCATATGCACTATGTATGCAAAAGTAAAACACAAAGTAAATATAGCCCAATTACTAACTGAAAATGAGATAGCCCAAACTAGAATCTGAATTTGAAAACAGTAACTTTGTGGGAAGATTTAAGATCAAGAGCTAACTATTTACTAATAAGTGTGTATGAATACAATTTCCAGCTTATAAAACCTGAAAAAGAGCTTTATTTACTGAACTGTTAGTAAATTTAGTTATATGAATAAATTATGTATGGAAAATTACCACTTAATTTGGAACTATGAAAACAGCTCAGTTCAGGACAATCCAGAATAGTTTCATCTGACTCACTGTCTGGCTCCAGAGCACAATACAGGGAAAATAAGTGTTCACTATCCCATAATCTAAAATAGAAAAACTTGAATGGTCACTTTTGTTTTTTCAGCAGAATGGCAGGAAGTTTGCAAATTGGTTAGAAGTTTATGAAACAATGAAGCATGCCAAATTGTATAGAAACTGGAGCAGGAGTTTTGACCTATTCTCTCTCTGAAAAAAAAAATCATTTTTTTAAATGAATGTCTGTGCCTTTGAGACAGACAGTGAAAAAGTTTATTGCAGTTATAGTCCCATGCCAAATGTCTGATTGAGGGATGAGTGTACAATGAAAAGTTGTTCATATGAAAATGGTGGTATTTTTCCAGAGTTCAATGGAGCTGAAGCAAAAATATAAAAGACAGTCTTTTCAATCTACTCCTAAAATATCTCTAAACTGCAGATACAGATCAGAAGATGAGTCTGGAAGTGGAATGGAGCAGGTTTAGACTAGCCTGTTCCATCTAAAGTCTGAGGTTTGGCCAAATCCAATGCACAGCCCTAAAATTGAAAGATTACTTATGGGTGAAATAATTACATGTAATCTCTTCCATTACAAAGTAATCTTATCCAATTTTGTTCCATTGAAACTTTTATATAATGAACATAGATTTAACTCTCCAAATAACATGGGAGAATCTTTGGTGCAACTCAAAGCCATTACCATATTTGAAACTGATGAAGGTGTGCTGCTAACCATTTTCTCCTCCAGTCTGAGTTTGGGATTTTAAATTATCTTGCCTGGATGTATTTACAGAAGCTCAAATGTTTGCACATTATTTAATAACCTTCAATTGGCCTAATAAAATATCTCATCTATAAAACATATTGGTCATGAGAAATGTTTCAAAAAGAGGATAAACTCTCAAAGACCCCTTTGGGATAGCAAGACCTTAGCTATGTGTGAGACAACATGCAATCCAATTCTTCATTTCTCTGTTTATTCAGTTTCCAAGGTACAGCTTGCCAAGCATCTCTGGGTAGCTTATAGAGCAGGGGTATCAAATGGGCAACGAAACATCATCACATGATGTATCACTTTTTTCTCCTTTGTTAAAATGGGGATGGGGGTGGCCAACACATGACACATCCAGCCCGCAGGTCGGGAGTTTGACACCCCTGTTTTAGAGGCTTAAAAACAACATCTAGAGATCTCAGAAACAAAACTAATGAAGCCAGAGGGAGACAGGCTCAAATATATAGCATTTAACAGGTTCACTCATTAAACTTTTTATTCCATACATCATGAAAATCGTCTGAGTTCAGTTCACTGTTTTACAGTGGTTTGGCTCCTATTTCACTGGCTGCTTCAAGTGAAGTATGAATGGGAGATTACAGCTCTATTCTACGGAACCTGAATCATGACCTTCCCTGGGGCTTATTTGGATTTTTCATATTACACTATCTAATTCACCCAATCTGGGTGAGGCAGTGAATTACCTGAATCAATATCAGAGCATGGTAATGGACTGATGAGGGACAATAAACTGAAAATTCAGACAAGTCTCAGATGACTGTTGCATGGCTTCCTGTTCTGGTAACTGATATTTAGCCCATACTTACTCCCTTACATATGGACTAAATACCATACTCCCTTTGCAAGATCAGGTAGGAAATTCAGGGGTGATTTTGGAATTGAGTAATATTTACATTTAATATTGAATTAAAGAAAAAAACAGAGAGGACATGTAGCTCTCCATAAGACAGTACAGTAACAGCCTGCATGATCACTGTGCTCCAGCAATGACAGCCTGCAAATGTTCCCTGTGGAAGGAATGAGACTACTATAAAACAGTGCTTTCAGTTCCTAACCCTTTCACGTGATTCAGAAAGATATCTGGATCCTTGTTTGATGATTATCAAAGGATTTAAAAGGATTTGAAGGGCACTTTACCTCCACTGAAGTCCCTCCAATGTTGCCTCCTCCCACGCTCCAATCAGAATCCAGACTATATAGATCCGATAATCCATTAGGATCCTCTGGAGATATCCAATGACCAAAATGGGGGCTGGTCCTACTGTGATACACCCTTTCTCTGCGTCATCCCAGGAGTGGCCAAGAATGGGTTGAATTGTCTGTTTCCTGTTGAGACTGAGCTGTCTGTTTCTTATAGCCACACCTCCTTCCTTCACCTTCCTGCCCCAGTTTCAGCGAGGACGTAGCTGTAAAGACAACTCAAACCATGGCAACCATTAGTTCCCGGACCACAGGCCAAGCGAAAAAGCAGGGTGGGGCTTGGCCACTCCTGGGACAATGCAGAGAAAGGGCGTATCACGGTAGGACCAACGCCCATTCTCCTGCAAGCTCCCAGGAGTAGCCAAGAATGGGACTTACCAAAGCCTCCCCCAATTATGGGTGGGAAGCCGCTTGGCCAGAACCTGTAACTTCCCCATGTACACGTTGTAACACCCTTCACCCAAATGATGTCTCAGCCGAAGCATAGATGTCAACCTTGTAATGACGGATAAAGGGTGAGGGGGAAGCCCAGGTGGCGGCTCTGCAGATGTCCTCAATAGAGGCCTGCGTTGCCCATGCTGCAGAGGTGGCAGCATTGCGAGTGAAATAGGCCATTACCCCCCTAGGGGTTGGTAAGGCCTGGACATGATAGGCCATTGCAATACAAGCCCGCAGCCTATGGTAGATGGATCACCTTGGCACCTGTAGAAGAGGGATGGAAAGACACAAAGAATGCTTCCGTCCGACGAGAGTTGGATGTCCTCTTGATATAAATCTTGAGAGCCCTCCTAACATCCAAAGTGTGCCATCTGCGCTCCAGGGCATGGGAAGATCCTGGGCAGAAATCAGTCAAGACAACTTCCTGGGCCCTATGGAACTTGGAGTTTACTTTAGGGTTGAAGGAGGGATTCATCCAGAGGACTACCCTATTAGGATGGAAAATGCACAAATCCTGTCGGACTGAAAGAGCTGCCAGTTCGGAAATGCGTCTGGCGGAGGTGATAGCCACCAAAAACACAACCTTGAATGTTAAGAACCGTAAACTCACTATCCATAAGGGTTCGAAAGGTGCTGATGTCAGGGCCTCGAGTACTATAGATAAATCCCATGTAGGGTATCTATGGACAACCAGTGGTCTGAGGTTAACCACTCCCTTGATAAACTGCAAAGAGAACCGGTTCATGAGCCAATGATAATCTCTTCCCACACCGCAAGACCGTGGACAGTGCTGCAACCTGTTGACGAAGGGTGTTGTGGGATAGACCTTTGTCTAGCCCGTCCTGCAAAAAATCTAGAACATGTGGTACTGCAGTTGAGGTGGGGTCGAGGTTCCAAACCCCACACCATTTGGTAAATGCTGATCATGTCGAATCGTAAATATGATTCATAGATGACCTGCGGGAAGCCTGGATGGTTCTAATGACCCTGGAAGAAAACCCACATTTCCTCAGGAATCTTCCTTCAAGTGCCAGACGGTCAAGTTGAGCCACTGAGGCTCCAGATAAGACTCCCTGGCTGAGGGAGATCCACTCCTGAGGAATTCTCCCGGACCAAGACACTGAGAGGCCCACTAGGTCCCCAAACCATGGGCATCTGGGCCAGTGGGGAGCAACTAAAAGGACCTCCGCCCGCTCCTGTATTACCTTCCGTATGACTCCTTGAATGAGTGGAAGAGGTGGAAAAGCATAAAGTAGGCCAAGGGCTGCGTAAGGCATTGGTCCCCTCTGCCCCTTGTGACAAGAACCTGGTGAAATATCGAAGAAGCTGAACATTTTGCTGGGAGGCAAATAGGTCCACTAGTGGCTGACCGAATCTGACTGTCAGTTCCTGAAAAAGATTGGTCCACATTGTCTATTGTGGACCAGCTGAGGAAGTCCGCCTATGTGTTCGCCGTCCCCGCAATATGCTTCACTTTGAGAGAAAGCAAATGCTTCCCGCCCACTTCCCCAAGAACTCTGCCTCCACCATGAGGCTCCTGGAGTGAGTGCCTCCCTGACGGTTTGTGTCTGCTTTGGCTGTTATGTTGTCCGTGAGGATGAGAACGTGTTGGTGTTGTACTATGATCTTGAAGTAGCGAAGGGCAAGGTGTGTCGCCTGAAGCTCCAGCCAATTGATGTTGTGGATCAGGTCCGCTAGAGTCCAGCGGCCCTGAGCCACGTGGCCCTGAAGGTGGGCTCCCCAGCCAAAAAGGCTGGCATCTGATGTTATCATGATGCAACTGGGCTCCTTGAAGAGACAGCCCTTGTCCAGTGCTGGAGACATCCACCAGTGGAGGGAGTGTAACACATTCGGGGGGAACACTCACCTTGGCCCATGAGTTGCTGTTGCCTGACCGTTGGTACAGGAGCAGGAACCAGTGAAGGGTCCCGGTGTGCAGCCTCGCCCATGGCACTATTGAGATGCATGACACAAACATCCCCAACAGTAGGGCAATGGGAGTCGCTAGTAGGGCAATGGGAACCCGATGTGGTAAGCTTACCTGTCGAAGCAGGGCAGTCAGATTCTTCTTGCGGTCTTGGGAGAGGAAGACCTGTCCCAGCCTAGTGTCGCTTTCCATCCCCAAGTGTAAGAGTCTCGTAGCAGGAACCAGCTGCTTTGGGAAGTTCATGGAGAACTCATGTTGTCGCAAAATGGTGATCATTGTCTGCAATGCCTCCTTGGCCTCGTCGAAGGAGGACGCTTGCACAAGAATGTCGTCTAAGTAGCATTGTAGACGAACAGGGATTGATCGAAGGTAAGCTGCCAGTGCCGCCAGAACCTTGGTGAAGGCCCAGGGTGCCAACGCTAGTTCGAAGGGCAAGGCCCTGTATTGGTAGTGAGTCTGTTTGAAGCAGAAGTGAAGATACTGGCGATGTGCCAGGAGGATTGGTACATGGAGGTAAGCCTCCGTAAGATCTATTGATGCCAGGAAGTCGCCCTCCTGAACCCCCTCTCTAGGATGGTGGCGAGGGAGTTCACCTTTTGTAGACCAGATACAAATTTAATTTTTTTAGATTTAGAATTGCTCTCCATCCATCCACCCCCCAAAGACTTTGGAACCATGAAAAGGGTGGAGTAAAATCCCTGACCCCTCTGGCACTCTGGGAATGCCTTGATTGCCTGAATCTCCAACAGGTGCTGGATGGCGGTTTCCAGACTTTCCTTTTCGCTGATTTATGGAACAGGGCAGCTCACAAAGTAGTTCGGGGGAGTGGAGAGAAAGTCCAAGCTAAGGCCAAGCCTCACAGTATTGAGGATCCAGAGGTCGCTCGTTATTATCTCCCATTGGGTCGCAAAAAGAGCCAATCGACCGCCAATGGGGACTCTGGACATGGAGTCATCATGGTCTACGAAAGGCGCGACTTCCTGCTCCTCGAAAGGGCCATTTGCTCTGGGGATTTTGCCTGGGCTGGGCACGGAACCCTGCCCTAACCTGTTGGTGTTCTGCTCGCTGAGGAAAAAAACATTGAGTTTGCTGAAATGAAGGATTGGAAACAGATGGATATGAGGACCTGTGATAATATGGAGTAGTGCGCCTCTCTCCCTTTTTAAAGGAGGCTGGAAGGACCTTTCGTTTGTCCCTAACTTCTATCAGGACCGGTTCCAGCGCCTTCCCAAAGAGGGTGCCAGCCTTATAAGAGGCCGAAACCAGCCACCATTTGCATTTGGCATCTGCTTGCCAATTGCGGAACCAAAGCATCCTCCTCAATGTTACGGAGGAGGCCAGTGCTCTAGAAGCATACTTAGCTGCGGATAAGGTTGCATCCACAAAAAAGTGTGTGGCGGCAATCAGTTTATTTAGGTCCTGGTAGAGCCCAGTTTCACTGGGTGGAACCCTCTGTTGCATCTGTTGCAACCACAGAAACGAATTGTGATTAAAAAATAAGGCTGCAAATGCGGCCTTAATTGCCCAGGCTGAGGACTGGTGCGCCTTGCACAATGTCAACTCCACCTTCTTATCCTCCGGCTTCAGTCCCTCCTCTATATCGCCTGATACTAATGAGGAAGAGACAGTGGTGGATTCCTCCTAGTTCTCCCAAGCCGGTAGCGGTGACGACATGACATCACCAAACCGGTTCTGGGGCCCCGCATCCCACCCCCACCCCCCGTGTTATTCTTACCTTTTATTTGGCCCCACCCCCAATCTATTGCTGACTCCTGAGTCCCAGCTGATGGCTAGAGAGAAAAAATGTGTTTAAAATCTTGCTGCAGGGCTTCAAAGGGCCGCCCTACAGCTGATCAGTGTTAAAAGAAAACAAATGAATAGACCAGTGCCTGCAAAAATACATGAGTAGACCAGTGTCTGCAAAAATACATGAGTAGATCAGTGCCTGCAAAAAATAAATGGGTAAATCGGTACAGCTCTGCAAGCAGTTAAAAGCCTGGTAGACAGTACCTCTGCTAAATCCTAAATAATTGTCACATGACCATCAAGCTACGCCCACAAAATAAGCCACGCTTATTTTAGTAAAAAAATTTAGAACCCAACCCTGGGGAGAGACAAGCGATACCACTGGGAAATCAACCTTGGGCAATTGTAGATGGTCCTCCAATGCTGGAGCTAGATGGTAAAAGCAGCGGTCAAGGCCGCTTGGAGTAGAGAAGGACCCTTGCTGTGGCCATTGTTGTTGTACCACATCAATGGACAATTGTGGAGCTGGAACATCCTCCTACACTGTGGCCGGTTTAGAGAAAAGATGGTCACTGGGGCTCGTAGGTCCCGGTGAGCTGACTGAGGGGTCTAACACAATTCCTGCAGTCACCCATGCCTTGTGTAGAATCGATTTAAATATGGCAGGAGGAAAAAGGCCGAAAAAGGCCAGCACATCAGGCGTTAATCCTTCATCCTCCGACAAATCTACTTCTCCTTGACTCCCCTCTTGAATTAATGAATCCTCTCCATCAGAAGATTCATCCTGTGATTGGGACTCCTGCCAGTAGGACTGGTCCCTCATTAAATGCCCTCCATGAGGGAGACTAGTGGAAGCCTTCACTGGAGGGGATGCAGGCCTAGGGATACTGTGCAATTTATCGTCAATTGCTTGAGAGACTGTTTGCGGAATGAGCAATTTAAGATCAGCAGGTAAATCAGAAACACAGTCCTCACCTTGCCTCAATCCAGCTGCCATCGGTGTAAATGTCACTGAAACCTCTTTTCCAGAGGTGGAGGGCTGTGATGCAGGAGCAGGAGCTGTTGGGCAGAAAACAGAATCTCGCACAAAGGTGGTATCAGTATTAGGAGACAAGTTAAAAGAAATGCTCACTTGCCCCCTTTGGTGAAAAAGGTTGGGCAATTACAGGCTGATGAGTCAGCAACCTCTCAGCAGAACCAGAGCTGGAATTTCCCCTTTCAGCCCTGTTAGGGGCTTGCTGGGACTGACCTTTTCTGCTCTGTGAATCTGTTTTTCCAGAGCTTTATGTCTCCTACTGGCATCTTTTTCAGAAGCTTTAGAATGCTTTTGCTTCCCTTGGGCGCCAGATTGGGGAGTGGCCTACTGAAGGGTTGCAACGTTTGTGTCCAGAGCTGAATTGCTGGAGCATT
Source organism: Ptyas mucosa (assembly GCA_012654045.1). Classification (NCBI taxonomy): domain Eukaryota; kingdom Metazoa; phylum Chordata; class Lepidosauria; order Squamata; family Colubridae; genus Ptyas; species Ptyas mucosa. The sequence continues at coordinate 32,731,205 of WNWU01000003.1, read as the reverse complement.
GATTCTTGGATCTATGCCCAGCAACTCTTCCTGCCATTTTTGCAGTTTAAAAAATGCAACCAATGCAGAAACTCCTTGCAAATTCCTACAGCCCAAAGACCTCCTGCAATCAGTATGCCTAGCTGTGACTAGGCAGGGATTTAAAGTTTACCAGGCTAGCAGGGACAAATCTGAATATGCCTAGCTGAAACTAGGCAGGGACTCCAATGGCCTCCACTGAGGCTGTGGCTCCTGGGTATGCTCACCAGCCGCTGGGCAGGGACTCCATACTTCTCCTGAGGTCTCAGCCACTGAGTATGCCTAGCCGAAACTAGGCAGGGACTCCTTCTTGCTCCAGTGAGGAAAATAGGCCTGCAACGACTCACCCGGCTCCTCTGTTCGATCTGTGGGTCAGGCAAGCAATCCCCTCAAATTCAGGCACCAGGGGGCCTTCAGTACAAGTGTGCCTAGCCAAAGATAGGCAGGGACTCTTATCAGGCTGCTGCGATTAATTTTGGGGCCTCCAACCGCTCGCTCAGCCCAGCTGATTAACAAAGGGAGCCAACAGTCCTGCCGGCTCCCTGGCCTCTCTCACAGCGCCCCTTCAATCCAGGCCACTAATGGCCTAAAAGAAGAAAAATCCGACAATTCCACCGGTTTCCTGCTGGAAGCGATCAACCGCTAGCAACTGCGAGGCCGCAGTTACTCAGCCCTTGGTTTAAAAGGCCGATCCCAAAACACGGAGCATCAAGCCGCTGCTATAAAAGGCAGCCGTCACTTTCAAAGGCAAAACATCTAAGAATAATAAAGAAATAGAATTCTCATGATCCTGCAGTTCAGAAGTGGCCAGGAATTCTTTGAAACGTCTCATTCAGGTTAAGATCAAGCCAAAACTGTGGCAGGAAGGTGGAAGGAGGCGTGGCTAAAACAAACCAACAGCTCGGTCTCAACAGGAAACAGACGATTCAACCCATTCTTGGCCACTCCTGGGAGCTTGCAGGAGAATCTCAATAATTTTCCAGAAGAAGAGGTTTGAGATGGAAGTAATAATCAAACATGGTGAAGTTAAGGGTGGCATATTAGGCAGGAAGTACATCACCTTTCAGGCTCTAGAACTACAGTACCACTTCCTAAAGCAAGGGATTAATATAATATACACAGAGAACCAACTCCACATAGCTCCCCTTAATCCATGAAGAAACAGAGAGGGGCATAAATCTAAAACACAGGTAGTGAAGAGAAATAGGAGAACATCCTATCCAGTGATGGCTAACCTTTTTGCCGTCGTGTGCCAAAAGCGGGGGGAGCGGGGGGGTTGCGGGTGCTGTGCCCACATCCATAATTCAATGGGCCCCGCCCTCCCACACATGCGCACGTGACCCCCCACACACTTCCCCCTGCTTTTGGCACGTGATGGCCCGGTGGGCCCGGTAGGCCCATTTTTCCACCTCCCCAGGCTCCAGAGGCTTTCTAGGAGCCTGGGGAGGGCAAAAACAGTCTTCCCCATCACCCAGGAGGCCGGAAACAGCCAGTTTCCCGACTTCTGATGGGACCGGAAGGCCTGAAAATCAGTTGGCCGCTGCGCGCATGCGCGCTGGAGCTGAGCTAGGGCAACACTCGTGTGCCCACCAATATGGCTCCGCGTGCCACCTGTGGTACCCGTGCCATAGGTTCGCCATCACGGTCCTATCCAGTGCAGAATGAATTGCAGATAACACATGTTGTTCTAGTTGGCCTAGGATTTCATTCATGAAATGTCAAGAAATGTCAAGAAACTGGCAAATCTGAGCAATTTTATGCGATGCAAATTGGTCCCAGTGGTTATGCAGGCCAACAGGGAATTGGCTAACCTGAACAAGGTTATTGGCTGGTAGCTCACCAACACAATAAAAGAGAAGTAAAGGCATTCCTTAACAACTTTTAGTTATGTCAGGGACAATTATAGAGCATAAATAAGAGCTATCAGAAGAATATCTCTGATTATTTCGTATGCATTTAATAATTGTTTTTGTTAAATGCATACCAACTGTATTTATATTGGGAAGGGAACGAAAGGGAAGTCTTCCATTAAGAAACATCAATAAACACAAAAATAAGAAGAAGAAAAAACAATCAGGGTAGGTTCATTTTTAGTTGTTTATTTACAAGTCATATAAATTCTTATCACACAATCAAGTAACTCTGAGCAGTGCACAAGGAGGTTAAAAACAACTTAAAATTATGTCACCAAAAAACAGCATAAAAAGAGATTAGAAAAAAAGGAGATGATAACTACCCAAGAGCCATCTCAATATTTCACCAGTCCCCATGCTTGCTGACACAACCAGCTTTGGGGGATGAGGCCAGCTTCAATTCAGGGGAAAGATGTTCATAAATTGGGGTCCACAGCAGAAAGGACCCACCACCTAGGACCCAGGACTAAATGAAACTCTCTTGTCAGCAGGACTTGCAACATGCCCTTTGCACTGAAATCTGGTATGATGGGCAGATTTAATCAGGGGAAGATAGTTACACAAATAACCCAGCCCCATGCTATTTAGGGATTTAAAGGTCAAGAGCAGTATTTTAAAATGGACCTGAAACAAACTGGTAACAAACGCACCGTGTGGAACACAGATATTAATATGCTCTTCTGGTAACATATAACTACTCACGCTGCTGCATTCTGCCTTGGTTGAAGCTTACAGATACTTCATAAGTATCTGTAGTCCGTACAAGAGGTGACTAGGGTATAAGTGACTGAATAGGGTTCCTCGATCTAGGAAGAAATGCAACTGGCACACAACACTAAGATGAGCAAAGACCCTCTTAACCATGACTGCCATCTGCTGCTGAAGTATGGGTCATGAATTTAGGATGAAGCAGAGGATCTCTTTGGGGCAGTGCAACTCCATCCAGCACCAAAGATGGAATAATACTAGAACCAGAGGACCTCAAAATCCAAAGGCACTCAGTCCTACCAGGGTTCAGCTGAAATCTGTTGTCGTTCCCCCCCACACCCTATTCAGGTCCTCACAGCCTCCAGGAACTGAAAAAAAGCATCCACTGCTTTGTTTAGTTCAGCAGGGGCGGAGATGTATAGTTGGGTATCGTCAGCATATGACTGATGAGCTCACCAAGTGGACTCATGTAGATATTAAGTAGGAATGGAGAGAGCACTGACTCCTGTGGCACCTCACACATATTTCCAAGACAGTAGTGGGTAATAGTGCTACATTTATAGTGTACCAAGTAATTCCATAAATATACACCTGCTACTCTGCTACTTAAATAAACCATAAATACTCTTGCACTGAGTTTGTTTTATGATGGTACAAAAATGTTACTTCAAACAAATATCTTGAGCAGAAATAGAAACTGTTTATTACTGTGGTATTGACAGAATTTTAAAAAGTAATGATTAGGCTATGCAATAAATGAAATCACTGTAGTTCATTCATACTTGTTACCAACTAAGTAGTGATCAGTTCTCAATATTCTTTAAGCAGCCAAGAAGTAAAATGTTTACACAGATAAACACTAGGCTCAGCTCATATAGTTCTATACTGGCTGGCTAGTTCCACTTAAAGACATGGCCACTCATTACAGCCTCTTTTTGCCTTCTAAGAGCAAAAAATAGATGCAAAGCATGCATATTGATTCCTTACCTTTGTCTGGTATGTATCAGAAAAATGTCTTGCTCAAAATATTTGACAGATCAATTTGATCAAAACTAGAATATTCATAAATACAATAGTTCTAACACACTGTGGTCCATTGGATCACAAAGATTTGGAACTGAACAACCTAATTAAATAACTTAAAACTTGCTTGAGTTTACAGTTCTTGCTATTATTCTGGTTTTTGCACTATAGTTGCCAAGTAACTTCAATTTAAATTGAACAAACTATCATCCAGGCTTTAAAAAAACTTTTTTGGACCAATGGCAAATTTAAAATTTCAGATCAGTCCGAAGACTATCACAAAGCAGCTATTAGCTAGGCAAAGAATCTTATTTAAAAATCAGCTCTTACAGTGGGGATGCTCAATCACAAAACAAGCATTTAGTAAAGTTTTATTTATTGCTTCCTAATAATTTTAAAAATCAGACAGAACAAAGGGATGGGTGGGTTCCATGGGCATATGCTAACAATGTTAGAAAATACGATTTTGTGCTTTGTCAATTTATTGTCTTAAAGCCATCATCTCCAGGAACCCAGAAAAAAAGCATACTTTATAATGTATAATAATGTAGAACAAATTATATATTTTTAAAAACCTCTGAATGTAGATTACAACATTACAAAACTAAAATATTTTCCAAGCCCAGATATTTCATCTAATTCAAGAACCATAAGCTTAAAAATATCTCAGAAAAGGAACCCAGTTGACAACAATCCAGCTGCAGCTTGATGTCCATTGACTAATATCAGCCTAATTGCAGCCTTTACAGCTTGCCTCCATGATACAATAATTGTTTTATATAACCTATGATGTTGAGACAAGAAAACTTGAAAAGAATTAAAAGGATTTATAGTCCGGGTGGATTAACTGACATTAATGAAGTTTAAGTATTTAATAAGTTATCTCAAAAATAAATACCTGAAGTCAACATTTATATGGAATAACTTTACAGAATTTTTCCACTTTGGTTTTCAAATGCAGCTAAAATAATGTCACCATGTAGAGGTTACAGGACTAATTCTATGCTTTCTTTCAGGAAAAAAAAGCCATACGATTATGCAAGTCTATGTATGGATAATAATATTGTTCTATTTTTATTGAAAAACTGCACAGCATCATTTACATTTGAAGAACTGTACACCATTACTAAATATATTTGAGTAACATTACTACGATTCTCATTAGGAAGTGGGCTTCTTTTTGTATGCTTTCCTTCTTACAAAAGAAAAGCCTCTTTTGACTTCTTTGCGTATACTTCTAGGATTTGTTGTAATATCTTTTATAAAATGATGATAGGAAGAAAGGACAGGTATCTGATAATAATATAGTATTACTTTCAGAAACAGACTCAAAAGCATCCTCCTGTGGTAGAAATAATGCCTTCCTGCCTGATATTTTTCCCAAGTCCAAGGACAAAAGTGAGCGATATGAATAGTAGCACCAGTCATGGAGCTTGCTCTGTGAAGCATCTTGCCACTGGAGATTAGATTGATCCCAATCTTTGCCCATGGATAGGACCAGGAGCTGTTATTACTCTGAGATTTTTAGTTTCAACCTGCAGTTTATTTGTTTGGATCAAGTGTTTTGTATTTATGTGTATATTGCTGGGGTCCTTGATGCACTCTAAGCTTGGCAGTCAAGCTCAGACAACACCAAGGACTTCTCACGTGAATCCTGAGCTATGAATATTCTCCCTTATTGGTATATATTGCTGTTTTAATCATTAAAATTTTAAAAATCAGCATTTCTAAGTATATTTTCTAGCATGTCCTACTGAAAGAACATAAATGGAAAGAGATATTATTATGGCTTCTAGCACTTGGATAAACAAATGTGAATAGAGTATTCCTTCAAAGTAAAAACAATTATTCTGATGAAACTTTTCATAAATAAAATGTTCTGATGGTATACTTTTTGTTACTGTAAGTGGGAATTATTTTAATATAAAATCACTGGGTTCTTGGTGAATGAGATAATTTCCAATCATGACAACACCTGTCCAGGAACTCTTAACAAAGTAGGAAAACAACAGTACTATCCCTTTAGAATCCATTATTAAAAGGCATACAGCCTCAGAATATAATTAAAATTCCTACAACTTAATAAACATTTAATGATTTTCCACAAGCTGCTGCTTGTGATAGAACTCACAAGATTGAAGTTCCACAAGTTATTTCCATGCCCTGAGAAAGGGGCCCAATGTAACTTTTTAGTCAGGGGTGCTCAAAGATATGATTGCTCTAGTGTGCCATAAGGTTCAATATTCTTCCCTATATTATTTAACTTCTATATGAAGCAGCAGGAAAAAGTCTTCCATATGTTTAGGTGGGAATTCATCAGTATGCTGAAGGTATTCAACTGCATATCATCACCCCATATTGAGCCAAGGATCTATCTAAGGTTAAGCCTGTATCTGTAGTGGTGTGGAAAGGGTGAAGTAAGCTCATATTTAATCCTTCAAAACTGGATTGCTGTATATTATTGAATATCAAGAAACATACGTTTTGGTAGTTATTCTGGTTATGTTCCTCCTGAAGGAGTTGGCTCGTGACCTGTTGGTTCTCTTGGTCAATGTCTATTGCTTAAAAGAGTAGATGGAAGCTACAATGAGGTTGGCTTTTGCTCAGCTTTGGCTGGTACATTAGTTATGATAGTCAGGTTACCTGAACTAAGATGATCATCCTGCAAATGACTAATCCATGTTTTGATCAAAACTACTTTAGATTTTCATAATGTACACTAATAAGGGAAGTCTTTGGAGATAACAAGGAATCAACAGCAAATCCAAAGTGTCTAGGTGGCTGGCAGGTTAAGTCCGCTATTGAGCATATTATTGCTTAGGAAAGCATTGTTCTAACTACCAAGAGGCTTCTGGACCAAATACAAAGCATTGTCATGAATGTAAAGCTTTATAGTGTAGCATTGAAAATAAATCAGATATCACCTTATCAAAGCTATATAGTTAAAAACATCTAAAGAAGGTCCTGAGAATTCCCCGCTCCATGTGAAATTAAGGCAAACTGGACTAAATGAAAGGTACTCTGTTGTGACCTTATGCTTTCGAATTCCCTGCCCATCTTGAGGTTTGTACAACTTGGCATTTTAAAAGGCGACTCCATCAGATTTTCAGCTCTGGTTGTTTGCGGTATCCATCCTGAATGGCTATTCATGATGTATAGTGTGCTCCTAATAACAGATGGGATACTCTGCTCTGTTTTTTCATATTTTACAGATCTTTTCTACAAAGAAACATGACAGAAATGGTCTGCAAGGAAAGGTGTGTTACCAGCCATCAGTATCATATTTATTTCACATGGATTCCAAAGTAATGATTTGAGGCTATAACCAATGGTTTGTTTAAAGTGTGTCCATATTATCAAAAAAGACAAAAAGTAAGTTGGTGTGGTGAACAGTATCATAGCATCATGTCAGGAAAAATAACCTGGAAAATGTAACTCACAAGTTCATCTTTTGGTAAATGGGAGTTCTCTAACTGGAATGCTGTCCATGGGAATTAATATTGCTTTTAAATAAAGAATGCTTTATAGACCATCATCAGTAGTAAAGTGAATTGGTGGTAAAACTGACAAAAGCAGTAATATTTCTTATTGCGGTACAAAGAGTTTTCAACTTATACCAGCAATTGGAACTGTAATTACCACTGCTAAGCGATGCGATCATAAAGCACGACCACTTTACTAGTGCAGACTCAGTTGATGTCTCTCACAGTTATTAGGTGAAGCAATTTCCTCCCAGTTTTCCACAACCAAGACAGTGAATAAAGACTGCAGGAAGTTGCAAGTTGCAGGTGGATTGCAAGCAGACCAGCAGGCAGGTAACTTGCTGTTGCCAAGTAGGGGAGCACACAAAGAAGTGTGTGAGGGCGAGAGGGAGGCACAGCAAGGGTCAGTGGAAATGTCTGATATATGAGGATGCAAGAGAAGATGGCAAGATTCTGGGAGGGTGCATGAAAGAACCACAGGGTTATTTAAAGTAGGTGCAATGAGGGTTAGGAAGAATGCACAATGATGAAAGAGAAGTGTGGTGAGGTTTGGGAAGGTGCAGTAGCCAACACAATATGAGAGCAGATAGACTGAGAGAGGGTGTGCAGGGAGGGAAGACTTACTCTTAATGATTTGCAACATTCCCTGCCACCTTCACCATTGACTTCAGAACTCTGAAGACTAGTTCTAACCACCATTCATTCAGCACTGTTGTAATTTCAAATGGTCACTGAATGAATAGTCATACGTTGAGGGCTTTGGTGAGATAGGTGGCAAAAAAATTTAACAAATAAATTAAATAACCAAATCCTGACTGCAAATAGTTGCAATAAAATATTTAGATGAGCTACGTTGTTATATAATTAGTCACTGATGATGTTAGCTAGCTGGGTAATGAAATATCTGCAAGCAAGCAAGCTCAGAGAGCACCAAGGACTCCACAATTCAAACCTCAGCTACATATATTCTCTTCTACTGGAATTAAGAACAATTCTACTTCAAAACTCCCTCACCGAACATGAACACAGATTGCATTAAAGAGACACAACCACAAAGCACTATAAAGGTATAGCAAAGATATACGGCCACAATGTCAGTACTCATATCAAAACTTCCCAGTTGAACCTCTTAAATATTCACAAATATATATCCATTAAAATATCTATAAGGCTATCATTTCTATAGTAGTAGTCTCACATGGCAAGTATACTGAAGAATATTAAGACCCCACCTAAATGTACAAGTACAACATGCTAACGGTATGTACTGATCGTAAGACGCACAGCAGAGAGAAACAAAAAAAGCATAATGAAGATCATCATTACTTCTTCCTGACAATCTTCACAAATAACGTTTTACCTGATAATGCTTTTCAGAAAAATATCTTGATAAAGCAAGTTAAACTATATTTCTATATCTAATAGTGGGTTTTGAAGTACTTCCCAGATCTACTGGGGTAATCCAAAGCCTGAACTTGTTATGGTTCCTATATATTTAACAACTGAGAGACAAGAGATGTGTACTAAAGAGACAAGACTTTGTATTGTAAAATATGCAGTGAGATCCAGTTTGGTCTAATGGTAAAGAATGAGGCTACAAACGGGAACATCATGAGTTCTAGGCCTGCCTTATTTACAAACTTAGCTCCTATCATCCATACTACTAGCTAAACTGACGGACTGGAGTTTGTAGTTCAGTATAATTTGAAAGGTACCGTGTTGTTTATTTCTAATGCAGGAAGTACTAATATGGCCAAATAGCAAGTGCAAATTTAATAAATTCATTTGTTTCCTTGCTATTGACAGCTGACTTGCTCCCTATACTCCAAGAAAGCCTACTTGTATAAAATTTCTTTTCCCTTTCAAACAATAAGGAACTTAATTTTTTCCAGGAGATAAAATCTGGGTCTCACTGAAACCTCCTGTAAAATTCATAAATCTAGTGGGAAGAGATGCAAGCCATCTCTTCTCCATTGCCATTTTGTTTATATACTGCTAAAATTGTGTAACATGGTCAAGATACTTTCCATTTCCTTTCCAATTACCTTTTTTACTGAATGATGCAGCTGGTACTTTTTGCAAGATCTGGTGGGGGGGGGGGGTTCACAAAGCCTTTTTTAAACCGCAGTAAATATTTCCAAATAAGAATCTGAGAAACTACCTCCAATCAAAATAATGCTGAACAGTATTTTATATAGTCTGTAATAGCAATTCCTATAAAAATCTAAACTACACTTTTTGGGTACTATTTCATACATAAAGATTCTAGTAAAGTGATACATTTTTTATTCTTCCTAATTTTCTTTAAAATATACCAAATCCCTTATAATACGTATAATTATATTTAAGAGATGCAGTGTGTTTGTTATTGTCAGGATAACTATGCTTTAGCTTCGTTATTAATCTTGATCAAAAAGGAAGAGAAGTTTCTTTAAAAAAAAATAGCATTGCAGCTGTATAGGCCTTAACTGTAAAGCAATCTCTTTTAATACTTCTATCAAACAACTGGCCATTTATTTTTATTCTACTATTGAGCTACAAGGTCGTAAAAGGGGAAACCGGAATAGATTTATACTTTTTCTTTAAAAATAAAGCCTCCAAAAATCAGAACTCCAAAATGTAGTGCCACACTAAACTTCTCTGTTTGCTCTAGTAAAAATGGGAAAAGTACAGGTAGTCCTCAACTTACAACTATTCATTTAGTAACCATTCTAAGTTACAATGAGACTGAAAAAAGTGACTTATGAACATTTTTCACACTTATGACTGTTGCCACATCCTTAGTCACTTGATCAAAATTCAGATGTTTGGCAACGGGTTCATGTTTATGGCAATTGCAGTGTCCACCTTTTGTAACCTTCTGACAAGCAAAGTCAATGAGGAAGCCAGATTCACTTAACAACCATGTTACTAATCTAACAGCTGCAGTGATTCACTTAAAACTGAAAGGTTGTAAAATGGGGCACAATTCAGTTAACAACTTTCTTACTTAGCAACTAAACCTTTGACCTCAATTGTGGTCGTAAGTCGAGGGACTACCTATATAACTCACTGAGTTAAGTTGCTTTGTTCTGTCACTTACATATAACTTGACAAATATACAGTTCTGTATTACATTTTCTATTCTCTACAATTTGTTGGAAATCCATTTATAAATTTTACTATGAAAATATTTTAACAAATTGCTCACTTCTACCTCACTTTTGCAGCATTTGCAACCCTTGCCGCTCATCCACGTATTTCCTTCTCTCATTTGACTGTTCCCTCTCCTACGTCTTCTACTTCTGCATCCCGAAGTAGCAGTGAGATGCTAACCCAGCTCCATCTGTTGGCCATTAAGCTTACAAAACTGTGATCCTTCTAGGTCTTACTGCAAAATTCAGGAAGAAGAGCTGTAAATGTAACCAACAAAAATTATTTTGGTTATCTCTCTGATGCGTTCAGTTTATGAAATCACTCTTCTTTTAGGTAACTTCATACTGAAAAAAACTTATCTGATTAAAAAGAATGGAAGTTTCACATTATATATCACTTATTATAGAAATGTTAACTAATAAAGCTAGAATGACACTTCTTTCAAAATTCTTGATCTATCCATTGGTACATAAATCATATGTGTTAGGATTACAATTATCTGTAGTAAGCCAACTAAAAATAGCCTATTTTTAAAAGGCCAGGTTATGTAGGTAGTCCTCAACTTGCTATTTACTATTCTTTCTGTGACCGATCCCTGAAGTTACAGCTATTTCAGTGTCCCTGCAGTCATGTGATCAAAATTCAGGCATCTGGCAACCAACCCATACTTACAACTGCAGGGGTGCTTCAACTGCCGCCATCTATGACATTTGGTCTGCTACACTCCACATTCCTCTCCAACCCAGCTGACCTTCACTACATTCTTCCCACTGTTGACAAGGCATGCCTGCCCCGGATCCTCATGAGACAGCAACCGGCTTAAGAGCACTGGGTGTAGGAGAAGAGAGAGAGAAAGCCTTTTCACCAAGTTTAAATGTATGAGTGTGTGTGTATGTGTGTAGTGGAGCTCTTTCTGAGTCTTCTCGCTGCCCTGAAAATACACAGCAATCGTCGTGTCTCTTCTCGGAAAGAGTTCTGCTTCCCACCACACACAGAGAGACATACCTTTAAACTTAGTGAAAAGTGAAAAGACATGCACAGGAATCGAGAGGCGTTCTCTTTGTCTTCTCCCACACCCAGCGCTCTTAAGCCAGTTGCCATGAAAAGGAAACTGGCACCCGTCTCTCCGCAAGCCCTCACTGCCAGTAATAAGCTCTCTGTGCAGAAGAGGAGGAAGCTCCTCAGAATCCTGCCATGTCCCAAAAATGCCACTACTGAGGAACTGAAATGTGCTGCTACTGCCAGCTCAGTGAGTTGGTGGGCCAGCTTGCCTGGCGCACAAGCCTTGCTGGGGGAAGCGCTGCCTGCTACGCCCCTTAATGAGTCAAAAGAGGGCCAGGTGGGGGGGTGTGAGGGCTCTGTGAGGGGGGAAGTGAGAGCGAAGGCAAGGAGCTGTGTGTTAACCCAGCAGGAGTGGGAAAGGTTTGTGGGCATTCCACCTTCTGCCTTCCTAGCCAGGCAATGGAGCAAATCGCGCGCAGCTGGCAGCATGACTTTCACTCGTCTTTTTCTGGGCACAGGGCTTCTGCTTGTAGGCACCGGCAGCAGGTCAAGGCAGAAGCATGGAGGAGGCAGGCAATCCCGACACCCTGTGCTAGTGCTTGTTCGGCGCGGCCACAGGCAAGCTGAGCTGGCCAACGGTTCATGTGCCTACAGAGAGGGCTCTGCATGCCACCTGTGGTTCGCCATCACGGTCCTAGGTCATTGTGCTTCCCAGGAAGCTTTAGCTTTGTGCCAGGTTGCTGGGTTAGACTGGAGCAGCAGAAACTCTTGACGGACAGCTGTGGCATTACACTGCATTGCAGCTCAGGGGCTTATTGCAAAGTAAATTCTGGTGCCAACTTGAGGATTACTTATATAAAATTATTTTACTACATCTTTCTGATTGCATGCAAATCACTGCATGATTTACACATCTAGGCCAAAGTTTGGTTACAGTAGCCATTATTTATTAACAAAAGAAACCTCTTAATTTAAATAATTATTATTTTTAATGTTGTCCACTCTGATTGGCAGCTGAACCACACTCTTTCAAACTTTTCTTGGCGATATTAAATATTCCACTGGAAATACATATTTATTTATTTTTCACACTTCTGAACTGCCCATCTCCCTCAAAGAGCAACTCTGCTCAATCTCTAAACTTTGCATTCAATAAGAAAGGGTAGTTTATAGCTACCATTTGCTGTAGAAGAAACAGAATAGAAAGGGAAGAAATAGAAAAGGCTAGGGTTAAGTACGGGAAAGAATGATTTCCCACTTGGTCTGAACACCAAGATTCACACACAAAATTTTCAAGTGACTACTTTTATGGAAACCTTGGAGTCTTTCAGATTCAGATTAAATCTGAAGAGGTACTGTTTAAAAAAAAAACTACTATAATTTAGGAACCATAACATTTTACCTGACAGTAACTTCAGTGTATAATTAACCTCATCCTTCCATGTGCATACTTGTCAACAAGCAATCTGAATACTATGCACATTTTAACCATACACAGTCTTTCCCTGTGAGAAAAAGGTTTTATAAATTGGTCCTAGCTATATTTAGTACCTATATCAAGTTAACCTGCATACAAATGGGGCAGGCAAAAGCACTTTTAAAAAGCTGTCTTATATAAAGTTGAACTATTCATCCATATAGCTTAGCTCTGTCTCAACTTAAAATGCAGTGGTTCTCCAAATATTTCTGACAAATGTCCTTATCCAATTTCAGATGCTATTCATTGAAAGTTATATCTTTTTATATGCAAAAATGTACTTACCTACTATAGCCAAGAGCATGACAGTTGTATATAACTGTTCAAGCATCCTAAATTTTAGTTAAAATTGGCAATGCCTCAGAGGTAGATTATTCAGATGTAAATATTTCATTTTTTCAGTATTTTTTGGATATTTTTCATTAGTATAAGTCATGTTACAATTAGATACATAACCAGTTTTAAAGTCATACAATTAGTAAATGAACTAAGTCAAAGCTAGAGAAACATTCCATAATTCATTATAGTTCCATTATTCCGTTAGTTCATTCAAAACTAATTTTAAAATATTCAGAACTCCGTGCACAAATTGTTTTCTAATTTATTTATTTTAGAAACTTTCTCCTTCAGTTTGAGTTAAAATAATACACAAATGTTGACACACTATGAAATTTTATTATTCTACTAATACATAAATCATATAGCATAGTTATAGAAGAGGGAATGATAAAATAGTTTTTCACTTACCATACATTATGTGGTAAATAAAATGGAGTTCTATCAACCAAATTAATTGCAAAGTTAGAATAAATGTGATGCAAAGCAAACATAGTGAAAATAAATAACTAGTCTATTTAATATGCTCAAAATTTTCATTGTTAGTTAGTTAGAGGGATGATTTCTGAACTCTTTATCAAGAACATAAATGATAGAAATTCTTTATACTGGGAATACTACATTTTATAATGGAATTTGTAAACTTTGGAGCAACCAACTAAATCAAGTCTTTCTATACAACCCACTGGAAATCCAAAATTATTCAAAATAGAAGGTGGATTAGCAGTTCTGAACTTTAAACTGTATTACCATGCTAATTTGTTTAACATGGGTCTCAGAGTGGATTATATCTCCTTATGGCTCAGCTAATTCTATAGAAGGCACAAGATTTCCAGATGGTCTTCATAAATATCTCTGGTTGATACAAACAGAAATAAACCATTTATAAGAGAGCATTCAATAATAAATAATATATTGATGGTACGAACATAGAAAAATAGTAAGTCCAGATTTCTCTCTTCTCACTTCCTATTAAATGTCCGTTTATTAAAAAATGTGTTAAGAAACTTGTTCAATGATGACAGACAACTACAAACAATCATTGGAACTCAGTATTTATATATGACAACTTCAATGAGACTATTATATCCTCAAAAGTGGAAAGATTCAACACCACCCACAATGGAGGATTGATTGGTGAAAATGATGAAGTAACTTGCAAAGACAGCTAATTTAACTTCCTTGATCAGACAGTATCAGTATCTACATTTAGAGCTGCCTGGAAACCCCTTATAGACGATTTGCATGAAATGGAAAAAAATGCACTTATGACTTGTGGTTTTAATGATTAGAAAAAAACTGGATATTGGAAAAAAGTGAATATTTTTTGTAATCAATTTTGTAAAGATATAATTTTGTAATCATACATATATTTGCTGAAGTTTCGTTACCAGTAAGATACAACCTTTTGATATTCTTGTTTCAAAATAGTCTAGTTTACCTGACATTTTCTCTTCAAAGAAGTAGCATAGCACTATAGCACAACATTAGAATTGTGTAACACAGCGCTAAAATTGTAGAAATAAGGTAAAAGATTTAATTTTAAAATCTTATAGCAGTGATGGTGAACCTTTTCAGCACCAAGTGCCCAAAACAGAATGTGTGCGCGTGCCGGAAACTCAAAGACCACCTGGCAGGTGCGCGCATTCGCACCAGCTAGCTGGTCTTCAGGTTTCTGGTGCTCCGGCATGCACAAAGACCAGTGCTGGAAACCAAAAGAGCAGCTGGCGATGGGGTGCGTGGCCCAGAGAGGGTTCTGTGTGCCACCTCTGGCACGCATGCATAGGTTCGCCATCACAGTCTTATAGCATGCAATTTATCCTGATTTATTGTATATTGGTGAACTATAAAGTCAGAATCTGAACAAGAATCTGAAGAATCTGAATCTCAGAATCTGAACCTGCATGATCAAATGAATGCAGAGCCCGAATGCAGTAACAGAAATGGGAAAATAATAATTTCAGGGTAAAAAGAATATTAAATTTATTTTGAATAGATTGTGAAATTGGATAATTTCTTCTCTAAAAATTGTTGGAAATATAATGAGCAAGTCAGATTGTTTTTTCCGTATCTGGTGGCAACATTCTAAAGCTCAACAATTACACTGAAAATTACACTGAATAACAAAGATTTTGTATCTTACAGATTTCTGGCTGCTAATCGTGAAAATAACTTGTAACTTAGCTTATCAAATACTGTTTTATAGAAATCTTCGGTCTTTATACCTTGGCAATGTACATCCTTCAATACCTATTGGCACACATGAAAGAAACATATATAAACATGGTACTGTTGTTGAAGTACATCTAGTATACCAGATACTGGAGATCTAAAAGCCATGGCTCTACTGCTTGGAATGCATCTCGGATATACCAAATAATGTTGTTACATATGCAAATGTGGAAGTCATGCAAGAGAATCACATTACATTAAACTGTAAAATGGCCATTTTGAAACAATTTGATTCCAGGATAGAAATATGCGGCTCATGAACCACTTGTTGACCTGACAAAGATATTTTGCGTCCACTTGCAATGATGAAAAATTTTGTTAAAGCGATGAACAAGGAAAGTGAAGTTTAAATTATTTGAGATTGAAGTTTCCAAGAATAATTGATGCCAAGATTAAAAAAGGCGTTTTTGTTGATCCACAAATCACATACATCATCAATGAATAGCAGTTCAAAGATTTGTTAGTAGGGCCAGACAAATTTGCCTGGAAACCATTCATGGATGTAGTTGAAAATTTTCTTAGCAATTACAGAACACCAACTACCGTATTTTTCAGAGTATAAAACATACCGTATTTTTCTAGTATAAGACGCACCTTTTTTCCCCCTAAAAGGGGGTGAAAATTTAGGTGCGTCTTATACACTTAATGTAGTCCCGCCCACCCACTGGCCCCCACCCTTTGGCTCTGCCTCACAGCCGTTACCTCCTTACAAGCAAACATCAAGAAAAAACTGCTCCTTTCAGCGTCAGCATAACCTAATTAGCACAAGTTGATTGGATTGGCCTACTGACTCTCAGCTGATTTGCTCTCAGCTGCTTTGTGCAGGGCTCTGTTCCTTGCTGCAAAGAGGTAAATTGCTGGAGATTTTTTTCCCCTTGTGCTAACCAAACATTGCTGAAAACGAAAATGAAAGTAAAGCAGGCTGTTTGCTGTAATGAGGCAAAATTGCTCAGAGGCAGAGGGAGAGTCCTTTTTCTTCTTTTCCTCACCAAAAAAGGTAAGTGCATTTTATGCTCCGGTGCGTCTTTTACGCCAAAAAATACCGTAAGGCGCACCTTATTTGGGGGGAGGAAAATAAGAAAAAAAATTTCTGCTTGAGAGGCTCTCCTTTTGGGAGGCTGCGTCTGCAGCCTCCAAAAGCTCCAAAAGCTAAAGGAGCTTCTCTGTGCAAAGGGAGCCTCTCAAACGGACCTTTTGGAGGCTGTTTGAAAGGTTCTCTGTTTGGGAGGCTGCATTTGCAGCCTCTAAAAGCTCCAAAAGGGTGGGGGCTGGTGGGTGGATGGGTGGGTGGGGTTACATTCAGTGTATAAGACGCACCCAAATTTTCACCCTTTTTTAGGGGGGGGAAAGTGTGTCTTATACTCCGAAAAATACGAGACATTCCACTGGTTGACAAACTTCTTACACCATAGGAGACTATGAAATGTCACTGAAGATCCATTTTCTGCATTCACACTTGAATTTCTTTCCCTATAATCTAAGTGCAGTCACTGATGAAAATGGTGAAATGTTTCACCAGCACACTGTCACAATGGAAAAACAACATCACTGCAACTAATATCCCTCATTGCTGGTTGGCTATTATTGGACACTGCACCAAATACAAATGAAATCAACAAAAATACTCTTTTATTCCTGCTGAACACATACAGCGTCAAAAACATTATGCAATTAAATATAGTTATTAAAAGTTTATTTCATTATTTCTCAAGATTCCTACATAATAGAATTATTCTGAAATTATATTTGTATTCAGCTTAAAGGCGGTCTATCATAATCACCAAATGTTTTTCAAATAGCAAAACTTTTGAAACAATACTTTTTGGCAACCGTTATTCATATCAGAATGAAACAAGTTGTAGAAATAGAAATCCTATTCCAAACTGACACTTATTAAATATTGCTATACCACATATTCAATCTAGGTATAATGAAATTATCTTTGTACACATTAATTGCCACAAGGTTATTTTCTGTTTCTTACTGGAAAGATCATTTAATTCTCCCACTAAATTGTAAGAATATGATTTTTTGCACTTTAAATCTCACATCAGAATTAATCCAAAGTAGAAATAATTACTGGACAATAATCTGATATATTGATATCTACCTCAACCAGGGGTGAAATGCTCCCAGTTCGGACCGGATTGCCCAATCCAATAACAATGGAGGCGGGTGGTTCGGAGAACCGGTAGCAAAATTCCCTGCCCCTCCATGCCCAGCTGAACCGCGCAATCATCAGAGGCTTTTTTTTTAATTTTAAAAGCATTTTTTCTACAACCTCTTGGGCCGAAAAAATGCTTTTAAAAGTAAAAAAAAGCCTCTGATGATCGCATGGCTCAGCTGGGATCGTCAAAGGCTTTTAAAAGCATTTTTTCTACAACCTCTTCAGAGGTTGTAGAAAAAATAGTTTTAAAAGCCTCTGATGATCCCAGCTAAGTTGCCTGATCGGCAGAGGCTTTTAAAAGAAAAAAGCAACATAGCTGGGATCATCACAGCCATTTGAAAGCATTTTTTCTACAACCTCTTAGGTGAAGAGGTTGTAGAAAAAATGGTTTTAAAAGTAAAAAAAAAAAATTGGCCACGCCCACCCAATCACATTAACACCCCACCCCCCCAGCCATGCCCACAGAACCGGTAGTAACAAATTTTAGATTTCACCACTGACCTCAACTAATATTTTGGAAGGAAGAAGGGATTATATAGTGTGTTCATGCTACTCTCTTTTATGGGATATTTAAATCCAAACATACTTTCAGTTTTGACTTTGTATTGTAGCTTTTGTGTGGGGTGGTGATGTATATTGTGTTGACTATGGTTCTATTTACCTTTGCTTATACCTCAACCATGTTTTAAGCTATTTACAATTTTCATAATTTACTACAATAATGATATACTAGAAAGTCACAACCTCATTGATTTTTTAGTTCCCTTGTTTATTTATTTATGTTTTATTGTTTGTACTTTTTATCTGTTTTCTATTTTCTATTTGTGTTTATGCACTTTTCTAAAAAAAAATTAATACATTAAAAATGACCTAACCCAATGGATGTGGTCAGTGGGGTCTACTTTATGATAAGACAGACCTGACCACAGACGCGAATTTTAGGAATGCACTGCTACTCAGTGATGAATACTGTCACTGTTATGTGATGATTCACGCCTATGTATTATGAGCAGACCAATTCCCTACAGATTGCCAATTAAAATCAGTTGCATATTAATGAGGCTCAGCAGCAAAAAGGGAAAACTTGACCTAAGTATACTAGAGAGGACATTTGAAGAAAAATATAAAAAATGTACCAATGAGAGCTCTTACATAATTTTAAAAACTATTAAATTGTAGTCAATTAAGTTTCCATACATATACATATAATTAGTAGTCCTGAAAACATCATTGTTCGTTTAGCAGATGTTCTAATAAATCTTACAACAGATAAGTATGTGAAAACATACTTAGGATTCTGCATGTGGCTTCATATACTTGTTTCTATCATATTTTAACATCAAACTTTTTATTCAATCAAAATAATAATAATAAAAAAAAACATTATGTTCCCGTTTTTTTTTATTCTTAGAAAAGCTAGAAAACCACTATCAGAACATCTTTTCTGAAAAGAGGATATTCTATCAGTACAGACTGGGATTAAATCTCTCCAAAACAGCAGTTTTGAGACTATGGATCAAGTGAATCCAAGGTAGCATAACTGGCTTCCAGTTGGATTCCAGGTGTGATTCAACGTGGTAGATATCACCTTTAAAGTTCAAAATGGCTCCTGACTGGGTTATATGAGTTACTGTTTTTTCCCATATTCATCTGCCCGTTCAAACAGATTGAACACGATCAACTTCATTCAGGTCCTAGAAAATGAGCGTTTTCAATCGCTGACCACATGCTCTAGAATTCTTCCCTTTTGAGACAGTCTATTCTTTTGTCCCGAGTTTCAGAAGAGCTGCCTTTCCATTCTAGTCCAAGAGAAAGGCATGCTTTTAATATTGTTATATATTAGTGAACATATAACTTTGGGGGGAGGGTCCTCTAATGATGCTGTTATAATTATATTTTTTAAATTTTATATTATATATTTTATTATATTATTATATTATTTATATAATATTTTTATATAAATATACAAAACCCTTGGTGAACTTATTTATTTGTATTAAGGGTTTCTAATATGGTTCTGATTGTTGGTCACTCATAGCCTTTGGTACACAAATATTACTGCTATAAATGAGGGAGAGAGGAATAATTAATTGCCTATCTTGCAAAATATTGGAAGATAACAAGTGTGGTCTTGTCTACAAAAAGAAAAAAAAAGGAAGGTTCAGAACACTACAGACCAGTCAGTCTGACATCAATATTTGGTCTAGTGGTTAAGGCACCAGTCTTGAAAGTAGGAGACCATAAGTTCAAATCCTGCGTTAGACATTAAAGCCAGCTGGTTAACTTTGGGCCAATCACTCATTCAGCCCAATCAATCTCAAAGGGTTGTTGTTGTGGGGAAAATAGGAAAAGGAAAGTGTGCTGGATGTGTGCCACCTTGAGTTGTTTGTAACCATGTATAAAAATAATAAACGTGAGAAAACAGATAAATAAACAGATAAATAAATAACTGAAGATTGTACAGCAGATCCTAAAATCCGTAACCAGTAATTACCAGACACCAGTATGAATTTGTAAGAATATATATCATCATATTAATCTTACTTTGAATTCCTTAGTAGATTATGGGAATGCTCAGCTGAATCTTAACTGAGTAAAGTATCTGACAAAATACTTCTAAGATATTCTGATTAGCATTCAACTTACATATGAGCTAGATATCATGTCTAGTAGGTAAAAGCACAACTGACTTGACCATAACAGTCAAATATTGCTAATCAGCTGTTCTTCATAAACTGAACTATCAAGTGGTGTGCCTCTCAATCAGGGCAATATATTCTTCCTATTATTTTATTAATGAATTAAATTAAGAAATGAAGTAAATTAAATTTGCAGTGCACAAAACCGGACAAGATAGATTCTATCTATCTAGCAGGAAGAAATAAAAGAAAATATTCTTGATGGTTAAAATGGTCTGAAATAACTACATGGAGTAATGTTAAGCTGCAACAAAAGTATATTTTCAAATGAAAAGAACCACTTTATTATATCTTTCATTGCTTAACTCAGCTCAAGTTCTGTTATCACTAAGGGGAACTAAATTTTAAAAACAAATCAGAAAACCCCCAAAAGCTGCAGAGATAAACAAGAGCGCTGGAAATTTCATATGAGAAAAAACTAAGAGAAAAGGCAGCAGGGAGATCAAGACCTATTAAATAATTCCAGAATGCAGAATAGAGAACAATGTCTTGTTATAGAAAAGCAAATTGTAGGCAAAATTTAGGAGCTGATTGGTAGCAAGTTTTCCTTCAGTGTATGTATTCAAAAAGAAGGTAGATAGATTTCTCTCACAGATACTCTAGTCTTGAATTTCTACAGTGAGAATGCACTATGTCAAAAAGATATTCACAGTGTCAGTATAGTTTCAATAAACTGTCCATAGTTAATGATACTGAGCTACGTAAAACAGAGAAACTCAAATTCCAAAATTTCTGTACACGTATACCACTTTCCACTTATTTTTAGATTAACAGAGTTGGAAGGTACCTTGTAGGTCATCTAGTCCAACCCCCCACGCAAGCAGGACACTCTACACCATTTCTGACAAACGGCAATCCAATCTCTTCTTGAAAGCCTCCAGTGATGAAGCTCCCACAACTTCCAAAGGCAAGCTGTTCCACTGGTTGATTGTTCTCACTGTTGTAGAAAATTTCTCCTTATTTCTAGGTGGAACCACTCCTTGATCAGTTTCCATTCATTATTCTGTGTCTGGCCTTCAGGTGCCTTGGAAATAGCTTGACCCCTTCCTCTCTGTGGCAGCCCCTCAAATATTGGAACACCGCTATCATTTCAGACATAAGCACTAAGATCAATTTTTTACAAGCTTGATCAAGTTAACATCTATAGCGAAAATTCTCCCATGTCTGCAGAAAGATCTCATCAAATACTCTTACCAGGTTTACTCACTCTGAATATTCATTCTATGTCTGAGACAGAATAAATACAAATTTCATAGAATATTCAAATGTGTTTTTCACTGTTCAGTCTATCATATTCCTATTTTCTAATTTGAAATTCAGTCCTCTTAACTTTGGACTTGGGTTTTGGGACCATGGAAATCTCTAGGATAAGTACTATTTTTGCCAGTACTATTTTTCAAGTTCCTGCTGAACTGATATTCCTAGTGCAGTGGTGTCAAACTCACGTCATTACGGCAGCATCATGTGACGTATCGGGACTTTTTCCCCCTTTACTAAACTGTGCTTGGGCGTGGCCAGCGCGTGACTCATCTGGCCCATGAGTTTGACAGCCCTGCCTTAGTGTGTTAATTTCAAACCTCTGTTTTCTAATTCAGGACTACATCTTTTATCTTAACATATATCCTCATTTTTGGGGTATGTTGTATAATCCAGATTCACTTGCTTGGGAATTATGGATAGATATTGTTCCTTCTATGTACACATTATTATTCCATATACTCTTGGAATACTTGAAGCCCAAACCGGGAAACTTTGCCAACAAGTAGACAAGCATGAAATACTGGCAATTAGGTTTAAATTCAAGGATCTCATGAGGTCAAACACTATATTTTGGCCGAGCGAACATCAAAATACAGGTAGCTCTTGATTTACAACCATTCATTTAGTGACCGTTTGAAGTTACAACACTGAAAAAGGTGACTTATGACCATTTTTCACACTTATGACTATTGTAGCATCTTCAGAGTCATGTGATCAAAATTTAAATGCTTGGCAACAAACATGACAGTTGCAATGTCCCCGGGTCATGTGATCACTTTTTGCAATTTTCTGACTAGCAAAGACAATAAGGAAGCCAGACTTAACAACCATATTACTAACTTAATAACTGCAGCAATTCACTTAACAAATGTAGCAAGAAAGATGGTAAAATGGGGCAAAACTCACTTAACAACTGTCTTGCTTAGCAAGAGAAATTTTGCACTCAACTGTGGTTATAAGTTGAAGACTATCTGTACCATATTGGTAGAATCAGCTTTATAATTCAACTGATTTGATCTAATTTTAAACTGGTTTATCACAATATCAGAAATTCTGATTCATATGATTGTTACGAAAACTATAAATGTTAAAAAATGAATTAAAAAGTCCCAAATGAACAAATAAATCTTATATAGCATATAGCCTACAGAAAATAACCAAACCAATTCCATTTTAATATATGGTGGATACTACCTAGTCTTTATTCTTAATTTAGGATTTTAAAAGATCAAACTTATACTTTTTAACAGTCTAACATTTTCAAGTATTTACCTAAATTTACATTTACAGAATCAAAAAGATAGTACTGAAACCCAGAAACAAATCACTACATAAGTGCTTAAGAATTTTGGAATGTATTTCAAACTTTAGAATATTTAATTCAGAAAACTTTATAGATATTAGCAATTATACAAATCATTGATCAGCAAGATAAAAGAATATTGTATTTTACTTCTATTTTAATGTGAAAGTGGATGGACTCATAATTTATGATATTCTATAATATGATCTAATTAGTTTGGGTCTGCAGTTGGATGAATAGACAGTTGTAGCTTATTTAAGAAACCATAATACATAGTTAACAACTAATCTGCTTTGAACATAAGATGATAAGGTCATGCTATAAGATGTGCTGGTGAGAAAAACTACATAATCTTTCCAATCAAATACTGTACCTAAATATTTCAGGCTGTAATCCTAAAAATACTTACCCAGAAATAAGTACTGAAAAAGCATATATATACTTCCATTACAAAGGAGAAAAAAAATTTACAATAAAAGAGGCAAGCATGTATTCTAGTGATGGGTTTCTGAATGTTATGTATATTTTGTACTTGTTATCTCAGTTATTACTGAATGTATATAGTTGTAACTGAATCTTATAATAATAGACAAATATGATAAAGATATCACTACTTAATACAGTATGATTATCCAAAAGAAAATTTCTGGGATACAATATTTCTTTTGCTCCTAAATCATTATGTATAAAACGTAATGGTTGCTTCAAAAAATGTTGACTATCTCTCTGAAATAAAATAAAAGCAAACAGACCATTCAGATATGGTTGATGGTAATGCATGGGATCAGTACTTGTTCTAATCACCTCAAAACATTAAAATTGCTGCCAGACATATCACTGAATAAAAGTTCCTAAATTGAGGGTATCTGGTATGTTCTACAGCAAGGATTGTTCTGCACTATGTGGTAATCATGCTTGTTGTGGGTACAACTGTGTTTCCTCAAAAGAACATGAAATCTGATATGCAATTTCAAAACACCCACATACAACTGGAATCTCCTATTGAACTATGGTTTCTAGAGCTATGTACAGATGTTTAAGATAATGCATAATTTGCACGGTTGCTCAAAATGTGGTAAATGGAATGTCCACATAAAATCTAGAGCCATATTGAGGTAGATATGAGGTTTCTACAACACAACATGACTGAAAAGATTAGATTCATAGATCAAAACTTGAAGGTAAATCCCTACAAAATGCTTTGTTGATCTCCATTTTTCACATCTCCCCAAAATAGCTTACAAAAGCCCTCTCCAGCAACTAATACCACAGAGCTTCAAATTCTATAAGCTTTAGAAATCAGCCAAAATTTACATCTATCACTGTCTCTTAGAGGGAAAGATATTGTTTTATTTTCGAATATTATGCTAAGTTCAAAGGCTGAGCATAACTGTAAAGATAAGGTAGACATTCAAAATGGTTAAGGGTATTTCCCTGTCCTGTGCTGCAGAAAACCTTAAAATGCCTCTCAAGAATCTACCTCCACCTGAACTTTCAGCAACTAAAAGATGCATTTAGCTTTACATCTGTGAATCTGCGGCCACGTAACATATATCTAATATCATGTTTTTCCCCCTAATGGTTATTGTTTTATATGTGAAAGAATATTTCCCATTTAGAAGCTGAAGATTGTTCAACTTTCCTAAATCTGCAATGTGAACTGTGGGAAACTGCAAGGTTCTTTTTCTACATAAGCTGAAAGAGTTTCTGTTCAACTTCCAGATTCAGACAAAATTAACAAACAAATGCTTTATGTTACAACAGTGCAGTCTGAATCTTCGAGAATTTTTCTATCAATCTTCAAAATCAGCAATCAATGCAATCTCCTTGCCTTGGAAGAGTTTTAGAATAATAATGTCATAAAATTCTCAAGTTACTGTGAGTTATTTGCTACAATAGAGATGATTAAAATATTTCTTCACTCATAGAAAGTTTTCAGATGTGATGCATTGCGTTTGAAGACTGCATTTATTTGCAGACCTTAAATATGTCTTGTATCTTATTTCAACAACCATTTATTTGAAAAATCAATGAAAACATTTCCAACAATAACCTGTTTAAAAATTGCATGAAAAAGGTAGCAAGAGTTTCTAAAACTTGTATATTTCTAATTAAACTTGGGAAATTTATAACATTTACGAAATGGGCTCCCCTAGATCCTAGAAGTAGCAACATAGTAAAATGCAATAGTAAAAATATGCTATTTGTGTATCTTTAAGTATACAGATGTTCTAAAAATGTTGAGTTCAGGAACAGTAAAAAAAAAAATTTCTGAAACTATACACTTGCAGTAAGAATTACAATCAATTTGCAATGATTGCTTTTCTTATGTTTAAAAGAACAAATTTGTCAAAAATAAGTTACATTTTGAATTATTATTAAAATGATGGCCAAAAAAGCAATTTTGTTTTTAAATATGAGTGACAGTTCACCTGTTTTATGCTTCACATATAAATATATCTCACAACTTCAAACCCAGTGAAAAGGGGTTTGAAAGAGATCACTTTTCTCCTTTTCTATTTTAGAACTGGTTATTTCATGATCACTACATTATCTTGCCAATTATTAACCATGTGTTCTTCATAAATCAATCCCACATTTACCATAGTTTTTTGGGAGGAACTTTCATAGTCTTGATACAAGTTGTAGTCTCTGCATATCCTATAAAGGAAGGCAGAATTCTCAGTTGTATTCTAAACAATGTATTCAGCTACATTTAGCTTTCAGCCTTTTTATTATCATTGTCAATGAATGGGGCCCTAGTCAAATTAAGCTGCCATTTTAGGTTAAAGACTGAGAGCCTCTGCTGTTCAGCAGTAAAACAAGCACACTTCAAGCAACAGATGTAGTATTCTAACTGGAAAATTATGAATCATGGTTTCTACAAAAATAATTAACAACTCTGATTTTTAAAATTAATAATACTCACACATTACTGCAAACTAACTGGTTTTATAATTGGGATAAATCAGCTACCCATGCTGCTAGAGTCATAGTCACTATGATTTTTTTGTCTCCGTTACACAGGATGATCTGTGAGAAAAGAGAAATATTTGATTCAACTTTTATTCTTGTATTTATTGTGCATATTATGATATATAAAAATAGTTATTCTTCAATTAAAAAGATGAGTTACCGGTTCTGCTCAGGAAATAAAATGAAGGAACTCATTTCTTTTGCAGGACAGGGGCAATTAGTGGTTTGAGATTTTAACTTTCCAAACTGAAATATACAAGGACCAAGTAGTGGGGGGAAATCACTTTATTTTTAACCTAAGCCTACTAAAAAGCATACTGAACACCTCACCAAACAAAAACAAAGGCAAACTAGAAAGAGTAGACTGTTGCACCTAACATTCCCTTAATATTTCAAAGGAAACTCCCCGTGTCCTGCTACTTTTCTTTTGTCTATTGTCTCCTTAAAGAAACTACTTTCAAGCAAAGGGTGAGCAATATTCAAAAGTGCTTTGGAGAAACTCTCCAAATTACTGCCTACCCAGACCCGTCCCATCAGCCTGATGTCTCCCCAGGACTGCCCCCATTCTCAGTTTAAGAGGGTGTCAAACGCTCCAGGAGAGAGTGCCCCTTATGCAATACCATCAAGGGGGAAAAATGAATGCAGTATAATGATGGCTGCTCCTTCTCCCCGAGACCCACTCACAACACTCTCCCCACCCCCCTCATCGACTCCCCCCGCCAACATCCACCCCTCCAGCGTCCGCTTCTCACTTCCACCAGCCCAGCGCCCCGCACCAACGCACCCACCCGCCCCAGCCCGACAGAAACCAAATCCCTGGCTAGCCCCGCGTCCTCGGCTGAATCAAACCTAAACAGACACACTCCCTGACCGCCTGGCCTCAAACCACCTTTTCCGCTCACCCTCAAAATGGCCTTGGTTTCGGGAAGGGAGGGGGAAACTATGGACACCGGAGAAAGCTTTCTCGGCGACCCGCTTCTGACCAGGGAAGAAGAGACAGAAGCGCGCAGGCGAAAGGTGGCGATGGGGGGGCGGGGGAGGAGAGAAAGACATACACGGAGAGAGAGAAAGGGAAGCAGACTTGGTCCGCGGGGTTAAGTCTCTATTATGTTGTTGTTGCTGCCGCCGCCAGCCCGCTTAGACAGCGTCTCTCTCTCTCCCCCCCCACCTTCTTCTCTCCCTCCCTCCCACTCCCGCCCCCCCCTCAGTTTTCTTCTTGGGTTGTTAGGAAACAGTAGGGAACCCCTCCCCGCACCGTCCCCCGCGTGTGACTCCCGTTTCACTCCCACCGCCAACCTCCCCGCTCCTCTTCAGGGAAGACAAATAACCCCGGCGCAACCTCGTGCCTCTCCCCCACCCAGCCCGCCCCCCCCCCCCCCCCCCACCATCACCTCCATTTCCTTCGGCTCCCTCGCGCTCCCTCTCCTCTTTCTCTCCTTCACTTCTCCCCAACGGCTCCATGTGTCCGCGCGATGAGCCCCCGGATCAGGCTAGCGGGAGGCGGGGAGGGCCGGCCCCCGCACTTTGTTAGCGCTTGTTGTGCTGCCAGGGCCAGGAGCGCTCGGCATGGCCAGCAGGGCGGAGGGAGAGCGTTCCCGGGAGTCCCTCAGTCCTCCGCCTCCACCAACCCAACGCCCCCCCTCCCTCCGCGCCCCCTTCGATTCCACAGCCAGCCCCGCTTCTCCCCCTGCCTTCAAGGAGACTTTCGTCCAACTTTTCCTCCTATTTTAATCGCCCTCCAAACTTGCGCTCGAGGAAAGAACCGGGGAGGGGGGGGGGGAAGGGGAGAAGAGGTCAGAAAGAGAAGCGCCGCCGGAGTCGCTCCGGCTCCCGCTCTCCGGTGTGCTCGCTTCCTCCTCCTTCCTTTCTCTCGCCTCTCTCCCCCACCCCCCCCCACCCAACCCCCACATCCTGGAAAGCTCCTCGGCCGGGGATGCACATGGACCAGAGAGCAGCACCGGCGGAAACCGGGCGAGGATCCGCGCACGCACACACTGGCTCCATTGCTCTCCTTACCCCTCCCCCGACCTGCTATGGGGCCCGGCCAGCCGGGCAGCAGCTCCAGAGCCGGTGCGCCGTTGCCCTCCGGCTCTCCCCGATTCTCAAGGCGAGGTCACTTACCGAGTCGGGATGGGCTGGGCGCCGTCTTCGGAAGCGGAGCAGGGGGTGAGGAGAGCCGGGGCGCCCGGGAGCACCTCTTCCCCGCAAACAAACAAACAAGCAAGCAAGCGCGGAGAGAAGAGACCCACACAGGCGCACACGCACCGGGAGTTGGTTTCGGCCGGGCAATCAAAGCGAGGCGGGCGGATACCCCTGATCCGGGCCGGCCAGGGGGTCACTGAGGGTCCTCGAGGTTTCCACTGGGTCCCGGATCCGCTTCCCTCCTTTGTGTAATTTCACTCGATTCAAGTTTAATCCGATAGTTCCCGAGCGCGTCCGCAGAAGCCGAGCGACACACCAGCCAGCCAGGCGGCTGCCGCTGCTACCGCCCCCTGCCTGTCCGCTCGCTGGCTCCCTCCGCCCGCCACGAGGCGCGCCCCCGACGCCACTATCCACCCTCCTTCCCGTGGGCGAGCGGGAGGGAGGAAAGAGCGCGCACTCCCCAGGCCCCGCCCCCTAACGTCATCAACTGCTGGCATAATTTATGCAAGAATCCAGACCTCCTAAAAAGCGGAGGGGGAAGGGGTCAGGTCACTAACCTCCCCCCCCCTCGCGGTGGCCTTTTCAGTCCGAGAGGAAGCTCCTCCCATCCTCTCCCGGGAAAGGAGGACGCAGGGAAGATGTGTAGTGGGGGAGGGGACGTCAAATGTTGACAGGGCGCTGGGGACACAAGCGCTCAGACAAGTCAACACCCGGCTCTCGGCTCTCCTATCGCTCCCTCCTTCCCTCCCGCCCATCGAGGAGAGGAAAGAGGAGGTCGAGTTTAACGTGCCGCTACAGAAGCGGCAGCGGCGCCCTTCCTTGTCTACTTGCCCCACGGGCTATTGCCCGAGAACCCCGAAGGGAAATGCGGCATTTGCCGGAGTCCTCGTGGCCTCCCGCAGACGCAGCATTAAGCTGCCCAACACAGAACCCGCTTTGGCCGGCAGTTTGCTCCTGCTGCGGCTGCTCTTCCTGGCTTGGAAAAGTTTTTCGACCTTCACGAGCAGGGAAACTTGTTTGTCGGTTATCAAGTTTGGGAAAGAATAAAGAAAGGCACCTGCAAATAAGAGCCTCTCGCAAATCTTGAATTTTCCGCTTCAGCGAGGAGCCGGTTTCTGGGGATCCGTCTGTTAACAGCGGAGTTGCAGGATCCCTCAACACGGGACGGCGATTTCTCCCTTGAGTGGATCCTCGGGGCTCCCCCGTCTGATCCCTTCGCGATATTTGGGCCGTCGTGACCAAGTTCATAGGGATTGTAGTCTACCAAACGTAGTGGATTTTTTTTTCAAGAAACACGAGGTCTTGGATGTGCTCTTTCCAAGTTACATTAGGGCTGCCTCAGTGGTACAGCATGTGCAATAAATACTAGACGACAGGATGCAGGGTGATGTGGATCTGTCAGAAATTATCATGGGAGTCTTGCCCAAATACCCTAAGTGAATTCCATAATACAAATGGCCACGCGCTGAAGGACATCTTCTTTTTCCATTATGGTTCCCAAGAGATCCCTGGGTATAATATACAGGGGGAGAAATTCTATATACCCCCTGAATTGTAAAGACTATGAAATGTTAAACTCTGTTAGTATGTGGACTGAAGTAGAGAAGCACAAGCATTGCCAGGGTGCCCACTATTCCCAAATTAAAAATACTGAAAGAGAGCCCTCTTAATATATTTTTGTGAGATATCTGAATGTAGTTATAATTATACAGGGCAAAACTTAACATTTTTAAAGAGTTTAATTGGAAGATATTACAATACACTTTCAGAAGTTAAGAGTGAAATAGGCTACACAAGTTAACAGACATGAAGTACAGGTGAATACTGTGGTTAGGTCACTGACCATTTTCTTCCAAGTTCCTTGTGTCTGAATCACCAAAATCCATGTTTGCTAGCTGTCATTCCTACCATCTACTCTTATTTTTTCTGATAGAGTTTAGTTCATGGTTTAGTTCACAGTTTTTTATATGTGAAACTGACAGAGTAACAGGTGCACATTTAAAATATCTTTCTCAATTATTAGAAGCACCTGCTCAGCGAGTAATGCACTGAAGATGGTGTCTGATATCAAATTAGAATATTGGTCCACCTAACTCAAGTTGAGCTGGCCTGCAGGATTTCCATACATTTTTCAATTTACTTTTGCATGAAAATACAGGAAGCTTCTTTTTAATATAAACTGATAACACAGATTGACTATGTGGCTGAGGCTTTGAATGTTGAAGTTTACCAGTTTAGCTGTTGGATGGTCCACATGTAACTTTAAGATTTTAAGATACATTCAGAGTAAAAATGCTCAGTAAAATGGCAAAATGCTAATAATAAAGCAGCTAAACATACCCAACTTCCTGTTCTATTTGCTTCAATCTCTCTAACAAAAAAAAGTATGCAAATCACCAAGAATTTGTGAAAAGTAGGATGAGGAAAGAGACAGAATTAAAGTATGGGACTCAGAAACATGGTCTGGGACTATCTCTTGACTACTTAGATGTCCAGACCATGTGAGTATTGAAGGTATCAACTACTAGTTATTGACTAGTAGTTGTCAGTTGTCAGATCATTTCTATTTTCAAAAATGGAGAAAAGGAGGCTACATGGAATTACTACCAATTTGACATCAATACCTGAAAAGTTTTCATACAGATTATAAAGCAGTACCATGAACATCTTAAAAACAATGTGGTAATTACCATAATTATATATTTGCTGAAAAGAAGCTTTGTGGAAGCTTTGTGAAAATGATCATTGTGGAAATAATATACATTTAATATATCTTTATTTCAGCAAAGCATTAAAAAGTATTCACTGAATTTTGAGCAGCAAGTTAGTCAAGTATAGACTAGGTGCATCATGAAAGGAATAACTATTATAAAATATTCAAAGTATGTTCATCAATGGTTG
The DNA here is from genome assembly GCA_012654045.1 of Ptyas mucosa. NCBI lineage: Eukaryota > Metazoa > Chordata > Lepidosauria > Squamata > Colubridae > Ptyas > Ptyas mucosa. The sequence goes on along the minus strand of WNWU01000003.1, from coordinate 32,700,431 downwards.
TTCATCAAATTAGAGAAGTACAAGAAGGTTCAAATACCTTATTTAAATATTTTTATTATGAGTTGGACTAAGAAATGTGGGAATCCTTATCACATTTTGGATAACACAAAATTGGCTGGAGCAGCTAATACTGAGGGGTCCTTGGGGCTTTCTGAGTTTGGTTGCTTTCTTGCAGAGCACTGATGATGTAATGCAGTTTGGGTAATGAAACGTCTGCAAGAAAATAAGCAAGCTCAGAGTATCAACGACCCTTCATTTCAATCCTGAGCTACAAATATTGTCCTTTACTGGTACAGTTAATACTCTAGAAGACAGAAATAACCTGACTTCAGATTAGAAACAAATATTGTATATCACATAGATCAACTTTATTCTGCACTGATCAGATCCCATCACTACTAATTCCATTTCTGGGTACTGCACTTAAGAAACATTCAGACAAATTAGAAAATAATCAGAGATGTGCAACAAAAATGATCAGAGACTAGAAACTAAAACTTATAAAGAGAAATTGAAGAAGTTGCATGTTTAGCCTTGACAAAGGATAACTGAAGAGAGATACAACATTCTTCAAAAATAGGTTAAAAAAACTCTGTATATTTTTATTGACTGATTGATTGAATTTATTTATTTACCGCCAATCTTGTAGCGAACATAGATTCCAGTTTAAGGAATTATCTGGTAAGATTTCAGAGTTTTCAAGAAACATAATATAAAGTTGGAAACATACTTATGAATCTTAAAACAATCAAATCCTTTTATTTTCTCTAAATGTTATAAAACAAGAACATCAGAGGTGAAATCGAGCAGGTTCTGACAGGTTCTGGAGAATCTGTAGTAGAAATTTTGAGTAGTTCGGAGAACTGGTAGCGGAAATTTTGAGTAGTTCGGAGAACCAGCAAATACCACCTCTGGCTGGCCCCAGAGTAGGGTGAGAATGGAGATTTTGCAGTATTCTTCCCCTGCCACACCCACCAAGCCAAGCTCACAGAACCAGTAGTAAAAACATGTGCATTTCACCACTGAAGAACATATATTTTATATCTCCAGACAAAAGACTCACTTTAATCTCATAGAATTTCTTGCAAGTTAGAGACAAAAGTCTCCAACAAGAATTGAAAAAGTTTTACTTAACATACAAGAAAAAAATTAAGTCAACTTGAAATTATTAGAACATCTAAGTTCCATTGGACAAGTATTGGTGAATAATTGATATACATGCAATTTTGTGTAGGAAGCAGGATTTAATTTTGTGCTATGGCCTGTTAGAAGATTGTGAGCTGAGATCAGTACATATGTAAGATAAAGGCAACTAAACTATAGATAGTCCTCATTTAACAATCACAATTGGGACCAGCAAATTGATTGTTAAATGAAGTAGTTACTACGGTAAGTGAAACCATGACTGTAGTTATGATCTTACTTCAGTTTTCCTTTGCTTTACAAGCCTGCAAAGGCCATAAAAGTGGGAATTAGTCATAAAGTTAATTTTTTTATCGCTATGTAACTTCAAATGGTCAGTTAAAAAAGTTCTTGTTAAATAAGAACTACCTGTATAGGCAATTTAATATGGATTTCATATTAAAGTCTTACAACCCTATTCACTGAATACATAAACCTAAGATGGCTAGAAGCTATAAACAGGCAAAAATAGTTAGCAAAGTAGTGTTTAAGGACAAACATTCAAACACACAGCAAGTGTAACAAACAATGGTGAACACATTTTAAGTGTTGAAGCTACAATTGATTACCTTGAGTATGAAAGACCAGCCATGTTTTTTTTCTTTCAATCAATAATATCTGAATCTCAAAGACTGTCTGAGCAAGTCCCTGCAGTTTTCTTGACAAGGTTTTTCAGAAATGGTTTGCCATTGCTTTCTTCATAGGACTAAAAGAAAGTTACTGGCCCAAGGTTACCCAACTGTCTTCATGCCTAAGGCAGAAGAGTCACCTGGTTTCTAGCCTGATGCCTTAACCACTAACCAAACTGGCTCTTGAACTAGGCATTAGGCCACTAGTAAATAGTGGGAGGAACAGCACACTAACTTTTTTCTTCCTGATAGAAAAGCAAGACAAATGTAATAAACAATGAGTTAGGAATCTCAATGCAATACAGATATTCATTAACTTATGATCACAATTGAACCCGAAATTTCTGTTACTAAGCAAGACAGTTATAAGTGAATTTTGTCCCATTTTATGAACTTTCTTGCTACCATTGTTAAATGACTCACTGCAGTTATTAAATTAGTAACATGGTTATTAAGTGAACCTGGCTACCCATTGACTTTGTTTGACAGAGGGTTGCAAAAGGTGATCACATGACCACAGGACACTGCAACTGTCATAAATGCATGCCAGTTGCCAAGCATCCAAATTTTGATCACATGACCATGGGAATTCTGCAACAGTCGTAAGTGTGAAAATGGTCATAAGTAACTTTTTTCAATGCCGTTATAACTTTGAACAATCACTAAATGAATGGCTATAAATTGAGGACTACCGGTATATACTATACTGCAGTGCAATATAGTATGGCATAATTTTATTTTATTTTATTTATTTATTTATGTCTCAAATGTACATGGCTGCCCATTTCACAAAACAAATTACTCTGGGAAATGTACAAAAATCTTAAAAATAGTTAATAATAATTGCAAAAGGCAACTTTGCTTAGAATAGCTTATACCCTACAATGATATCACTAACACTATCAAACATAAACATCTGCCTAACCCAGATCCTTGGGAAGGACTTGATAGATGGATAAAAATGCCAATTTCAGTCTCAATTTCTGGCTGACTGTGCAACAAACCATAAACACCATCTGAAATAGAATTACTGTTCAACACTGTCCATATATACAGCCAAGATATTGCAATGGAGTTTGGACTGGACAAACGTGCATGTTTACCATCAAATGGGGAAAAATAGTGATGTCCAGATGCCCTATGGAAATCACATTAAGAATCTGGATGAAATTATTACAAATACGTGGGCATCCTTCAAGGTGACAACATCAAGCATAATGAAGTCAAGAACAAGGTTAGAAATGAATACACCAAGAGAGTGAGAAGGATATTAAAGTCCAAACTAATGGAACCAATACCATCAAGACAATTAACACCTGGGCAATTCTGGTCATTAGATACATATCTGGAATAGTGAAATGGATTCAAGCATAACTAAAAGCTCTGGATAGGATAACCAGGAAAATAATAATAATGAAATAATAATAATAATAATAATAATAATAATAATAATAATAATAATAAAAAAAAAACAACTGGAGGCTAAAACATATGAAGAACAGTTGCAGGAACTAGGTATGTCTAGTTTAATGAAAAGAAGAGACATGACAGCAGTGTTCCAATATCTTAGGGGCTGCCACAAAGAAGAGGGAGTCAATCTATTCTCCAAAGCACCTGAGAGCAGGACAAGAGGCAATGGATGGAAATTAATAAAGGAGAGAAGCAACCTAGAACTAAGGAGAAATTTCCTGACAGTTAGAACAATTAATCAGTGGAACAACTTGTCTCCAGAAGTTGTGAATGCTACAACATTGGAAATTTTTAAAAAGATATTGGATAACCATTTGTCTGAAGTGGTGTAGGGTTTCCTGCCTAATCAGGGGGTTGGACTAGAAGACCTCCAATGTCCCTTCCAACTCTGTTATTCTCTTATTCTGAATCATGCCCTTCATCCATGAAGCAATGTTGTCAGACTCTACTGTCAAGGAAAATAAATGGGCATGGAATGTTGCAAGTACATCAGATTGTTGAAGAAAAAAAAATAGACCAATGGAAGGATACCTAAACAACAGTGAAGAAGATGCACTAAAGCTATGGTAGAATACCAAGAAGGCCGACTCAGTACTGGAGAGACCAAACTGGCCTACAAAAAAAGACCAAATGAAGAACAGAAAAGAGGCACTGGAAGGCAAAGCATTACATAACCAGTACATTTAAAAAAAAGTAAGGGGAAACAGATAATAGCAAGATCCAACAATGGCTAAGAGCAATAAAGTTGAAGAAAAAGAGGGTTATTCTGGCTGCACAAGATCAAGCCTTAAGAACAAATTCATACAAAGCCAGAGAGAAAACAGTTGAGAAAACAGCAACAGATAGCAAGTGCCACCTCTGCAAAGAAGCTAAAGAAAGTGGATTACCTGGTTAGCTGCTGCAAGAAGATTGCACAGACTCATACAAACAACAGCATGACAAAGTAGCAACAGTGGTGCTTTAAAAGATCTGCAAGAAATACTATTTCTTGGAAACCAAGAACTGATGGGAACATGAAATAGAGAAAGAAATAGAAAATGAAGGCGCTAAAGTGCTCTGGGACTTTAGAATTCAAACAAACAAGCATCTGCCACATAATAGGCACCTGTGACTTAACAATTGTCAATAAGAAAGACAAAAAAGTCTGGATTGTAGACATGGCAATACCTGGAGACCTCAGAGTAGAAGAGAAAGAACTGCAGAAGATAACAAAATATAGACTCTCAAATAACCCAGTCCCATGCCATTTAGGAATATAAAGATGAACACCAGCATCTTGACTTGGATCCTGAGACAAACTGGTAACCAATGAAGCTCACAGAGCAGAAGTGTAATGTGTTCTACCAAAACACACATAACTGCCTGTGCCACTACACTTTTGTACCAGCTGAAGTTTCCAAATACTCTTCAAAGGCAGCCCCACATAGAGTGCATTGCAATAGTCCAATCAGGAGATCACCTGGGAATGAGTGATGTGTAGGGCCCCTCAATCTAGGAATAAGATAATGCATATATATAAAATCTATTCTACAATGCAGTAGTATATAACAGTGTTTTAAGCATTAGTTACACTTTTATTTAGTTAAAAAATTTCTTGTTAAGTCATACTAGCTAATTATAAGATAAATATGTCCAGCAATTTTTTTCAGTTAAGTGCCTAAGTTCATTGATTTCTAATAGATTAAGATGCTTAACTAATATGTATACAGATACATCATTTAATATTCAGATATATCAACATGAATACATATTTTAGTATGTGCTTCTTTCAATGGTCATATAACCTAGCTTTTGGGTTATTATATCTGAGAGTATATTGGCTATAGTTTTTGCTAAACATGGATATTCCACATCTGTTGAACACATATTTCCATGCTGTGAATTCCACATCTATTGCCCCAGTTCACACTAACATGTGAGTCTTTTAAGAACATGTCACAATTCAATCTTTACTATTCCACTCCCCTCTTTCTTTCATTTCTTGCAGTTTACAGGTGTCATTTTCAAATAAGTGTTTTCAAGGTTTTTTGCCATTCTACATTGCCATCAGAAATTCCTTAGTGCAAGTCATAATTACGATCCATACATTTCAGATTTTCTCAGAGCAGGCACTGGATATGCCTTACAGCAGGTCATGACACATGTCCATACATTCAGAGAGTTAATATATAACCTCTCCCTACCCCAAAGTAGCTTCTAATTTCTAACATAATACTATACATATGGATGACCAGAAATGGGCATGAATCCACATTTCTCTTGTGGTAAGTATACAAAGATACTGATATTTTGGTTTAGTCTTCAGATGCATGCTGTTCAGGAATTTCAGCATTCACTGGTAGCCAGCACTTAATAAAACAGGATCTTTTGAATGTATAGCAGAAAATTCTTTAGGGATGAAGTAGTAAGAGGTTGCCAGATTGATCTGCTGTTTTGGAATAAAACACTTCATGAAACATAATTTCTTAATGGACCACAGATACTGCAGTGGATTACATATTAGAAATTTAAAAAAATGATTTTCAAAAAGTTGAATCTGTAATGTATATGTATTATTTGATCAATTACGGCCCTCTGCAAACTATAATTTGGATCTGAAGGAAAGAAGGTTTTAGAGACATTTAAATTGATTTATGTTACAAATGCAGATGTCTGTTTATTTACATTCCTTATAATATTACTCATTCACAAACACACACATATATACTTATTTGTGGTATACAAGCCCTTAGCAAGAAATCACAACTGATGGAATCATTGTACAATCTACAATCGAACAAGGGTTTCTGTATGGATTTTGAGACTATTTTGAAGCATATTTAACATATTTATATTTAAATATGTTCACATCTAAAGTAACCAACCTTCATTGTTCATCCATTAAAAAAGCCACATTGTTACAGTTGGTCCATATAAATAAAACAGTGGAATATTGTTCACTCTATTAATTTTACTTGGAACAAAGCGGGCAATTTTTTTTACAATTAATAATAAAGAAAAAGTTGACTGCAACCAGAACAAAAGTAGGAAGCAATTTCTTATCTAACACACTTGCTTCCATAGTAATACAAAACTTTTTATGTCATTTCATAAACCTATTTATTGGCCATAAACCTATACCATCCACAGTATTGTCCATTGAAAGGATGCAAGATTACCTATTTTCCCATAATATTCAATAACATACTGTATGTTCTGAGAATTATATGAAATAACTGCATGAATATAAAGTTATATTAGAGAATGTTGGCATTAAACCGAAAGTGTGTAATTTCATTTTCTGCTACATTATCAGTTAGGATCTATTGGATGATATTTCCTCTTAATTCAACACTTTTCACCCTCTCTTACATTTCAGCTAAATTCAGAACTCTGGACTTTCAATAGGTGATAAATCATATATCAGCAATAAATGTTGTCTTAAAGATTGATTAAAAGCCTCTTATATAGTGAACCACTTACAAGTTGTTCTCTAAGATCATACAAGTCTCAAATAAATATTTTTCAACCATGACATTAGTAATGAGTAATTAATTTGTTTCAATGTAACAGAACACAATTGTAAACATATGAGTTCACTGAGACCTGCTTCTAGAAAAATAAGAATTAAATCATAGAGATTCAAACCAAGGTATCAAATATAATACAATATAAGAGCTTATTGTTCAAGAGAAAAGGCTTAAGATTATTTAAGATCAGGAGAAATATTATCTTGCCCAGCTGGCAATATATTGATAGTATCACTAAATGCTAACTGAATTTAAGTGTTTATCAGTACATAAAGTGCTTAGCTATGGTTTTGTGAGGTTTTAGGTATTAGCCTATATACTTCTGAGATTTATACTAGAAACTAATATTTGCCCATTAAATGCACACATAAATTTGTTAATTAAGCGGGTATGGGGAAAGGGAGGACAAACACTAATATTTAGCAACAAAATTAATCCCATATTCTTTTAATGCTGATCGTTTTTTCATTTTAATTAATTTGGAAAAAAATATTTAGCATAGTCTATATTTTTATATACTATGGCAGGTTGTTCAGAATTGTATTCTTAATAGTTGTCTTGACTTCAAATTAGTGTGTTTGCATGTGTGTGTGTGTGTGTGACACAGAGAGAGAGAGGCCTCCTTATTCATTCAATTTCTTAAAAAATTAATATTATTTTGAAAAATAGAAGAGATAAATACAACCAGAATTGAGGCATGATTTGTGATGAGATATTCTGAGAGACTTTTACAAAGGAAAAGTGAATACATTCCCATGTCAAAAAAAGAAGGGAATGCAAGTGGGAAGAGTGAGAAGTCTCAAAAGGCATAATGCTCGTTAAAATAAGAAGCAAGAAAAAGGATTTTAATTGAACAACACTTTATTAAGTTGGACTTCTGACAACATTTACTATTTCAGTGTTAATGACAGATCTTTATTAAGGATAGAAATCAAACATACAGTAGTCTCACTTAAATTCCAAAAATACAGTATTCATAACCCTAAAAACAATAGATCTACTTTTTTAAAAAATAGAAAAGCAGAAACAAGGTAAGTTTGTTCATGGGCAATTTAGTTTAATCACCGCCTAAGTGATTAAACATATAAGGTGCTTATAGAACAGGATGTAAAGATGTCTTCAGTGTTTTTGTAATGTCACTGACATGTGTCAGGGCAGCACGCAAGCTTGCGATAGAAACCTGTCAGTTCTGCATTTCCTTGTGTTTAGGAAACCAGCATACATAATTCAATGTGAATTTTTCACTGCTAAATAGTTCTGAAATAGTATTTCAGAATCCTTTGTGCAGAATGTTAAGCAATATCCTTATTCTTCATGCATATTTAGACTATTTAAGATTCTTTTATAGATAATGGAATAGCATGTTTCAGGAAGCGTAAGCATGAGTAAGAAGTACTTTGCTGGAACTAGTCTGAAAACTAGCTTAGGGTTGTGACACACAAACTTCCTGAAGATGGAGGCTTTACCAAGTTGAAAAGATCCTCAGTGAATCACTCGAGCTCATTGCAAAATCTTGAACAATGCAAATGCTTGTGCAACTTGCCAGTAGTCCTAAATACAAGTTTTGTAGAGTTTGCGTGCCCGTATTGAATACAAATATGGAATTGTAATAGCCTCTTCAACTTAAGATTCAGATTTCATTTATACCACAGTGACTAATTCAAGGACGTAGGAGGAACAAAACAAAATTATCCGATGCTAGCGAAATAAAATGGCTTATTCTTGAAAAACAGGTTCTCTTTGGGAAGAGTTTCTGGAAACGTAAGTAAAGACTTCCCGATGACAGATAACAAGAGTCTTTGCTTTAAATATGAAAGAACTTTATAATCTGCAAAAAAACAGGTTGAAATGAGAACAAGTCGTTCCTTCCTTCTCCCATTAAGCCTATAAGGCTTTTTTCTGCACCTAGAACCCTTCCAGGTGCACAGAGATCGCCGTCTCCGACGTCCCCCCACTTCGGTTGAAATCTCCGGGTGGCTCGCAAATGCTCCCCCCACTTTCATGTTCTCCCTTAGACCCCCCCCCCCAAACCAAAACGGTCCCTCCTAACTTCTGCTGTCCCAGGTTCCTTTGACACATCCACACACAGCTCCCTTCCCACCTACCTACACACACACACGCACACACACGTTATCGCTGCCGCGCGTCTTTTCTTGTCTGGAAACTCTCGAGCCTCCACAGCCCTAAGGGCATCCTGCCTGCCCGCCCTGTTTCCGTTCTTTACACACACCTATTGCTGAGCGCTAGTCTTTCTTCTCCCGGGATTCCATTTCCCCCGACCCCGTTGTTCCTCTCCGTTTCTTTACGTCACAGTCTCAGGGTTTTCCTTTTCCCTGACGGCACTTTTCCCTTGCCGCGCCATTGGTTGTGACCCTGAGCCAATGGAAGGAGATACACCCCTCCCCCCCACCTTCTCTAACTGACTGTGCCGGTCCGGTCCGGCGCTGCACGGACAGATTTCCTCAGTCCCTGGGGATTGGGCGTCAGTTCAAAAGGAGGCGTGGAAAGGGACGGGCGGGGGAGGGAAACTCTCAACGCCCCAGGTGGCTCTGGGCTCGTCCCGTGAATCCGCGAGGAGGAGCTGGGCGGATTTAAAAGGGCAGGGCAGGCGCGGCTTGAAGGGCTCCGTCGAGAGGCGACTGATATTCGCGGAGAACAATGAGCCGAGCTCCAGGGCCGCCTCTAGGACCACTGAATTTCCACATTGATTTTTTTTCAGGCGCGAAACGGCGAGATGCCCCTTTCTTGCAACTGCAGCATCGCCGCGGAAACAAGCCGGGCACAAGCGCCCCGACGGCGGGCTTCCCACCCCAGAACGCGCTCGAGCCGCTTCCGACCTCACCGCCTCCTCTTGGGGATCCCCTGCAGGAAGCAGCAAATGCTCGGCGTTTTATGATCTGCCGTTCCGCTACTCGGGGGAAGCGTACCCCGCCTAATGCACGCGCAAAAAGCCTCGGTCTTCGCCCACTTCTTTGATGATCCACACAGGAAACCTCATCAGAAGCCCGTTCAGGAAATGGAGACCCCCTTCCTCCATCAATATCACAGGCGAGGGCAGGGAGTCGCCCCCGCAAGGCAGCCGTCGGTCCCCTAAGTAGTTCGCCCACAGGAAGTGAGAAAACCCTTCATGTTGGCCGTCAGCTTTTCCCACAGGAAACTCGAAGCCTCTCACAAAAGAGCTCGGCGTTAGCTGTTCACCGGGCTGTTAAAACCACTTGGCTTGCTTGCGCCGCTCGCCCGGAGCTTGTTTTATTCGTAAACGGGGAACCAAAGAATTACTGAAGCTATGCAGAAAAGGAATTTACAGCGAGTCTGCCTTGCCTTCAGGTGGCCAGCAACTGTGAAAAGGGTCGTTTCTGCTCCGTTTTGCCACGAAGGAAAGGAGTTGAGCTGGAAGCGTTTGAAGAATAATAATATCCAAAAAAAGAAAACAAAAACCCACCACAAAGTGGCGTTAACTCTGTAGAGCTTTTCCACCTTTCAACTTCAATTATTGAATTTATTTCCGGAGGAGCACTGCTCCCCTAAAATGAACTATTTGCCCTGCAAGATGATAGTTTCCTAATAATGTCGAGTATTCTTGCTGTCTTAAATGAGGTTTGTTTCATGTCTAAAATTGACTCAATTCCCAGAACAAGAAATGCTTTTGTAGGCTACCCTATATGGACTGCAAACATTCCCACAACTGCCAGACATAGTAAAGAGCTTTTTTTTATCCCTCGGCTTCCATCTAGTGGAAATGGCTATTCTGATTTTGCCACATACAGTAGTTTGATGATATTGTGTATGTAAACTAATTTGGCAGCATCTGATTGAAGCATAGCATGAAACATTTAGATACACAACAGATGATACAATATGGCCCAATTCTTTTGGTTTAACATACCATGCACAAAAGACCTACTATGGTTTATATGGCTCCCATGTGATGTCAACAAAAAATTATCTGGTTTACATTGCTGATTCAAAATTTCTTCAGTTGTGAGAAATCTGATTTTCTAGAATTCTCAATCTCTTCCCATCCCCTATACTGACAGCTGACATGTCATTTAGCAACAACAAAGAACTGTGTTTTCCCTCAATTTAGATGGTTGCCTGACAGACTATAAAACATTAGCCAACTACATTTTAGCTTAGTTGTGTGAACTCAGTATAGGTAATTCAATATGCCATGCATTTCCAGAATATTGGGTTGAAGAAATGATTTGTTACACAAGTTACATGCTATGTGAACATAGCAGCACATTAACAAATGGAAGTGGCAGATTTGTTTGAAAGGTTCTAACAACTTTACATCCCCAATACCCAACATTTTTGGCACCAGGAATGTTTGTGGAATTTTTCCATGGGGCCAGGGGATACAGGAGCGTGCAACCTAGATCCCTGTATGTGCAGATTCACTTGCTGTTCACCTCCAGCAGTACAGCCTGGTTTCTAACAGGCCGTGGATCAATATTGGTCCACAGCCCAGTGTTGGGGACCCGCTTTACACCACTGAAAAAACATTGGTTCATGAAAGTTTATTGGTTTCACACACTTGTGCTTTTTGCTGAACAAAAAAAAAAACACCACCTTGCTTTATACACTTACCAATACAGCAGGGATGAGAATAGATTAGTATGTACCATTACTGTTCTAATTTGTATCTGATCACTGACTTGAAAATGGTATATCATTTCCCATGGCTTATGCCCAGAGTCATTTGCAGAATTATTACAGAATTTGTGAACATGATCCAAAGTTTAAGTCCAGCAGGTCAAACTTTTGAAAAATTTCAGAAACTGTAAAGAACAAACTAATTCTGAACACAACAAAACACTTTATACAAAGATGAATCTAAAAAGGAGTAATTCCTCAGAATCTGAAATTAGAAATCAAATCTGAGATAGGAGACAAAAATGTATTCCTTTAACCCATTTGTTTTAACAGAAGCACATTTCAGAGAAAGATGGAACAGGTGTGCCCCAACAAACAAACCCACTTATATTATAAGCCTCTTTTACCCTCTTAAACATTGATTCCTAAAAAAAAATTATATATTAATATAAGTTGTTACATTCATGGAAATATAACAGCAGTAATTATTGTAGGCTATAATCTGAATCTTATATTTTATAAATATAACAATGAAAATGATAAGTATTAGTTGAGCAGCTGGAGAAGAATCCCAGATATTCCCATCTCAAGTCTGTTAATTCTGACAGTACATGAAGATTGTAATGTATCTGATGAGTTTCAGTGCAAGCCTTCCCCTCTTTGTGCAAAGGGAGAATAATGCCAGATTCAGAAAACTAACAGAAAAATGCATTTCAATTGTCTTGAAGTATTGATTCTTATAAGGCCCAGGATACTTATGAATATTGAACTGTGGGAAAAAAACCAGATCTCAAACACCTGAAACAGACTTTATATTGCTTTGTCTGGTGTACTTAAAATACACCCTAATTATGTTTCAGTTTCTTTGCCTCCTGGTGTATTTTCTTGGAAAATCATTGGCTAAAATAGCAAGATGGTTTAATGGAAGGAAACAACCTGTCCATAATTCATAAACACTAGTACAATTTTTATTTACATTTATGTTATGCAACTGACAGTAATATATGGGAATGCGTAATGTGAAAACTGCTTACAGAAATTCATGTTTTGTCTGCTAGGACAAAATATCTATTTCCAGTATTTAAAGGCTTTAAAAATCTGCTTAAGGCCCATTTTCAATTATTACATTGAAAAAACTAAAATGTAATTGAACCTTTCAACCTGACCTTAATGAGATTTTATCTTTCAAAATGTTATCTGAAATGTTTTTAGAAATACATCATTGCTTAACAGAACCACTTCCCCACCTAATTATTTTATTGTCTATGGCCAAGTGTTAGCAAGAACATTTTTTTATGTTTTGACTCAAGGCAAATCTCAACTGCTAGAGAAAATAAATCTGACTTGGGCACTCCCACTGTAGTTAAAGTAGGATAATATAGTGTTTCTTGCATTTGCCAAGAGTCTGTTCCTTCTTATCCACAATATTTAACAGCGTTTGTAGGAAGTCCAAAAATAATAAAATCCATCCCAAGAACAGAAGAGAAAGACCCATTACATGCTACTTTTTGTCATGGTCTTGGCTTTGTTAAGAGTATTTTAGTAGTTTTTATTAGCAACGATTTGGTTTCTTTCATGCATAGCAAACCTAGTACTATAGACAGTTCATCAGCTGCTTGCATAGTACAGTATCAATGTGGATTATTTACAAACTAAACTTCAATATCACAATAGAACAAAATATATTAACAAGGCTGCAAGGAAATTCTACACCTTAGGAAAAAAAACCTTTACTGTATTGTCTGAATAAAATATCAATAATTTCCATTCTAAATGAAAACATATTTCCATAAATGTAATTTAGCTTTCATATTTGGCAATTTTTGAACTTTTCCGAATGCCTCATTTTTAGAAATAAAAACATAAAACAAGTAAGTGATGAAGTTTACACTAAATATCATGCCAGGCACCATCCTTAAAGGATACCTCTATAGTATTTACAAGTAAATGGAAAAAAGCACTGTCAAAACAACTTTTTTCAACATTTTATCCAGTTTTCCTAGTGATAATCCAAATTTCTGTATCGATTTCTATAGAGATTAAACTTTAGAAAAGTTCCATACAATTAAAATGGAGCAGATTGCTAAGTATATACTGAAATACCTTATTCTAGGAATGATCAACAGTAAGCAGATAGGGTACTTTCAATGCCTTATCAAAGTTTCTTTAATGCAAAGGTATTTTCAAAACCTGTAACACTATGGCTGCTAAAGCATCATTTTCAATATAATTTTGTATTGTTTTTGAAATGGGACAGGGAGAAAGGGAGGGAAAAGGGGAAAACGTTTGCTTGTAACAAAGGCAGAATGAGAATGACAGAGATGAAGCAAATATAAATTTTGAACATATAAACAATACTTCATGTTTTAAGTAGCTTCCAAATGTTGATAATGGTATAAGTAACATGTATTGGTCATTTCTCTCACTTTTGTGAAACACTGCATTAAGCAGCTAGATCTGTTACATCTGGAATTTGTACCATACAAATCCAGTGATTAGAAACAACTAATACACAGTACATTGTAATATAATAGAAAATTCAGAGATTTCTATTTCAAATATGTATGTGTACTGTATATATTATACATACATATTAGAGAGCATATTAGATGTGGTGTACAATACTAAAATGCCATATCGAATGAAAACGTCACAAGACAATGTGCGTAGTAGGGCTCAGAAACTGTATTAGCCTACCATATACAGTTGCTTAAAATGTTTGATGAAAGAACAGGATTTAAAAGGTACAAATTCTCTATTTCAAATTATTCAACTTCATAATGGTTCAAATTTTGCAAGAAGGGAACACTGTACCTTAAGAGAGGTAAGAAAAACATCACACAAAATATTTCAGTATGGAACAGCTGATTCATCACATACAGATTAAACTCAATTTTCATGGCCAACAAACTCAGATCTTTTAAAATATGAGCTTGTTATTACATTTATAGAAAATGTACATTGAATAGTACAGTTGAGATGACAGAAGATAGCATCAAAGAAAAAACAGCACTAGTATTCCTATCATGAACAGTAGCCTGAAATCATGCATGCATGTTCAACCTATAAAATCCTTGTATTCTGCATGCTGATTTTAGATCTTGGGTTAATGCCACATATTCTGGTGAATTAACCCTATTATCCCCAACCCAGCATGGCAGACGAAGGGATTTGCAGTTGAACTAAATGTGTATATGTCACACATTTCTATCATTGCCATACCCAGCCCTTTATAGACCAATGTTAAGGAGAATGGAACATTCCCTAATGAATAAAAGCATGTAATCGTATCTCCAAGAAATCCATTTTATGATTGTCATGAAGCTAAAAGGCTTCTCTGGGCACCTTAGAACAGGTGGGCATCCTGTGGGCAGCACAAAGCCAATTCAGTATTTTTATTGCAGCTTCTAAAACCCCTCAGATCATATTACTAAAATTTGATGGTAAGGTGCTGCACTTCTCATTACTGTTTAAAAGAAACATCAAAATCCAAGAAAAAGAGGTAAATTAAGGCTTGTGTAGAAAAGCTTTTTAGAAAAATCCACCGTATTAGCACACACACACATACACAAACACTCACCTTCACATAGCCTGGACTGTGGCCCATCCAGTTACACTGTTACTGTCCTAACACCTACACTTGTGACTATCAAAAATGTGCAACCTTTGGACACAAATACTATTTGCTATATCTTTGTGATATGATAAAAATGTAATAATATATTGTTCAGTTATTGAATGTCTATCAAGAAGTTGTAACATTAAATTAGAAATTATTTTCACTTCCATTTGAATATGTCCATCATGTCATATTCTCTCTCTGGTTCTAAATTGGAAATGTTAGTTGGGTGATTTTTAAAAAAACAATTAGCAACACTGTTGGCTGAAGAAAAGGCATTCTCACTTAATACAAAAGTCCTATCCATCTTCCCTTGTTTTAATATATGATTACCAGGAACTAATTTTGCACAGAGGAAAATAAATGAAAACTATGGAGAAAATGAAAATAAAATCACCATGTGGAGTGCAGCACTAAAGTATTTTCAATTTTGTCTTCAATCAAGTATTTGCAATCTGGCAATTTTATTGTCACACCTCCTTCACAATAGACAAGATGTTTACCATATTAAGATTACATGTTGCCACCAAAAAATTAAAAAAAGCCCAAACCGAAAGAAAACCAACTTTACACAGTTACTGTACATCTAAGCTGAAAAACTGTCCTTGATGAAAAACATTTACCTGTAAGTGAAAATGGAAATAAATTTAAGATCAAACTCTTCATAATGTACCATTTGGAGTTTCAATGTTTTCTCTATTTTCATTCATAATATGTTTAACCTACACATTTAAGGCAAACAGCTAATCCATTTCTGAAGAGGTGTTATGGAAGTTGTGAGCAAATAGCAAACATTTGGCATTAAAATAGGTAACACATATGTAGCTTCTAATAATATACATAAAGCATTTTTGGGGAGGTGGGGACTCTAGAATGACAAGACAACAAACATGCTAACATATCAATAAAGTTTAAAATTCAATATCTAAGCAATTTCTAATAATGCATTGCACTTCCAAGCTCTAAATGTATTGAATTTATGCAAATGCATTAAAGAATTATAGCTTGGCAAATACATCCAAGCGGGTTGTTAAACTATATATACAGAAAGTAAATGATAAATACAGGATTAAGAATCCCTTTTTTTTCAGAGCTGAAAATGGACAAAATTGAGGACAGTTCTACAATAGTAAACATTAGGTAACCACAGTAGCTGGGCCACCTAACTACATAAACTGAATAAAGTACTCAGATGACTTTGTAGTGTTTAATACAGTTCGTAGTCAAGGGCACAAGACAATATTTGACAAAAATAATCACAACAATGGACTTCAAAATTAAATGGAAATATAGATATGAATACAATCTCCAAAACCTGTATTTTAAGTGAACGTTAACCATTTATTCAAAGTTGTACAAGATTTGAAGAATAAAGTCTTCCGCAACATGATGCCATCTTACAATAATTTCGTGTCATAGTTGAAACTGAGTGGAGAGAGGGGAGGATGAAAGTTAGTAGGTCTCATCAGGCAGCTAGGAAGTAAAAATAGGTTCAACAGCAGCCTCCACCAGCTTGTTGTCCTCCTTGATTGCCTGCAAGTGTTGCATTAGTAGCAGCATGCTGAGGGCCGATTTTAATGCCATTTGCCTGAAATAAAAGTGGAGTGCACATTACTGATTTGAAACACTGACATGGAGTTTTAAAACATTCTATTTGTGATTTATGAACAAGTAAGTTCTTTCGTTTTCATGTTAAACAAGCTGTAATTATAAATTTTAACAAAGGAAATGATACGATTACATTACTTCTATTTTTAAAACAATTTTAACTGAATTTTAATAAATTCAGTACCAAAACACAACAGTCTTGCTATTATAAATTCATATAATATATACAAGCATTTACACATGAAACATTCAAACTGCTTCATATCTAGAATTCTTCAACATTTCTAACAAAATCTTATTCACATCAAAAGAAAGTTCCTAGTTCCATTGCTCTCTCACAAATGCTTTCTTCTTCTGAATGCATTTCTTTCTATGTTGAGTCAGCTGTACAGGCTAAGGGCATACAAGTGTTCTGTGTCATCAATAATTTCTATGATCCCCAAAGACGTGGCAACTTGCCAAGAACCACACAGAGAGTAGTTCTTTCATTCATCAAACTCACACTTATATCTTAACCCTCACTCCCTCAAGTGGATTGTACCTAAAATACAGCACTTTAAGAAAAGTAATACAGTAGCTTCAGAAATTAAGCTCTTAAGGAAACTTTGCGTCACAGTAAATCTCAGATTTATAGTGCTTGGCAGTTGTTCTGCAACAGTAGTAGCCTTGGGGTTTCTGGCACTAGCTTAGTATTGACAGCAGCTGATGTGGTTTCTTTTTGCTCTTTGACTCCTCTTTAATAAAAAGCATGCCCTATGGCTCATTGGTTTTGCCCCCTCTGGGTGGTAGCAACTTTTTGAGGAATCAAGTAGCCAGAGGTGGCACTGAGCCAAGTAAATAGCATGCACTGTTGGCTCCTGACAGCATATTGTAATCAAATCTTCATAAGGCATCGTAAAGCAGTCAGATGCTGTATGAAACTTGACAGATACAACAAGCATTCTTTTTCAAGAGCCCTGATTGCTGTCCAACATATATGCTATCAGCTATAAACTAAAGAACATTTGGTATAAAGCTATTAAGAGAAATCTGGGGAATGATTAAACAAATAGAAAGAGATGCTATATTGTAAATTTCCCTTCCCATTTTAATTTGTTCATTCAATTTAAGCTATACTCACCATTTTAGTGAGTACTCATGGAAGCATTAATTTTACTGGGCACAATGACCTACTTGATAATATATTTGGGCTCTGAATTAACATACATTCAAAGCCTTCATAAATAAGCACAGGTTTTTTATTTTATTCATTCATTCAAATGTGTCATATCAAACAGTGATAGACTCTTATGAGGAGGTTCTTTTGTGTTGTACACCATCTTCCACAAAACATTGTACTTAACAGACAAAATATGCTATGAGCTTCAAATATTTATAAATTATGATTAGAAATTGCTTATCTATTAATACTTTCACAAGTATTTATTTTATTATGAACTTCACATTTTGTGATATTTCAATATTTATTCATATTTCCATATGTGAATATATTCAAACAAACTATCACTGTAAGCCATAAACTATCTTTGCAAAAACTCAAAACTTTAAAAAAAGACCTACAACAGATGATAGACTAATACAGGTAGTCCTCGACTTACAACAGTTCATCTAATGACTGTTTAAAGTTACAACAGCATTGGAAAAAAGGACTTATGACTATTTTTCAGTTACAACCTTTGCAGCATCCCCATGGTCATCTGATCAAAATTCAGATGCTTGGCAACTGGTTCATACTTATGACTGTTGCTGTGTCCCAAAGTCATATGATCACTTTTTCTGAGTGGGGAAGCCAGATTCACTTAACAACCAGGTTACTAACCTATCAACTGCAGTGATTCACTTAACAACTGTGGCAAGAAAGGTCGAAAAATGGGGCAAAACTCACTTAACAAATGTCTTATTTAACCATGGAAATTTGGGGCTCAATTGTGGTCATAAGTTGAGGACTACCTGTAGAGGGGAAATCCAGATTCCTGTCAAATATATACCCCAAAAGCTCACTCAATGAATTTGGGCCAACCTCTTTCTCATACCCATCTGCAGCACAGAGGTGATGTGGAGAAAAACAGAAGGACGGACCACTATGTATGCCAAACTGAGTTTCTGAACCAAAAGTAGTATAATTTACAAATAATGAAAATAATAAAGAATTACAGGCTAGATAAAAGTCATGTCTTATTAACGTTTTTGCCTTAACAATTAACCCTTACATTCTCTCTCACAATATTTATCCCATAAAAGGGAAAACAGGAAAATATTCCTTCTTACTTATTATTTCATTTAATGAATAGAATTAATAGGACATACCCTCCACTCTACAGATAAAATCCCTAGTATTTCTGGGTATAGAAAAAAGGATTTAAAAAACTATACTTTTTAAAACACTTAAAACTACTAAAGAAATACATTAGGCAAATTCAGGTTTTCCTTCCTTCCTTCCTTCCCTCCCTCCCTCCTCATTGCTTTAAGTAGCAACTTTTCATGCTATACAAAAAAGTTACAGTTTGGGACAAGATGTGATGTTCTCAAAACATATGTTCAAAACCTTAGATATATGAGACAAATTGTGTGGTTCTTTGAATTCTAGCAACTAATTAATCAGCTGAGCCCACAGAGCTATACACAAAAACCACAGTCGATGGCATTTGCAGCCCATGGCAATCTGTCATTTTCAATTATAGAAATATATTGAGATATTATGGTATGTCTTTTAGAGAACACAGTAGGCAACAATGCAACATTCATTCATTAAAATAGCTGGACAAGACTAATGTATATACTTATTATCTTATATAGGTATTAAGGATACATTCCTAACCATATTTATTTGGAAATAAATTCCATCATCATGTCTTTTAATACTAGAAAGATTTTAATTTAACATCTTACTTCAATAGTATTAACCAAATTTCAACTGGGTTCCCATACAGATAAGTAAAAGTGATTTTGAAAGATACGTTTACCTTAAAAAAAAGTGACTGCAACTTAAAAAAATTTCTTTGGATGAATTATGTTGATTCATGAATAAGGAGTCAGTTTATAATCCATTTCAATTACAGTACAATGTCATCCTGTTTTATCACCCAAGGCTATCAAAAGATACTGTTCAGGAGCTAAACAAAATTAATTCTCAGAAGGGAGCCATTTTCAGAGCCAGAGGTTGAGAAACCAGGAAAATAAAACAAATCTGGCCACCAAGCCAAAGAGATTAAACAGGCTGATATCCAGAGTAGTCTGTGAAGTGGGAAATTTCAGAAAGTCCAAGAATCTAGATTTACACCAAGCTAGGACTAGATAATAGGACCAAAATATTAACTGTTTATAGTTCTCATGAATTAGAAAATAAACTTTATATCCCCTGAGTAATGGCTACTTCTTTGCTCTCACAAGAGTTTGTGAATCTGAGTGTCTCTAGTTCTACAAAGTCTCTATAGTAAAGTTCATTTTATTTCACTGTCCTGTATTTTCTGAACCTGTACTCTCAGAAGCATTCTCTCTTTGGGCTGCAAGAGAAACTCAAGAAAAGGAGGAATCTACCAAGATAGAATGCTCCATTCCTCAGGGACCCACAGAATTCAATTCAGGTATGCACCCAAGTTAGATTCTGTGGGCAACTTACAGCTAGTTCTTGATTTATGACAATAGGGATCAGAAAATTCATTAAGTGGTGCAGTCATTAACTGAAGCAACATGTGACCATGCCCAATTTAATGACCTTCTTGTTGCAGCTGTTAATTGAATCATCATGGTTGGTAGTTGAGACACAATATGACTGTGATTTTCCCTGCTGGCTTCCCCCTTGACTTCGCTTGTTGGAAGCCAGCTGGGAAGATCACAAATGGTGTTCATATGACCATGAAATGCTGTGAGCATCATAAATGCATGGCAATTGTGGATGGCTAGGATGTAGACCAGAGTTCCCCAATGTTTCCAGCCTTGTGGACTGGTGGGAGAGAAGGGATGGTTCCATGCAAGCAGCTGGCAAGCACACACATGCAGCTCCATTTGCATGAGCAGTGTACTCACACACCTGCTGCTCACTTAAATGGACCACACGAACACACGCTCGTCCACTGCTTGCTCAAGTGAGGATGTGTGCACGCACACGCTCACCAGCAGTTACTGCACCCCAGTTGCAAACCCTTCACAGCCCACTAGTAGGCTCCAGCCCACAGGGTGAGGACCCCTGATGTAGACCATTTAAGCATTCTAATGGGTCAGGTATTGATTTCCTCTTCAGAAGATGCTTTAAAAGCTCTTTTGATGGCAAGGAACTTGTTTCTACTAAATAATCTAGTTCTACTCAGAGCAACTGAGCTCCTTTAATTTGTAGGCAATGTGGTATATTTGACACTCACCAAAAAACTATTGGGATATAAGGACCATAAAGCCTGTTTCAAGTGAAACCTTTTGTAATGACTTCATCCCATTGACAACTTCATCTGAGATCAAAGTAAACAAGAGATTGGTTCTACCAGTCTAGAGAATTCAAGACTGAAATGTCAATAATAACAGGTGCAGCCTAACAATCACTGCACACCTCTACGGCACCAAAATCCCTGCCAAATAAAATAGCTTCTATTTTGGTAGGGTTCTACATTTCAGATGATGAAATGCAGTTTCTAGGAAACTGATTGACAGTAGGCGTAGTTTATATTTCTAAGTTTGGCAAAGTATGTTTTCTAAAATACTATAAAGATGTCTGTGTAAGCTGCTTATAGTTTTGATAACTACAATAAATTAGGATATTTCTCAAAGGCTGATCTTATTAAAAAGGTTTGATCGTTGAACTTTGAAAAAAATTACATCAAGAGCAAATGGTACAATTTTTAAAATAATAATTCTATTGAGGGCTCTACTGTACTATCTGTGATTAGGAGGTGGGGCAGTGGATAAAGTCTTTGTTCAGAATTTTGTTGAGAAAGCATTTTAACATCATCAAATTGGGCTCGCACAAGAAGTAACTTTGTCCTATTGGAAACATTTCGCAGGAACAAGAAACATGATGAGGTCAATAAGGACGCTGAAGTAGGAATTGGTCAGCTCTTTGGATTCCAAACATGCAGTGGAAAATCCTGTATTTTTTGGCAAGTTAATAACTTTACAATCCTTCATCCTGGGTATTCAATAGTATGCCCCTCCTGACTGGCAGTGTTGCTGATAATGGGAGGAATGGAAAACCATCTGACCAAGAGATGATACGAACTGGGAGTCATGCAGTTTCAACTATGATCATGGAAAAAGTGGGAACAACCAGATGTAACTGAATCTTTTCCCTATGGCTGAGAGTTGAGGCCTGGTTTCCTGAACAGTAGAATCAGAAACTAGTAGACAAACATCTGTAGTCTCTTCCTGTGACACATTTCCTGTTATACCTGTGGAGATATGACGGACCTTAGCAAAAGTAGTATCCATTTTACTAGCAGTCTCTACATCAATAATAGCTTTTGCTTTTACAGGAGCCTCTCTAGAGATCTGTATGGTAAATTGAAACAAGGCTTTTCCTTATTGTATTATCATACATTGGTTTCTTTCAACTCTTTTAGCTTAAGACAGAAACCTCAAATGTGCTAGGTCTGCAGCGCAATAACTCATGTTAGAAATCCCTTTGAATGGTACTACTCACGGAACAACTTAACAGGGCATGACATATGGAGAGATCTTACATCTAAATCAATTAAGTATCATTGGTCAGTATATTTTAAGGGGCATTTAAAGTGGCAGCTAAGTCTAAAAATATTCATTTTCCTGTTTGGAAACTTCCATGGTTGGTGGAATTTTTTAACAAACAGAATCCATGGTCTTAAAACCATAGGAAGACGGAGGTTTTCAGATTCAGGGTCAAGATTAAGAAAGCAAAAAATGAACCTGCAAGAATTATGCAAGCAGATATGTGAATGAATCCAAAATCATCAGAGAATTCAGATCACTGCAAGGAAGAAAGGCTGAAGAAAAGGTTCAAAATGGTGTTTGTCTAAGATGTAGGCAAGGTAGAAATGCAATCTTTCTATATGGTGAGTTTTGGAAATTCCCATGTTGTCATAGGTTTTTGTGTTTATGAATCTGTGAAAGTGTCTCCAGTCCTGTGAATCCTGTTGCAAGATGGTACTGCATCTACAGGATTTCATCTCAGGAAATATCT
The DNA here is from genome assembly GCA_012654045.1 of Ptyas mucosa. Lineage (NCBI taxonomy): Eukaryota > Metazoa > Chordata > Lepidosauria > Squamata > Colubridae > Ptyas > Ptyas mucosa. Next base: position 32,677,676 of record WNWU01000003.1, on the reverse strand, counting down.
ATGAAACATGGGGGAAGTCACTCTGTCCATCAAGATCTGTTATTATATTCTTTGCAAAATAGCCTCTGCTTGATACTATGTTCTACTGAAACTCAAAATCTGAAGGTGCTTTCTGTACCTGATTTTCTTTGTTTTCCAGAGAACAAAATCCATCAGGATAGGCATGACAGCTATGTAAAATACAGGTTCAAAAACCAGGGACTTCAGTATATTTTCCATGGTTGTACTCAGCCCAAAGTAAGATGTTACTTAATCTAAGAAATGCATATGATTAATTTTTCTCTTGCACCTCTATTTTTCCTAAATATATTTTATAGTCACAGGCTATATACTAATATTTGGAAAACCTACCTCATTATTAATGTCAAAAACTCCTTCCTGTATTTTTTCATAGATTTCCTTTGCTGTGTTAATAAATGCCTGAAAGAAAATGGAAACATTTGAAATAAATACAAAATATATTTCATTTACTTCTTCAATGGCCTATTGTGTTTGTCAACCTTAGAAACCTTTTTGCTTAACTTTTGGTTAAATTGCCACTAAACAAGGATTACCTGTTCTGTTAGACTGTGATAACCTTTCACTTGGTCACTGTATGTCTTCTGGTTTTTTGATGAAAGTGGAATTCTTCATTTGGAGGCTCTCTGAATCCCGAGAAATTTCAACACTGCTAGTTCCAATGGACTAGTTTGATAGTAATTCCCAGGTTACTAATGAAATCTAGTGATAATCTTAAGATCTTTTCAAATGTTTAACTGTTTAATGTACAGATAATGTAGCATCAGCAGGCAAAGCAAATTAATCTGTCCAACCAGCAGAGAATCAAGCATTATTTTCAAACAAAAAAAATTGCTAGGAACCATGCTACTTATTTACAAACAAAGGAATAGTAAGAGTCTAGAATACATAATATTGACACCCCAGTTGAGGAGAGGAAGAGAAAAGATTCTGCAATATAAATATACAAATGTGAAGACGACTTGATGGGTAGATTATTAGAACAATATGAAGTTAAAAAATGCTGCTCTACCTTATTCCAGGTGATATCCTTTGACTATCTAGCCTATTATGACATGACTTGGCAGCAGTTCTACAGGAACTCAAGCAGAGATCTTTCATGTCACCAACTATCTATTCTTTTGTAGCACATCAGGGAAAGACAAATTAGTTGTTCGAAAGGGGAGTAGGGGATAATTTTTGCCTTCTTGCCTTAATACATTTTCAAAATATAAATAACAACATGATCTTTGTTGTAGATCCAATATTTGGATGCTTCATCTGGAAATCCAGTATCAGGCAAACAAATGGATATACTAAAAATTTTGTTTCTTTCTCTCTTGGGAGAGAGAGAGAGAGAGAAAGAGAGAAGAGAAGAGAAGAGAAGAGAAGAGAAGAGAAGAGAAGAGAAG
>WNWU01000003.1:32625403-32676257 GCA_012654045.1 Ptyas mucosa | reverse complement strand
AGAGAAGAGAAGAGAAGAGAAGAGAAGAGAAGAGAAGAGAAGAGAAGAGAAGAGAAGAGAAATTCATATGAAGTTGATCAGAACATTTGCCTTACATTTATTTCTTTAGAAGAAATATATGTAAGAAATATATGTCTATATTCATATCACCATAAATAGTAAGTTATTCTTCCCTCTTTAATAAGATTATTCAAATATAAAGCAGCCTAGAGTCACCTTATCGTGGAGATGGGTGGCACATAAATAAAATAATCATCTTTCATATAACAGAATATTGGTCTTATGCTTTATTTATCTATTTATCACATTTATTTTCGCTGTTGCCACAAGGCAATTCTGGGTGGCTTACAAAATTAAAACCAATAAACAATATGAATATCTATAACAGCAAAATTATAAGATAAAATGATGGGGAGGGAAGGATCAAAGTGTGCAGGGGATGAGGTGGGATCTGCTATTACTCCATCAACCACTTCCAGCATGACACTCCTACATTGAAGGCCCAAGCCAATTGGCAAACCAGGTTTTGACCTTATGAAAGGTGAGGTGGGTAGGAACAGATCTCACCAGGGTGTGTGTGTTTAAGATGTTCCAAAGGGCAAGATCCTACATTGTAAAGTGTACATAAAACATATCAATATTTTATACAAAAAATGTATCAACTTATATCTCTCACACACACACAACTCAATTAGTATTTGACACATAATTCAGTTCCCATAACTGTAAGAATTTAAGATGTACTGTACTGACAGTAACAGAGATAGCCAAAAGAGTAAACCAAACCCTGTCCTACCAACTTTTTATAGTCACTAAATTCTGGTATCATATATTCAGGTGTGCTATACCTGATTGCAAATCTAATTGAAATACTAAAAAATAAACAGGGTTCATGGTGGAGAACAAATCATACCTTTCCTAATTTCTACTCTAGAAGCATTTGACTGCTGAACTTGCCACCAGAGCTTTGTTTCCTAATTAACAGGACTGATATGTTTTCACCTTTAAAGGCCTTACAGCTCCCTAGAGTAATCAATCTACTGCAGCTCAATTACTGCACCAAGTGCATACTACAGCCAGTGAAGGAGACTCAAATATTTGCAGCCATGAGTAGAAAGATATGAATATGCATAAACTGTAAAGAGGATGATAGAATCATCACAGAGGGTCATGAAAATTTGCAGCAATATAATGAGAAGAATTAATCACTACAGCTTCACAGGACATGTAGGAAGCAAGACAGTTTTCAGACATGAACTCGGAAATGAATTGTCTGACCACTCTGAATTGATCTATAGTCTATAGAAATAATTGTTTTCAATATTAAAAGGGGGGGTTGCAATAATTAAATTAACTATTATGGGGGCATAAATGTTCAAATAATTTAAAACTACAGTTCAAACTTTTAATTTTCTCACAGCTATAATCTCTTAAGAGATTTTCTATTTTCTAAAACAGAACAGAACTTTATATCAAAGCTCATACACATACACATTAATCTGTTGCTTATTTAAAAATACACTGCTGACAAATAATCGGCAGTCCACTATCTAACATGGTTGTTCCTCCCAAAGGTGCTTTTTCAGGAGGCAACTGGATTTTCTTGTTTTTTCTTTTGAAGTCATTTTGCTTCTCATCCAAGAAGCTTCTTCAGCTCTGACAGGATAGTGGGGAAGGGAAGAATTTATATTTCTTGCAATTGGAATGGATTTCCAGAGGAAAAAATTGCAGACTACAGGAACCAGGAGCATTACTCAGGTGACCCTGAGGAAACAGATAAACCTCCAAGTGCTTCAACGACTCTCCTCCAGTTGCCTTTTGAAAAAAGCACCTTTGGGACAATCATGACCTGGATGACAGAGAATCTCTACAGACTTTTAGCTGTGTAATTTGTGATGAGCATTCTTTGAATGGTGTGGGAGTAGAAATGGATTTCCAGAGAAAAAAACTGCGAATGCAAGAGTCAGGAGCACTACTCAGATGACTCTGAGGACACAGATAAACCTCCAAGTGCTTCAACAACCCTCTAAAAGGATGCAAATGACCATACTGCATGGAGTATGGGTCCTTCCATTCCCCACTATCCTGTCAGAGCTGAAGAGGCTTCTTGGATGAGAAGCGAAATGTCTTTAAAGAAAAAAAGAAAGTCCAGTTGCTTCCTGAAAAAACACTTTTGGGACAACGATGACCTAGATGACTGAGAATCTCTACAGACTTTTAGCTAACATAGTATGTTTGTAATTCTGGAATATGAGGATCTCCTATATTTTTCTGCAGCAAGAAAATAATCTATGAACTGGATGACCCTGAGATTCCCCTTTCCATTCTGTTCTGACTACTCCTAGAATAGGCAAAATGTAAATTGCATAGAAAATGATCAATTGGCCTAAACGACGGGGTGGTGGTGGTGGTGGTGGTGTGTGTGTGTGTGTGTGTGTGTGTGTGTATTAGATACTGGTCCTTTTTGTTTGCGGAGAATCAACTTTGATATTCCTGAATTTTCAAAGGTCTGAATCAAGACACTGGAATATACTATATGTTTATTTTATTTAAGTAAGTCTACATTTTGGTCAATGTACTAAGAAATAGTCCCGTTAAAAACTTACGTTCCTTCCAATCTATTTTCCTTTAAATTGGTTTAAAGTCATAATTAACATGCATGGTGAAGATACTGTTAGCTTTCACTGAGTTACCCTATCAAGAATTGTAGGATACAAATTGTTGTGGAATTTATGAAGCAAGCTATAATTGCAAGTGCTCAAACAAGGAATATAGTTTTTATTTTATTATCCTACATCAACATGGCTATTGATATTTAACCGCTTTTTAATCTGAAGGATTTATGTATTTCAGGCTTAATTGGTTAATGAACTGGTGGTAAAGGTACAAAACTAGAAAACAGGAGATTGCAAGTTCATGTCCTGCCTTAGCTGTGAAAACCAGTTGTGTGAATTTGGGCCAGTCATTCTTTCTCAGCATAACCCGACTCACAGGGTTGTTATTGTGGGGAAAATAGGAAGAGAAAGGTAAGTTGGACATGTTTGCTGCTTTGAATTATATGTAAAAATAATAAAGGTGAAATACAAGCAAACAAATTCAAGTACTATTTGGGATCACAAAATATTCTAACAAAAAATATTGCCAGGATCCTATAAACAAATTCATCATCATCATCATTATTTTAGCTATTTTGTATCCACTGCAGGATGAAGGGCTCTTCTGAATGTTTCCAACCAATATGGTCCTGAGCTTTCTTTTGCCAATTGAGCCCACAATAAACAAATTATAGGTTCATAATAACAATAAATGGTTTACATGCATTCAGTCTCAGCATCCTCTAGTTGTAAAAGTCTTAATACAGGTAGTCCTCGACTTACAACCACAAAATTTCTATTGCTAAGCAAAACTGTTGTTATAACATTTCTTGCTACAGTTGTTAAGCGAATCACTGCAATTGTTAAGTGAATCTGGCTTCCCCATTGACTTTGCTTGTCAGAAGATGACAACAGGTGATCACATGACCTTGGGACACTGCAATTGTCTTAAATATGAACCAGTTGCCAAGCATATAAATTTTTATCACATGAACAAAATTTAGATCATGTTGTAACTTCAAACGGTCACTAAGCAAATGGTTGTAAGTCAAGGATTTCCTGTACATAGTCTGAGAAAGACATCAATCTCTTGACAGTAGGATTATATACTAATACTAGTCAACATGGACTAAAGAACCCTTTTAACATAAGGGAGAATTGTACGCTCAAGATTATATCAGTGTATCAAATTACTTTGAAAATGCAGAACAATAATTCAAAATATGTGAATTTTACAAATTTTAATGTGGGAATAATATTTGTCTAATTTTTAAAGACAACACCTGCTGAAGTTTATTTATTTAAAACATTTGCATAGTTGCCCATTTTAAATACAACTCTGGGCAGCTTACAACCAATAAAACAATAAACTTGTAAACTTGGGAAAATAAACAAAGATATAATTTAGGATACTATTAAATTTTTAAAAATACATCTGTATGATACTGAAAAAGTCAGATTCCTTAAGCTTTTTATGTAACATGCTGCCATCTGGTGGCAATATATAGTTGATTAGATTTATAATACAAATCAATCATAAAGTAACAAAAAAACTTAATAGTATATTTTTGAAATGAAAAAGTTTCACTTTACAAATATTATTTTGCATCAAAACTCCAAAATTTCACCCAACATTTTAAATTAAACTGGATAGTTTTCCTGGATACAAAACAAAATAGATTTAAGATAGCAATGTTATGTTCTGTTTTTTTAATGTTACATAAAGTTCTGTTATGGATTGCACCAGAGAGGGTAAACCAATTTTGTTGGATATATGATGTACAATGACAATAAAGGCTATACTACTATACTCATTTCAAAATCAGAACCCATTTTGTTTGGGATCTGCCATATTATTTTGAATCAGCCACCCCTAAGATGAACCTAATTGTGGAAGTTTTTGGCAATTCCTGATTCAATGAAATAAAATCCAGAGAGATAAGAAGGGCAAGATCAACACATCAGCTCTTTCCTTAACATTGTAGTTCTCAGTGTGTGGCATATTTTGCCAGTCAGCTAATGCATCTTCCTAGCATAATCCATTTTGTCCCTCCCCACAAAAATGTTTTAGCCAAGACTGTTTTAGTATATTTTATAGGAGAAAAATAAGGGATTGCATATGAGAATGCAAAGTGACATCTGTATTTCTCCCTTCTTTGGATACTTAAAATAAAATAAGTTTAAATGATACAAAGTGGTTTATTTACAAATGGTTATTTGCTGTTGACCTGAATACTGTACAAATCTCAATGTTTGCCTCCTGCCTCTGTTATCCAATTTTGATCAAAGTCTTTTGTAAACAACAGATCAATGGACTTTTAATGCAACTTGTGATTTACATTGGAGATTCTGTTGAAAATCATTCCTCTACTCCTTGGTGAAATACAACTCAGTAAATTTTGATTTAATGTGCCATCTAAAGAATAGAAAGAAAAATTCTCACTTGTTAATTGGCAAATTTTCTAAGGTACAGTAGAAAAAGTAGGGCTTTTCAGATGACATTCAGACCCTCTCCCTACCCCTAGAGCACTTGACAGAATAAAGTCTGAAGTAGCATGGAAGATAGCATATCTATATATTCAGGTCCAAAGTAGGGAAAGTGCTTTAAATTTGGCATGATCATGCTCACTATATCACTCAATGGCTACTTAAAAAAACCACACTGTTTTGTGTATTCACAAATTAGCTATGTGGTCTCAGGGTACACATTTGAGGTAAGTAGGCATTAAGGTATCAGTGAAAGGGCGGAGACATGGCCAACAGCTGCACAACCTTACAATCTGCATAGAATGCTTCATTTCATTCTGTGGCTTTCAATAGGATCCTGGTATGATTCAATAGTTCAGGAAAAATATTTTATTTTTATTTCAAAGATATTTTTCGATATTTTTCTAAACTTAGAATTTTCATTAACACATAAAAAAAATACTCAAAATTACCTCTTCTACATTTGAAGCAGTTTTGGCAGATGTCTCCATAAAGATAAGGCCATGCTCTCTTGCAAATGCTTCACCTTCTTCTTTTTTCACTTCTCTTCTAGACTCTAAATCACTAAGAGAAAAAAATTAATTGAGAAAGATCAGAATTACTTAGGTATATCTGTTTATAATATTTAGGTAAGATTACAATTATGTCAAATTGTCTTATCTCAGGTAGTATTATTTTTCTGAAGTCCAGATTTATTAAATTGCAAATATATTCATTACTGTTATTAAAAACTCCAAGTGGAACGCTTTAAAATTTCTGTCCAGTGCCAGAATTGCCAGTATTAATACTTAACAGAAGACATGCCTCTTCAAACAAACTAATGGTTGTTCATTATTTTAGCTAACTATTTCTAAACAATTGCCTTTGCTAGTGTATGAGATACAAGTAGCAATAATAAAACAAATCCTGTCTATAAATGCCTATGTATATGACTCATCATAATGGCAGAGGTCTACAACCTAAGTCACATGTGGCCCAAAGCTTTAAGTGAGTCTCCCATATCCTTCAGATGTAGTTATGAAATTCTAATTTTAATGGAAAATTATAGACATTTAGCATACCTATATTTAGCTGAATTAAATGTTAAGTGAAATTAGATCAAATTTAATTATCTTACTACTTTTCAAGGTTTGGTTATGTTAAATTTGGTATGTAGAATTGTCCACATCACCAAAGTTTAAGGAACTATTTTAGCTGCAACAATACTGCTTACATATTTGAAGTAAGATTAAAATCAACATTATGGAATTTTCTGCTCCCTGTCATTTTGTGCCATTAAGGATATTTATGGATATCCTTAAACTAGTAGGTTCACATTTCAGGTGTCATGCTTAATAATTTAGGATCTAAAATACTTCCTTACTATTGCTCAACCAAGTATTCTGATTCCTCCTTAAAACATGCAAAAATGGCACCGCTTTCATTAATTGTCTCCTAAAATATTTCTAGGATATAGTACAAAGGTAATCCAATGTTTCTTTCATCCTGGCTTATTAGCCATGAATTATTATAAACTATAGACACACTACAGAGTCTGTGATCTCTCACAGACTCTTGGCTACATTTTGAGAGAGTAGCTGGCTATATGGAAGAAGTAAAATCTACTCAATAGATTTGTTTTAATCAGAAAAAAAGTGTTTTATTATTCATTAACTTGTTCCCTAAGGACAGTGATATTGCAAATAAAATTTAATAAATTTAAAGCAGGCCAGATTTTGGCAATTGCTAAAGTTATAAAACAATATTTTAAAACAAAAAAAAATGAAGAATGATAGTAGAAGCCAGAGAAAGTTATAGAACAAATCCAGCCTACTGAACTGCCAGCAGCAAAAAAATCATGTTAATGTTTCAAATAACTAGCATAAGGAAGATCAGGAATATGGTGATTTTATTTAGTTGCAAGAACTGTTGAGACAAGAAGCTAGCTAACTAACTATACAATAAAGGGCATTTAATATTTTGCATAGAGAAAATGTAAAATATTTTAATTAAACCACTTTTAATAGCCTCAAGATGAGAGTTAAGTTTTTTAATTTTATCATTGTATTTGTTCCATACTTTCTGCAACTGAGAACCAGTTTGATCTAGTGGTTAAGGTACTGAGCTAGAAACTTGGAGACTGTGAATTCTGGTTTCAACTTAGACACAAAAGCCGGCTGGGTCACTTTGTGCAAGTCACTCTCTTTCAGTCCAATTCTCCTCAGAGGGTTGTTGTGGTGGGGAAAATAGGATGGGGAAGTAGTATTAGGCATGTTCACAGCCTTGAGTTATTTATAGAAGTGGAATAAAAAAAAATCTAAACTATAAATTATAAATCTAAACTATAGAATTACAATTATCCTAATGTACACCATTTCAGAAAACAAAGTACCTTTTGTTTCCAATTAGCATAATAACCATATTGGAATTAGAATGCTGGCGGGCATCTTCTAACCATGTTGTCAAATGGTTGAAAGTATCCCTCCTGAAAAGAAACTAAAATGTAAAAGAATGCCAAAAAAAAAGACCCAATAAAATATCTCAAAAGATTAATATTTAGAGTTTATATTCCATATAATTGATATCAATCCTAAACAACTTACAAATCAAAACTAATTACCGTATTTTTCGGTATATAAGATGTACTTACCCTCCTTCCAAAAGTGGGTGGAAATATCTGTGTGTCTTATACAGAGAATGCTGCTGAAGCCCCACCACCAACCTGCCAGCCCCCACCCTTCGGCCTCTGCCCGCCAGCAATTTGCCTCCTTGCAGCAAAGAGCAAATTGGCAGGACAGCTTCAGCACAGCCTGATTTAGCAAGAGCAACTGATTGGCAGTTAGATTTGCCTCCCGGAATACGTCCTATCAGCTGTTTCAGGCTGCAGGGATAGCCACCGCCCATCGCCACTGCCACCTATCGCCGTCACCGCATGCCCCATTTTTGGCCTCCACATGTCCCGTTTTCAGCCTCTGCGCATACCATTTTTGGCCCGTTCCAGGCAGTGGGGATCCCCTCCTGGCACGGGCCGAAAATGGGGCATGCGCAGGTCAAAAATGGGGTGCATGGAGATGGTATTAGGTAGCAGTGGCAATGGGCGGCGACAGTGGCGATCCCCGCAGCCTGGAACAGCTGATAGATGGTATTCTAGGAGGCAGATCCAACCACCAATCACCTGCTCGTGTTAAATCAGGCTATGCTGAAGCTGACCTGGCTATTTGGGAGGCAAATTGCTGGGAGGAAGATTTTTTTTTCTTGTTTTCCTCTCCAAAAGCTAGGTGCGTCTTATAGTCGAAAGCATCTTATAGTCTGAACATACGGTAATAACTTGGGGAAAACCAAACACTCTTCACCCTTCTTAAAAAGGTCTTACATTTTGAATTTATATAAAATGCAACTAAATAACACAACTAGAATCAGCACAAACTACCTTATTTTTCGGACTATAAGACACACCGGAGTATAAGACATACCTTAGTTTTTGGGAAGAAAAATAAGAAAAAAACTGATTGGGGGTGGATCGGCTTCCCGGAATACCCCCAATCAGCTGTTGTTCCCAGACGTGAACTTTAGCAACAGGTTCATTGGTTGTGAGCTCTGCGCCTTGCTTTTTTTTCAGCCTCTCAAACCTCCCTTTCGGAGGCTTTTTTCAGCCTATCAATGGAGGCTTCAGAGGCTTTTTTCAGCCTATCAACGGAGGTTTCAGAGGCTTTTTTTAGCCTATCAACGGAGGTTTCAGAGGCTTTTATCAGCCTATCAATGGAGGTTTCAGAGGCTTTTTTCAACCTATCAAATGGAGGCTTCAGAGGCTTTTTTCAGCCTATCAACAGAGGTTTCAGAGGCTTTTTTTAGCCTCTGAAATCTCCATTTGAGAGGCTGGGCGGGGCTACATTTGGTCTTTAAGACACACCCAAATTTTCACCCTGTTTTGGGGGGGGGGGGAAAGGTGCAACTTATAGTCCGAAAAATACAGTTTTTGGAAAACATTCTTGCTTTGATTGATATTATAAAGGAACAAGAATCAATATTTAAAATTCTTTTCATTCTGGTGCTTTAGAATCTGAATAACATAAAAACTCTCAGCACAATATGATATTAAAATCTAGACAGAAAAGTAATCCACTACGTGACACACACACACATACCCTCCCCACAGTGTCTATATAATCTTTAACCAAAAAACACCTAGCATTCATCTGGTTGGGAATTCTGAGTTCTTCTACAGAAAAGTATAAATGCTTAAGAATGCAGCAGCAGAACATTGTGAAATCTTGTCTCAAATTACAAGCTTTATCAGCTACACAGAAAATCCACTTCAAAATTAAGTATTCGCCTTAGCCACATTAAATATTGTCTCTAAAACTCAACATGAATATACACATTCAGTCCTGCAAAATTTGAGTGTACTTTGACAATAGATATAATCCATCTTAATAAAGCTTAAAATAGGTCCCCTGATAGCAATAAAATTTAAATAAAGCATGAACTAGTAGACCACCAACCCAGTATACTTTACAAGAGTACAAGAGTCTAAATCACACTAAACTGCAAGATTCTCACCTTGTAATGTCATATACTAGTAAAGCGCCTGCTGCCCCTCTGTAGTATGACCTTGTGATGGAACGGAAGGACTCCTGCCCAGCCTGTAGTAAAACAAGAGCAACAGTTCCTTATTCCCCATGTGTGAGAAGTATTAGTTTACTTAACTATACTATGAAATTTATTTTACTGAGATTGGGAACAAAATAAACAGCCACTATTTCTTGAAAATAAGACTTACATATTTAAAAAAAATCTACAGCACCATTAGGGGAAAAATCAAGAACAAGACCTCTAAACCTTTTTTGGCAATCCCTGACAACCCAATTTACTGAATGGCTTCACAATACATGAATCATTATTAGAGTACAGAATGGACTCCTAGCAACTAAGCTCTGAAGACAAATTTGAAAGGAAGCAAATAGCCCAGTGCTTCACTTTTGAATTCAATAACTCCCTCCCTGGGGCAGCTGTTGACACTAGAATAAATAAAGCCCATTGTAAATAAATGATGAATGACATCTTTACGCCCACCATCTGCTGGAGTAAAAGTTGTATGAAGGCCAAGGATGCAGATTTTATCCATTATATCATAAACTGCAACCAGATTTCAACAATCTTCAGATGGGTTTTTTTCTCCATCATTTTATTATGAAAAGCAACAGTTTTGAATTTGGTTTTATATATGTCTGTTATCATTTAAATAACATCCTGTACTTCTCAAACAAAGCTTATCCAGAGAATAAACACACATACACACACACACTAGTAGAATGGCAAGCACAGAAAACATACAAAACATCTTGTGTATAAGTTGATATTTCAAATAAATGATCCAGAGGTCTACATAAACTAATTATCAGTATAGCTTGGCACAGCTATGCAAAATATGTAACAGATGTTTAACCCATAATGTAATTTATAAATACTGGAAATATAGAGATGAAAAAAGGAACAGAATCCACATCAATATCAGAAACTGCTTGTTGTCTGTTAGCAATACTAAATCATGCAGTGATGTAAACAACATATAGAAGAAAATATATTTCTAACAGATATCTGCAGAAAAGATATGACAGCTTTGCTTTTTAACCCTAGATAAATTATAGTGAAATAAATTAAGGACATTTAGCAATCAATATTAAATATGTCAAGTTTATGTAGCTTGTGAAATCTCAGGCTAGTCAGAGCAGGGGAGTTACTTCATAAGCTCTGTTATATATTATCAATATATAATATTGCTTGCAATTGGTACGTATTATAGAAACTTGTATGATATTAGGTCTGCATACAGCTCTGATATGACATGAAGATGTTTACATAAAACATGCAATGTCAGAAGTCAATTATCATATATTAACCATACTTCATGATTTATATCCAGATCAACTCTATGTTACAATTTATTGCACTTCTCTGTCTTACTGTTTTCATTGTAAATTTGATATTGTTAAGATTTCTAATTGCAAATTATAAGACTTAGGACAGGAATAATGCTGTAGTCTTGACTACATAACAGCAGTTTTGTACTTGAAACAGAGTTGTATGGAGCTTTCTACACAAAATAGCTTAAAAAAAATTATGAATATCCTTATTCCTAAAAATAGTAATCTCTAGCAATAGCAATTAGACTTATATACCGCTTCACGTTGTTTTTCAGCTCTCTCTAAGTGTTTTACAGAGTTAGCATATTGCTCCTAACAACTTGGCTCCTCATTTCACCCACCTCGGAAGGATGGAAGGCTGAGTCAACCTTGAGCCTGGTGAGATTTGAATTGCCAAATTGTAGGCAGCCGGCAGTCAGCAGAAGTAGCCTGTAGTACTGCACTCTAACTACTGCACCATCGTGCCTTTTACATGGTAAAATTTTAAAGAGACCTTTTAGGTAAATAGAGGGACCTAGATACAGGTAAGCCCTGACTTATGACAACAATAGGAATCAGAAAATTCATCATTATGCAGTGCAGTGATTAGGTGAGGCATGTTTTTACTACCTTTTTGCCATGATTGTTCAACAAATCACCTGCAGTCATTAGGACATCACATGACTGTAACTTGAAACCTCCTGTCACTAAGCTTGCTGGGAAGGTCACAAGGTAGCAATCATATGACTACAGGACACTGTAACTGTCATACGTGCAAGATAGTTAGCAAGTGCCTAGATTGTGATCACATGACTGCAGGGACCCTGCAAAGGCCAAGTGGGAGGACGTAAGTCCATTTTTCAGTGTCACTGTAACTCTGAACAGTCACTAAATGAATGATCATAAAGTAGTTGTAAATGGTCGTAAACCTATATATATGAAATAAAATACAATTTTGAAAACTTGAAAGATAAATGCAATATCTAAAGAAACCAGAAATGAAATCAAATATATCCTCTTTCCCCTCCAGGTGTAGGATTTTTAAATAACTGAACAAGCCAGAGTGAATCTGTTAATTTAATGTTTCTTAAGGCAAAATGTTAGTCCTGTTAAAAATGGTCATTTTCTCATTTCTTGTTGGATTTGATACATCTATGAATAGAAACTTTACACTAAATCTTACTCATGTATTACTTGATATTGTGAAATTATCAGAAACTGAACTACTACTGCAGGATCCACATAGTCAGTCATAAGGACTAGAGATTTAGCCTTCCGAGCTTTTGGACTCATGCTGGAGCCCGTCCTCATGGAATTTCTCTCTACTGGAATGCATCTTTGGACTACTCTATGCATCATATTTATGAGGTGCCTGACTGGGTGTGGCTTCCTATTGGCTGGCTATTGGCTGTTATTTCCTTGTGCTATCAAGTCCTCCTAAGTATCTGATAAGCTGGTGGTAAATTAGCCCTGCAGTTGACTGACAAGGGGCCTATTTCTCAGGCTTCAATCATTTCCCTGGCTATCTTTTTAGCTGCTCGATCAAAAATCTTAGTAGCTGAGAAATTAAATGTATATCCTTGTTCACTGCAATGTCAGGCTACCAATGAGTTCAGGTCTCCTCATCTGACTCTCGCTTCTGTTCTTGCAGTCTAGTGGTTAGCTTCCTCCCCATCTATCCTACATAGTCACAGGGGCAATTCATGCAGGGGATCTGTTAGATTACATTAAAAGTATTGCCCATCTCCAAGTGATCTTTGCAAAGCATGGTTTGTCCTCATATAGTAGCTTCTGAGCGATATGTGATGCCCATTTGCAGATCTCGAAAGCTGCTTTGTACTGCTTCCGATCCATATTGGATCCTGCAACATTATCCTGGGACATGTATATTTGCCTTCATTCATGAAGTATTGCTCTAATATTAATATAGAAGATACATTAATAAATGTGATATGGGAGCAATTTAGTAGCTTTCCACTATAGTAATGGACAATCTGTAATCTTTACCTACTGACTCGATCTTTTTTTATGCATCTCTCATATCCATCCATTGTAAAAGCTACAATTTAATTCTGATTGGAAATAGTCTTCTAATATTGTTGGAAATTGTGACCCTTGCTCACTTTCACAACATCCCTGCCTTGCTAGTTCCAAAGCCCAATAACTAAAGGGAAATCTAAGGCTTGGTCCTGTTTTTCCTTCCAGCAATTCTAAGCAGAGTTATTTGATGGAAACAGGAAGCAACAAGACTTTCATGCTCTTCCCAATGTCCTGCTGTAAACTTCCAGTTTCTTGTTATTAGGTGCAGAAAGCAACACACAAATACTTTTTCTGTTTCTTTTTATGGCTAAGAACTGTGAGTTGACCATTATGCATTTATTTTTTTAAAAAATTCAGAATGGAACAAAAATTCAAAACAATTTTTAAAGCATTGTTTTAAAGTGAAAGCCTTTTTGCCAACTGCACTGAAGTAAATGATGCAATAATATTGAATAAACTAATTCTATAATGTAGCTGCTTAAGATCTCTTCATTCCAGTAAACATGTTTAACTTACTACAGCCCCTAAAACAAAACATGCTAATTCAGACCATAGGTAGACAAGACAAAAATTGAACAATCATTTCCCTACTCTTTTCAAAGCCTAGAAGTAGCAAGTTAAAAATAATTTCACAATCATCATCATTATCACCACCACCACCCCAAGTATAAAATGAAGCCACTGTCTATCCTGATAGTGGATAGATAAAAACTATTGATTTATAATGTTTCCAGCTTAACAAGTGCAAAATCAAGGACCAGTTTTGCTAATCTGGAGGATCATATTATTTTTGGTGACTTCTATTTTTTTAAAATAACAATCTGAATTTTTCTAAAAAATTCTTGCAGGAAGGTTTTTACTTACTGTATCCCATATCTGAAGTTTTATCTGTTTCCCGTCAATGGTTATCATTCGAGCACCAAATTCTACACCTGAATAATGAAAGAAAATAAATGAAACCCATCGTTTCTTAGTTTTGATTAACTATATACAAAAACAATCAGAAAAATACACAAAATTGTAAAAGAAAATGAAATAAGGATCTACATTAGTCTTTCAAAAACATTGCAATACTGTTCTCCAGTTGCTTCAGTATTCCAGTTCTTTTACACTATTTGATACAGATTTGCTAAGTTTCCATTTATGGCAGACATTGTAGTATAGTTTCTAGCACTTAGATGGCTCACACTCAAACCAACTACTATAGCATGAAGAGGCCTTACTAATCATTTCTAAAGGACACATAATTATGACTTTGCCTTTATCTCAGCAGGCTACTGTAGAGGCAACTTATATTCATTTTAGCATTTAGACTGACATGCAAATGAATAGAGATGCCTTACTGATGATGTTAGTGATAACATGAATTGGGATCTGTCTAGTTCTTACAGCTTGAAGCTGTAGCATGTATGCCCTCTCCCTCAGGAGAATGAGCACAGCCTACCATGACATTTTGGGATTGGACTCCAAGACAGAAAGAGTAACTGGCTTCCACAGAAGGATCTCTCTTCATAATACCTGCCTGGCTCATTCTGAAACTCATCAAAGCTTATGCATGACCATAGTTCCTATTATTTTTATTACTCCCTGGGTATGTGCCATATTCAATTCCTCTTCTGAGAGGTAAAATGCAGCTAGGAGAGTTCACTAATTGTGAGCAACAATGAGACAGTAGAGGACTCAGTCATTGCAACAATACAATCAATGTTTGCATATATTTCTGCCAGTTCAAGGACTACAAGAAAACATTTAATCACAGCCACAAGCAAATGCAAGAAAAAAATAAATAAATAAACTGCTGCATTTGAACTGTGGTAGGAAAAATAAGAATAACCATCCCAAAGTATGATTTTCTCTGTTAAGATAGGCAAACAGAAAAGAAATTCATACTTTAAGAAATGGTATACTATATGCCTCTTTTTTTCTTTTAAAGTTACTTCATGTTAACAAACTGCTATTAAGTACACAAGAAAATAAATATATGTTAATTGAACTATATCTACACATTCAGAGAAACATAATCCATATAATTTTAAATGGGTGTTTTATTTTTGGAAAACATTTTAGAAACTGGATGCATTCTGTTTAATTTAAACTGGCATTATTACTGTATAATAAACAACAGGGCTACAATACAGTAGTTTTATCAAAAAATAAGCAGCATGCTGGTGTTGTATGTTCTTTTCCATTAACATGACTGCATAAAACCCACCACCACCACACTCATAAATGCTTATCGACAAGAACACAGAATTTGTTTCTGGAAAAGTCTCCAAAAGAAGGTTTATATTCTGTTTAGAAGACTCTACCCTTTTCCTAAAATCAGAGGTAGAAACCTGATGGCCAGAGTAAAAAATCATTTCTGAAGGATTCTGTATTTTATCATAGAACTGTATGACAGGAAGGTAGGATTGGTTTTGAGGAAATTTTAGGAGAGTTCCTTGACAGAGTTACAGGAATAACTTTGTAATAGTTTCAATATAAGGTTGTTACTAGGAAGAAAATAGTTATCTCCTTTCTCCCGCAAAGCATCCATACTTTAATAAGGCTTTAAAATAATTTTCACTGTTTACAAGCTTAACTGTTATATATTTATGTGTGCTTATGTATGTGTGTGGGGGGGAGAAGGGCTTTCTGAGTGATTACAGGTAGTCCTAGAGAGACTTATGACAACAATTGAGCCCAAAATTTATGTTGTTAAGTGAGACATGTGTTAAATGAGTTTTGCCCCATTCTACGATCTTTCTTGCCACAGTTATTAAGTGAATTATTGCAGTTGATTAGTTAGTAACCCAGTTGTTAAGTAAATCTGGCTTTCCCATTGACTTTGCTTGTCAGAAGGTTGCCAAAGGTGATCATATTGACCTTGGGATATAGCAATGGTCATAAATATGAACCAGTTGCCAAGCACCTGAATTTTGATCACATGATCATGGGGATGTTGCAAAGATCGTAACTGCGAAAAATGGTCATATATCACTTTTTTCAGTGCTGTTGTAACTTTGAACAGTCACTAAACAAAATGTTGTAAGTCAAGGACTACCTGTACAAATCTCCAGCAAACAGCAACATATTCTATTTTTCTGGTCATTTTAGTTAAGAATAAAAAGAGTTCCCCAGATTTATCATAACTTGGAAAGATTATCCTGGCTTGTTATTTTCTCACATATCATCGTTTTGGTTCTCAAAGGAAATGATGAGCAATCATTTCCAGTTTATTTGTTAAGCACATGCTTCCTGGCTCAATCCAAAATCACACAGTACAGCAGATGATTTATTTTATATATTTATTTTATTAGTCATATTTTTATGCCACCCACTCTCTGAGGACTCTGGGCGGCTTACACCAAAGACAATATACTAAATAGCATATTGCCCCCAACAATTTTACCCACCTCGGAAGGATGGAAGGCTGAGTCAAACATGAGCCGGTGAGATTTGATCTGCTGATCTGCTGAACTAGCACTCAGCTGAAGTAGCTGCAGTACTGCATTTTAACCACTGCACCATCTCGGCTCTTGAATCAACAGTTTGCCCACAGTAAACTAAAATTCCCTAGATTTTTCATACAACTATGAAAAACAGTAGCTATATACAAATGTAATTATAATTGTGGAAATAATAATTGTTCAGTATATACCTGAATTACATATCAAATGGATTAGGAACCATTTACGTACAAATGTTTCATCTTTCATCATTTAACTACTAAGTACTTACCTATAGTAAGGTCATGAACTGGTTGAAACCTTTTGTCTGTAAACTGCAACAATAAACATGATTTTCCAACACCTGAAAAACAGGAATTTCAAGAATCTGCAGTTATACAATATTTGCAGAGATGAATGTATTTAAAGGTACACACTCATTAAAGCATCTGTTTCTGAGGTTTAAAAAGGCTATTACTAAATCTTAATCTCAGCAAATCATTTTAATGATTTAAAGATATAACAAAAAAAAAGTGATTTACAACTCATTATTCTCATGATACTGTGCTAGTTAGAATCCACATATATACAGGTATACCTTGAGTTACGACCATAATGGAGCCTGCCCATTACGGTCAGAAGCCAGGACAAATATTAAATGAACTGCCTCACATTAAAACCAGCCATCCCTACTCTCCCTAGTGCAGTTGTTAGTGCAATGAATGTGCAGGTGATTAAAATGAGATCCTGGAAGGCCTAGTGCAGACATAAGTCCACCTGCTTTGGGCCTCCCCATCTCCATTGCCAATCACTCACTCACTTTTTACCATAGACCTCCATCTAGAAACCTTGTCACATTAGGAATGAAAGCAAGCTGCTCCCTCCCCCAGTGTCCCTAGACACCATGGCTGTGGCCCAGAAGCAAATGCCAGGCTGAAGAGTAAAGGAAAGGAATGAAGCAAGTAAAGAAAATCTTTCTGCAGCTTTTTGTTGGTAGAAGCTGAAGAAAAAAATCAGCTCAAAAAATGTAGCCGGCTAGAGCAGATCATATGCAGCAAATTAGGTAGACGTAGGTCCTTGGAAATATTTTTGCTGTTTATATGACTGCCTTTAGGACTTGGCTTTAGAGTCCTAGCTAGGTTTTAAAGGCAGTTAGACAAACAGCAAAAAGTTTTTAGGGGAGTTCTAACTGGCTCCTCAAGAAAAAATGTTGCAGAAAATGTTTCTTTGTTTGCTTTATTCCTTTCCTCTTCTCTTCAGCATGAAGTCAAGATAAGTAATTTACAGATTTTGTCACCCTCTTTCCAAGCATGCAGGAAGTTTAGTAAATTAAATTGTTAGAAGGGATAGAGATTGGAGGACAGAGGTGGGGAATTTAGTTTCAAAACCTAAGGGGATTGGGGGAGAAAAAGATGAACAAGTTTGCCTCTCCCAGCCTTTTTTGTTTTCTTAAGAAATGTCAATGGGGGAGGGGGAGACAGAGGGGGTTTAAAACAAGGGAAAGATTTTGGAAAGTTCATCCTGAAGCCACTGCCTTAGTATGCAGGTTCTGGTTTCCCAAAGCCTAGCAAGAGGCAGGAAAGCCTTGCAGTTTTCCAACAGCCAGCTGATTGGGGCAGAAAGCTCTGAAAGCAGCCACCATTTCTGCAAGGAATTGGAGAGTGTTCATAAGGCATGGGAACAGGACCAAGTCCTGTGGAGTCCCTTTGGGATGGGATTGGGAGGGAGGTGAGGGGCTTTGCAGCAGGACTACTGAGTGTACTTTCTATTTGCTGGTAAGTGTGCAAAAGGTGTTCTTCATTTACTTTTCCTTGGATTTAGCAGTTTTTTAAAAAGAATAATTTAACTTTAGAAACTCCACATTACCCTTCTGTATCTGGTAAGATTATTATCCATTTTTTGAGTGGTAAAGCCAAATAATGAAAAAAAAAACCCACAAATCAAACAGAACCACTGTTTCCAATTTTTAAAGACTCTACTTGCAAAACAAAAACAAAACCCTAAACTCTTACATCTGTTAACCAGTCTTGATCCCAAATTTTTATAAATAATACTGAATTATATACAACAATCAAATAAAATATATTTTCCTTTTTAAAAAATTTCTGGCCAGGCAGCAATAGTTTAGAAGAACCTACTTTTATTTTAAAATGTTATTCCTTGTTGTTAAAAAGCAAAAGCTTATAATAGATATGTATGGTTCCTTATTTAACAACAGAGTAAGTTCATTTCTCTAGATTTCAGATTTGGATCAAAGTGGGAGCAGACAGTTGTTGATCTGGGCTACATTAAATCATTCTATTTTCCAAATACACTTGGACAACTGCATGTTGAGAACAGAATATCCTTTTTTTAAAAAATAACTTTACCTACTTTGCATAATTGCCAGGATTCTATCATTCAAAAGTTTGAGAAGTTCCCTATTTTATTAGAAATTTATGTACAGTGTTTGTAGTTAAGATTCTTGTAACATTTATAAAGACATATCTTGGACATCCCTATCCTTCTGCTATATATGCTAAATGACAATTCTTAATCAAGTGATATGGGGATGTACATGACTGAACTCAATTTTATACTGTGTTGAGTGAACCAGGCTTCAAACAGGCTAGTATCGAAATAGCCATTACCAAAAAAGAAGCAATTGCTTTTTCAGTCCTAGACTACGACTAATAACTATTAGTCCAAGAAACTATGACATGTGACAACAATTAGTTCTCAAATGCTATTGAAAGAAACTTTCTCCAAAGCAATGGAAAAAAGAGTTACTATGCTTGGTCCGGAAAAGAACAGACTGTGTCTAAGAATGTTCCAAATAAGGTCCTTCTTACTTTACACAAGTTCCAATCACTATTTATTCAATGGAAACTTTCTCCTTTTAAAAATGTTTGTATATTAAAATACAAAAAATAATCATTGTATAAGTTTGGTTCAAATATGCATGTCAATAATTTCACTAGCATTTTACCCAAGTGTAAGATTTCATTCATATATATCAGAAAATAAACCAACTCACATATATTAACAATCCAAAAACTATTTTCTATTTACAGCTATATTTGAGTACAGTAGTGATGTGAAGAACCAGAGATGCCTATCTCTGGAAATTAACAATTGGTTGTGTTATTTTTGAGAAAATTCATACTTTAAAAACTACCAGAATTTAAAGGTGGGCGTAGGAATAGGATTCAATTTTAAAACAATTATCAATATTTTTACATGAAAACAACAAAACCTGCCATATTGAAAACTGGCTTTTGTCAGCACCAAGGCTACATTTTTTGGCTGAAAATGAAGGTACTCCGTTTCTACATTATTCCCTCTAGAGTTCAAGACCCACATTTAGAAACAACATCCTAGCTTGAGTTTGAAAAGAAAAATATAAAATTTCCTATCTTTTCCCACTGACTGGTGCGTCATGATAATTACAAAATGTACTTTTCAGCTTCTAAACTACTCTCTCTGATGTTTTCCTTATAGAGGAGAAAAAAACTATAAAAAACATAGATCTCTTTCTCCTTTGCTCTCTCTCAGACACACACATATGCACACAGACCAAAATGATGATTCACTTTCAGAATGTCAAATTGGTATATTTGGTCTTGATTGCTTCATAATAAACAGTGTCCTGAAATAATAAAAATGCTCTCCAAAATAGTCCAATTATATTTAGAAGTTAGTAAATCCACTGCACATGCTTTCCTATCATTGCTTCCAGTATTATAATTACAATTATTTTAAATGTTTCTGGCATGGTTTTGTATATTATTTTTTAGAACATGGCCTCTAGAATGACTCAAAAGCAAGTATGGGAGGCAGCCTACAGTATTTTATTTAATGCAAGATCTAGTGCTACTATATACAAACAACTGAACCACCCCATGATACATAATACATTTATTCTTAATTATAAAATGTATACAAATAATTCCAAAAGAGAACGATAAATGATACTTTTAAAAATGTCTCAATTTATAATTTTGTTAAATTACAATACATAAAACGAACAACAATGAAGTAGGTCACCTAATTTAATTTAAAAAGAACAAACAAACTCTCTAGAGCAGTGATGGCAAATCTTTTCGGCACCGAGCAAACATGTGCACTCATCTGGAATGCAACCCGAAAGAGGAGCTGCACAGGGGGCATGCACGCACCGGGAAATGAACTTCCTGTTTCTGATGCACGCATGCACAGTGGCCAGCTAGTCTTCTGGTTACTGGCGCACATGCACGCGTGACAATCAGCTGGCTACTCATGCTCATGCCAGAAAACGGAAAACCAGCTCTTACAGTTTCCAGCACTGCTGCGCACACAAAGGCCAGCGGATCATCGCACACACATGCGTGCCAGAAACCCGGAAGAGGAATGGGCAACGCTGCGCGTGCCAGGCAACATGGTTCCCCGTGCCACTTCAGGCATGCGTGCCATAGGTTCGCCATCACGGCTCTAGAGTATACCTTACAGGTGCCATAGTCAAATTTTTACTTAGTAGAGGAATTTAGTAAACTATTCCCAAACAGGCAACCACCTCATCACTGTTTGCAAAAAACCTTAGCAGAAGGAATCCATTACTGCTCTAGTCAGACTGTTAACAGCTCTTACCATCAAAAAATTTCTCATACTATTAAGTTTGAATCTTCTTTTAATTTCAAAGAGTATTTTATCTTCTTTAAGTCGTTTTGCAAGTTGAACAAGTGTTGCTTCTTTAAGCCCATGGTTCCCAAATCATGTGCCATAGTAGTCCAGCGAACTCACCAGGATGCCGTAAAATATTTTAGTACTTAATAAACAAAAGAGTTCCATGAGAATGTTTGGGAACCTCTGCTTTAAGTCATTCTTCATGAGGATAAATTTCCAACCTCGTAATCCCCCTTAAAAGTCCACTACAGCTTTACTATGTCCATTTCAAGTGGACATAGTACTCCAAGTACTCTAACTAGCCCAGAGTACAACAGAGCTATTACCTCATATAATTTAGCTATAATACTTTTGTTAATGCAGTCCAAAATTGTACTAGCTGTTTTACTGCAGCATTACACTGGCTGTTCACGTTCAACTGACCATTCATACAGATATTGCCACAAAACTAAGACTCCACAGTTGTATACCTATACAATTATTTTTTTCCCTAACTAAATGCAGCACTTTATTACTTTTGAACACTATCATGTTAGTTGTGACCTCACTCAATACTTCCTTTTAAATCAATGCAGAACCATTTACAAGTCCACCAAATCTCAAAATCCTCGAGCCCAGGGATTCCTAAACTTTTTACCATCATACCTTCCTTAAGTGTAATTTTAATATACACACCTCCACCCAATATTCAAACTGCAAAATAAACACAAATGAACAATGACAATACAATGAAACTGGGAAAGGAAAATTTATAGCAATAATTAAAAGGTTCCTCATACTTTCCCTGGACACTGTCTGTTTCTTCCCAAGGGGGTATATCTCAGTTTGGGAAAGCCTGCTCTAGCCTTATGTTACACTGTTCGCAAGGTTATGATGAAAGTTTTGTTATATGGTTTACTACACAGTATCCCCTTGGTTAACAAACTCCATCATAAAAATAGATAAGGCTATTCTGGCAAAAGTTATTCTTTAGAAACCATACTGCCTCTTGATAACAGTAGCATTTTCTCTTAATGCTTCAAGACATCCTGCTGGACAAAGTATTTTAATTCCCTTTCTAGAACAAACTCTAAACTAACTGGTCTGTGGTTCTGAAATTACTTCAGCCTGTATTTATTTAATTATCAAACTTGTATGCCATCCTTCTTGTCAAAGGCAACTGTAACAATCTGGAATGTAATTTGTCTCACCATAAAGATCTAAATTCATTTAAAATAGCAAGATGGACTCTTACTATAACATGAACAATCCAGAGACTTTTTTCTCGCTCAGTTCTGACATTAGGAAAGGCTCTTTTTGTCTTCTGAGACATCTCAGAAGGAAGATATTAAGGAGTTCCGTTTTCTCTTTACCTCCATCATTATGACTTCCCTGCTTTCCTGATGCAACAGATCAACAGCTTCTAATTCTTCTAAAATTTAGATATACTATTATTATTGGAATTTCTCAGCAGCCTGGTCTTAATGTGAGCTTTATTTTTTCTATTCTATCTATTCAAATTTCAGATAATCCTTTTACTTCTCTCTTACTACCTTCCTTTTCCATTTTCTATGTATTTCTTTTTCTGCTTCAGCCAATAGGTATTGCTATTCATCTGTGTGGGCCTGCTAAAATTTGTCTCACTTTAAACTGTTTTAGAAACTATTTGTGCCTATCCCTTCAGTATCTTGTTTTGGAAAATTTCCCAACCTTTTTTGACTTATCTTTAAAATTTCAAGTCATGGCATGATGTCCACCTTTTTAAATCTTAAAATCTTTCTTCTTGAAGGCCAAGGTATATGACTGACTTTGCTCAACTTTTCATTAGTTATCTTGAACTCCAATATGACATGATTGCTTTCCCATGAGTACCACACACCTCCAGTCCATTGACTAATTCCTCTCTGTTGGTCAGGATTAGATCCAGGATAGCTGAAACCCTTGTTTCGTCTTGCAATTCTGAGAAATGAAATTGTCAGGAAGAGAAATCAGAAATTTGCTGGGCCTCCCATTACTAGTTATATTAATTTTTCAGCAGATATTAACACTGTAGTCTGCCTCTTTGAAAACTTGGGACGTGATTTAAAAATCTAAATCCTTTAAATTTAGTATTCAATGTCTTATAATAAAATTCCCACATAGTTATGTCTTTGTTTTTTAGGATTTTTAATCTTATCCAGAAGTTTTCAACAAAAGTTCCATGTTTTAAGCCATATTTTTGGACACATAGCTTATTTATATACAAAATTACTCCACCACCATTTTATTGTGTTTGTCTCCTAAATAAACGTCATTTAAGCTTTAATCATATCCCACCAGATTTCTCTGATGTTATCAGGTCATATTTGTTTTAAGATTTCTAGCTTTCTTTCTTTTTGCTTCATATCCATATTGTGCATACTGAATACAAACACTGGAGACTTGAGGGTGTCACTATTTCTTGATGTCCCTACTACAAAGTACTCTTTCCTGCTTTCTGATTCCCCCATCACCAGGTGCAATCACATTTCTAATATCTAAGACTTCTCTGAATGCAATTTTGTCTCCCTTTCCTTTTGGGGCTTAATTCAAGACTACCCTAATTTTCAAAGCTTCTGTCAAACATACTTTTCCCTTAGCCTATTTTTGCCTAAGAATCCCTTCTACAATTCTGACATCATCATCTCCATATCTAGTTTTTCATTTTCAGAACACCACTTCCCTTCCTGTTCCTTGAAACTCAACAGGAAAAACAAATGAACAATCATTTCAAGAAAGAATTTTGTCATCTTCCTATGCAGGATTTTATAATAACTTGTAATCAAGAGTGTTCACTCTTTTCTAGCTTTGTTCCTTGTCTGAAAATGATTACATGGTAATCCTTCCACCAAAAAATATGAGAGAGAAGCAAAAAGGTATCAGAAAGTGAACAGTGACCCTATTACATTATTGCATCCACACTGCCCTCATCTGGAATGTAGCTCTGAATGAATATCTTCAAATGAATGTTGCTCTTGATAAAGAAAAAAATTAGCCAGACCTGTTTTGGGACTTGATTCTGTGTAAACCAGTATAGCATATGCATATTTAACAAGCTATGACTTTGCACAACATTTGAAACCAACCCATGCAATATCTGCCATTAAGTAATGTCTTACTTAAAGAGGATTTGTCTTGGAACATAGTAGCATCAGAGCTAGAATAGTGTGGGCACTAATAGCACTTGCTAACACAACCTTTCTAAGGTACATTACTATGGGGAAAAGAAACATAGATAACTAAATCAATTACAAAATTTGAATCAAGGTTTATTTGTTTTTGAAAGAGAGCAAACATTGCATGTAAAACTTCTGCACCAGAGACAAATTCATTGTGTGTTAATCACACTTGGCCAAATAAAATATTCTGTTCTGTCCTGTTCTTCTCTCCTCTATACTATATGATACTATGATCAGAGCTTCTTCATACCTTAGTCCTTTTAACAGATAAGGAAATTCTAATTAGGCAAACAAGTTACAAAACTGTGAATGATATGTTTTTAGTGGACACTGTTGACATTTACTGTACTTGCTAGAAAAAGTTTATAAAGTCATAGGAAATCAGCACTCTTACAGAATAATATAGATGTTCCAATAAACAGGATGACAATCGGGTGTAAATGGTGGTTCTTTTTCTATAAAAACATCATCATTGTAGACCGCTCTTCATGACAGAGATTTCTGGAAGTGAATGATGCCCTGATCAAAAACGATCTGTGAACTTCAGAAAAAGTATTACTTTTATGAAGATTGAAAGGGCTACAAAACCATCACAAAGTAGGTTTTTCTCTAACAACCCATGATAAAAGATAGAATGCATACAAGTGCAGAAAATGCAGTACTATTGCTACTCTTCCCAAGAGTGATTGTCCAATGAAATTTTCTCCAAGAGCAAGAACATACAATACCCTGGGAGGTGGTAAACGACTTTGGGTATCTAATGCCGGCATCTCCCATAAGGAAAGCACTGAACAAGAATGACGCACATGGGAAGGTATTAAAATCACTGCTCTCTAGAAAACATACTGTCCCCTTTCTCAAGTCTGTTAAAATTCACCTGAATGATTTAGAACAGGGATGTCAAACATGCAGCCTGTGGGCCAGATCTGGCCTCCGCCCAGAGTTGTCACATGGGGCCATTCTGGAGATGGCAAGGGATCGGCCCATGCTGCCCCAGCAACGGCCCACCACAGCCCCGTCCACCCAGTCGGCCGCGACAACCGGCTATGCCCACCCTGGGCCCCCAAGGGCAAACAAAATTCCGATATGGCCCACAATGGGATTGAGTTTGACACCCCTGATTTAGAAGGTTATTTAAACTATGTTCTATGGATGACACAAGACTAGAATTTTCTAGCAGTAATGAAGATTGTTGGGGGGAGGGGGGAAATTCCCGAAAGACTGCATTGCAACAAAAGGATTTCATCCAAATATGAATAAGATGGGAGTTGGAGTGGCCCTGGAAAGTATGCTACCATTCTGAGAGCAATTGATTTTAGATTCTGTCAGCAATTTTTATAAGACAGTGTCAGCAAATCTGTCCATTAAATAAAGCTTAAGCAAATGAGTCATGCTACAGTACTACAATAATCACAAGTAAATGTACACAAGTAAAACTACAATAAAATGGCTAATGTATAAAAGAATTCACATTTGGAAGTGGCCTAGTCAAAACCGTGACCGTAACTCAACAGAAATCCAAAAATAGTCCAAAAATAATGAGTTGAAACAGTTCTATATGGAGTGATGTGTCATTTGCAGAAACAATCAACAGGGACAGGAAAAGTTTGGTTGAAATTATGGCTGCTAAAGATTCCATAATTTACTAAATCAAAAGCTACATATTTTTCCCTAACAAAATTAGAGAATGTTATGTTACTGTGTTCAATAAAGACACAAGATTCTACACTATTTTGTAGGTTGTTTAATCCAAATCTCATCTATTAACAGGATTTAATAATTCCATGCTATTATTAGTATTTTTCAAATAGTACAAACTATTGGAATGCTTTCATCTTTATCTTCCTCTCTTCCCTCTGGAGTACTGAAGCTTGAAGTTAGAGCTTGCAAGTTTCTATGCAGGTAGAACTCAGAAAATTCCAAGTCCATTTATATCTTTATTCATAGTTTAAAAAACTGTTACTTGAAAAATGTGGATGCACAGTAAAATGATTGCCTGATATACAGGATATATAATAAGCTATTGCGTTTGATGTTCAATTTTAGTTTGTAGGTTACATGAACCCAAGCAATTTGGATTACTTAATAATGATAGGAAAACCTAGTTAATAACTCACTAAGTACGGTTTCTAGTAAATATGCCTCATAGTTCCCTTTACTTCCTTCCTATCAAATGGTACAAGTATAAAACACACACACATACCCATACATTAAAAAATATGTTACAGAATTTCTAGTGTTCTAATATTTTATTTACTTGTTTGATAGTTATATCCTGCCTTTATTATTTTTATAAATAACTTAGGACAGTGAACATATCCAACCACCCTTCTTCCTATTTTCCCCACAACAACCCTGTTATATGAGTTGGACTGAGACAGAGTGACAGGCCCAAGGTCACTAAGCTGACTTCCATGGCTATACTTGTAAGTTGCCTATATGCACTAGGATTGAGACAGCAGATAAAGTACCCAAATAACTAAAAAATAAAATCTATGAAGATGACCGTTGCTTATTGCCATCTGGAAGTATTCTAAAAATGAGTTTCAAATGAACCAGGGATGTTTTCTAAGCCAGTGAGAACAAGCAGAAATGTACATTGATAAATTATACAAATAGACTTCAAGTTACTATTTGTTCAGTGACCCTATGACCGTGATGGCGAACCTGTGGCACGCAGAGCCATATTAGTGGGCACGCCAGCTCAGCTCTGGGGCGCATGCGCCCGCCGGCCAGCTGATTTTCGGGCCTTCTGGGCCCACCAGAAGTAGGGAAACAGGCTGTTTCCTGCCTCTGGAGGGACTGGGATGGGTGGGGAAGGCCCGTTTTTCTTTCATACCTGGCTCCAGATCCTGTCTATTTATCTGGGAAAAGCAAAAACAGCCTTTCACACTCCCTTAGATGCCCTACGGAGGCTGAAAGGGCCCATTTCCTGACTTCCGGTGGGACAGGAAGTGACTTTTTTTGCTGTCCCCGGCCTCCAAAGACTCCTAGAGAGGCTCCTAGAGAGGTTCTGGAGGCTGGGGACAGCAAAAAATGTCACTTCCTGTCCCACTTTCAGCCTCCGTAGGGCCTCCAAGGGAGTGGGAAAGGCTGTTTTCGCCCTTCCCAGATAAATAGACAGGATCTGGAGCCAGGTAAGAAAGAAAAACGGGCCTACCAGGCCATCATGTGCCAGGAGGGGGGTTGCACGCACATGCGTGTGGGCACGTGCGCGTACGACCCTCCCCCTCCCCCTCTCTCCTGGCACGTGATGGCAAAAAGGTTAGCCATCACTGCCCTATGAAGTTAAGGTGATGCTGAACAAATGGTAGTTATGCCTAGTCCTGAAATTATCGTTGCTGTAGTGCCCCACTGTCACATAATCAAGATTCAGGGGCTTGGCAATGATATGGGCAGTTCAACCCCACCTCCTATCTCCCTCTATCTCTGCCCCTTTGGTTACCCTGCACTCTGGTGGCTCAGCCAACTAGCTTGTGCCCTGCATGCCCTCTGTTAACTGGCCCTACAGCCTCTGCCAAATAAAACCACAATAAAAATCCAAATCCAAAGAAAATCACCATATCCAAATTAAAGCCACAATCATAATATTAAAATAATATAGCATGCACCATGGAGTAGAGCTTATCTAACATCCCAGGCCAAAGCCAAATTTTAAATCCTTGTTGAAACAGCAACAAGGTTGCGGCCATCTGAATCATATAAGGGATGATCTACTTTATGGCGGGTGCTGCAACGCCTTTAAAAAAAAAAGTCCCCCCCTTTCTTGATTTATACTTTTCAAAATTACTTAAAAGCTTTTATGATTGTTCCCTCTTCCCACCCCTTCCATTACTGATTTGCCATTTTCAGTGTTAAGATCTGTATATTTTAATTATGATTTTCATTTAACCACTGAAACAGAATTACAATAAAAAGAAAATTTTAATATAATACTAATTAATCAATATGAGGCACACCATATAAGAGACTGTAAGATAATTCCATTGTAGATCTATTCATAGTTGGAAGAAATTAAGGGCATCTCAGAAAACAGATTCCCTTGTGGGAACTTGCTTTGCTTCTTCAGATTAATACCTGAAATGATATGCTGTTAGCATGCAGATCACACACAAAGAAATCTACCAACGCACATATACTAAAAATGTGTATGAATTATGTGAAATCTCTCAGATTTACAATGGTGGTATACAAATACATCTGACACTATAATATGAATATATTATCATTTTTGAACCTAATGTAACTTCAGAAAGATCATAAAGAAATGAACAGAACAAGAAAAAACATAGGTCACCACTATCCAGTAAGAACTTCACATGGCCCACTAGAGTCTACAAAAATGAGGGGGAGGGGGTGGGCAGGCAATAGATTCCTTGTGCGTCCAGGCACACTTGGCCAATATAATTCTATTCAAGAATGTATTTTGAAACTCTTCATCTCCAACGTTCAAGGAGCTCCTTGCCTCCTATTATTTCATAAAACTGTTAAAAAACATTATTTCATACTTTTAAGCAGGGTTGAATATTTTGGATAGCTGTTGCTTTTATTCAGCATTTTTAATCTATTATATAGTATTTGCTGGAGCAGGATACCAGAATTGTGGAAAATCCTTCATATTACTTTAGTTTTTCTGCCGATTGGTTTAAAAGCGTTTCTCAAGTTCATCTGCCGAGCTACATATGGATTTGAATCTGGATTGCTAAGTCTTTGTTTAATATCTTAACAGCTATTCCATACTGGTTCTATCCCCTATTTTAACTTTGTTTTCTAAAGTAAGTATGCCCTTTATTGTAAGATGTAGCAGTAAAAGTACAGTAGTCCTCACTTACCAACCACAAATGAGACAGCAACTCCATCACTATGCAACATGGTTATAAAGTGTAAAATCACACGGATGTGCCCAACTTATGTCACTTGTGGCTGCGAACCATTTAGGTCAAGTGCAACATCATGTGAATGCAACTTGCAACTTCCTGTTTCCCCACTGATTTTACTTGTTGAAAGCTGGCTGTGAAGGTCGCAAATGGCAAACATGTGACCCAGGGGTGGGTTCTACTTACCTTTACTACCAGCTCACAACGGGATGACGTGCACACGCACCTTGCTTCTGCGCATGCGCAGATCACTTCTGGTGATGTCAGGGTCAGTGGGTGGAGCCTCTTGCTGGTTTTACTACCAATTCTATAGAACCGGTCCAAACCAGGGGCAACCCACCACTGGTGTGACCACACAAAGCTGCAACTCTTGTAAATGTGCACTGGTTGCCAAGCATCTGAATTGTGATCAAGCAAATGTTCTTTTTCAGTACCATCATAACTTTGAAAGATTGCTGAATGAGCAATCAATAAATGAGGAATATGTATAAATTAATATTTTGTTATTTTTGTACCGCTATTTAAGAAATACATGAATTATCATCAAAGTCAAATATGGTCCAACTACACTCCCAAATGTCAATTTCCTACTATTAAAAAGGAGAAAAAAAAGAACCCTGCATAAAATTATCATATATAATACCAAAATAGTATTTTTTTTATTTTAGATCATTTCAAGTTTGGAAATAAAAATATTCTGTGCATTCTTTAAAAACTATACAGAAGAACTGCATAGCACTGCTCTAGTATTAAGGAAGCTTGGCTATTGTTTGAGCCTCAATATATGTGTGTCTGTGTGTGTTGTTCCATGAAAGAGCTGACTTATTAAAGTTAATGCAATTGTTAATGAAACAGTTGTTTAATGAAGAGAGATGTGTGCTATGTTCAGATGAGATCCAAAGGATTTCTTCAAAATCAAAGTTTGTAGCTATGTAAATAAGGCACTGATTAACATTCAGCTGCCTACAATTACTGCAAGTTCTAATCTCACCAGGCTCAAGGTTGACTCAGCCTTCCATCCTTTCTAAGGTAGGTGAAATGGGGACCCAGATTGTGGGCAATGAGCTGACTTTGTATAAATATACAGAAGTATGAAGGCTATTGCTTAACGCATTGTAAGCCGCCCTGAGTCTCCGGAGAAGGGTGGCATATAAATCAAATTTTTTAAAAAATGTGTCTATTTGCTTTTTGTTTCCTTTTTCCTAATCTTAATTTATTTTGTTACAATTTATTATTGACAAGGGAGTCCCTGGGTTTATCAACTTTTATAAACCATTCTGAGAAGTTTATACTGAACAGTATGGAAGATGCTTTGTATAAACCAAACATTCATTTTTAGTAAGCTCAGAGTGAAAAATAAGGATCAAAATCACCATTGCTCCTCAATTATTAGTGAAGGCAGGATTACATAATTGCATCATTTAAATTGCCAAATTTAGTTTAATGCCTTTCATGAATAACTATAGCTGCTATACATAAACAACATGATTATATTTGGACATCCTGTCTACCCAAAAGCAAATTACAGTATGTATACCTCATTATGCATGAACCAGGCCTAAAAATCAGCCTTCTACCAGCTACAATGTGCCTTATATTCTGGAGTTCTCTTATAATTCTTTATCTGGCCTGCTTGGGGAAAGTTGGCTAATTCCATAAATCACTACAAAAAATTACATTTCACAGGAAAATACAAAAACCTAGAATACAGAACTGCCAAGAATATATTAGCCATCTCCTTCACATGGTATTTTTTTTTTAGTTTGCAGGAACTATTTGGCTTTAGCTTTGTACTACTTGATAAATGTCAGCCTTTATTATATCTCTTTCTGATACTAACAAAATGAGTAATGCCTTGTTTGGGGATACATGCACCTTCAAATACAGCCACTTTAATAAGCAACCACTGTTTCTTAGGAAGCAAATACATGGAATCCAGAGGATTTAATTACCACATTGCTATAGCTGAATAAACAGATCAGATGACAAGTTACTCCAAGAAGAAATGATAACAAACAAGAGACCAATCTCAACCCGGGCAATATAAACTAACAGTACAAATAGGTATAGCAATAAGAAAATAAAAATCAAGCCCTAGAAATGCTGAAACAAGAGACTGCATATTCTCCTTATTATACAGCTAAAATGCTGAGGCCAAAAGAAAGCAGATTCCCTAAAATCTATTAATGTTAAAAACTATATTAAAAAGGGCTACCCATTCAGTTCAATTTCCCAGCAACTCTATTCTAAACCTTTGTGTTTTTCCATTAACTCGCCATTCTCTAAGGAATGGCACTTTTATTGGAGCAGCTTCAACTCAAATTCCGCGAGAAGCGTTTTAGCCTCACTGTACATAACGGGAGATTTAGACAGGAACTTTTCAAGCGTGGCAGGTTTGAGGTCTAGAATGGGAAACTATCGGGGCGTTGTCACGCTCCGTCACCATTTTTTTTTAATCTCACCGAAGCATTCGCTTAACAGCGCTCTTTGAGGCCTAAAAAACCCACCCCTTTATTAACCCACCCCCAACCTCTCTTCTTCTGCTTCACATCTACCAGGTTGGTAGTGGCGTTGCCACTCAACGAAATTGGGGTAGTAACACCCAGAAGCTTGACGGGAACCCCGGCGCAGTTACAGCCGCCGGTGTAGGCCTTACTAGGCCGGCGTCAAGCTGCGGGCGGTCCCTAAGTCGAGCACCTCCCCCTCTTGAGCAGTCACTACCACGTCGGCGCAGCCAACACTGCGGAAATGGAGCGGCTGAGGCGGGCGTTGCGCAGGCGGCTTGGCCCTCAGGCCGGGCTTCCCAATTCCGCAGCGGCTCTTTCCCTTCCCCCCACACTTTTTTTTTTTTTTTTTTTTGCTTTCTCACCTGTGTCCCCGATTATGATATACTTGAAGAGATACGCGTAGGCCATGTCTTCCCGATCCCCGCCGCTTCAACCCTCCTGCCTTCTCCGGTAGAACTGTCGCTCCTCTGTGGCGTGGCGCGGCGTGACGTGACGCCCCCTCCGCCCTTTTATGTCAGAGCTCGCGCTACGTAAGATTTGAAGCCGTTAGCGACTCCCCCACCCCCCCCTCCGCGCGCGCCGCACGACTTCCAACTATACCCCCTTTTCCCTTTTGAGAAGCGGAATCGGCCCTTCGGCTGGGCCGGCGCGCGCGCCCCTTTCGTTGTCTTTCCCCTGATTTTTCGCCGCGTCTCCGAAGAGGCTCGTAAAACGTCCCGAGGCGAGAGATGAGAGCGACGGAAGGGGGAGGGAGGGAGCGGGGCAGGAACAATAACAGGCAGTAAGGCTCCTACACGGTTCGGCAACGTCACGAAGTGCTCTTCGCTGACCCGGAAGTATTCGAACCCTCCGCTGCCTCTTCTTGGCATCTGGGCGGGGCAGAGGAGGGGGGAGGAGCCTTGGCAGTGACACACGGGCGGAGGCTTAAGAGCTTGGGGCGGGGAAGGGAGGGGTCTTGATGGTGGCCCTGAGTCACGTGAGAAGGGAGGTCACGGAATGGCCGCAAGAAATGTTTCGGATCTCTCCGTAGGGAAATGAGGGGGAGCTAAGACAGACTCTTGACGAGACTCCTCTCTGTTGAAATCAGTGCAAGCTGAAAGTTGAATTGGCGGAATGCCTTAAGAAAACAAGAAAGGCCAATAGAAATAATCGACTTGTGATAGATCGTATTGCTTTGTGAATTATAAACATATGATAAATGATACGGTTTGAATTGAAGGGCAGGAACGGGGCTGAAATAAAAGCCTCCGCGTTGAAAAGCATGGCCAGGAACAGCGGGCTTCTTGTGGGGAAAATAGGAGGATGGTGTGTTGGATACGTTTGCCGCCTTCAGTTATTTATAAAGTAATAAAGGCAGGTTATAAATAAGCAAAGAAACTACGAGGGCGACTGGAGTAGGAACAGGAATCTACTTACGTAGAAGACAATGATACAAGACTGGAATAGTAGTTCCTGTAAGTATTGTTAGAGTAGGTTAATGGCAGGAATGATGGATCCTGGGGAAAAAGGGTCAGCCCAAAGGCTAGAAAGATGGGTCTTAAAGACAAAAAAGATCAGGCATTGGAGTTACTATCCGCAGAAATACGAGGAACTGGCATCATTCCTGGGATTGGAATGACAGTCAAGATCATAGAACAGGCCAAGAACTAGAAAAACCTTCCTAAGGCCATATGAGCCTGGCGTGTAATTGAAGAGTAAATTCTTGAAAATGGGTGAAACTTCTTATTTACAAGCATTTCTGGAACTGTTATTCCAGTCATGCAACTCATACTTTCAAGGCTCAGCACTATCCCATTCCCCACCTTTCTATTACTCTCTCAATTTTAACCTTGCCCTTTCAGATGCAGGAATGTTGTTCCAATGTATGCTACGGTATCATTGTATTTCAGTTACCTGGGATGGTCATTTGAGACTTTGGCCTGATGCATTATGATATTTTAGACCTTTGATCATACACATACACACCTCTTTGGGAACAGGTTTAAATCTTGAATTTTAGACATATATATGTATATATATATATATACATATACTTAGAGTAGAAAAACTGTTTGCCAATATATCTTTAATTCTTTATTCAAAAACATGTTAATATATGTGAATTAAATAGCTGTAATTCTCTCCCCCCCATCAAACTTTATAAAAAACAAAAATAAGATACTTAATTCCTAGTATTACTAGGAATACTAGCAGTCTTTGTATCACCCTTATATGTTAAGAAATGAGCTTGGATGTGGGGGAAGTGGCTTGGATTGGGGTGGGCATTTGCTTAACAACCCGTGATTCTTAGTTAGTGACAAATAAATGCTGCACTAGATAAACTCTTGACCTAATCCAGTAAAGTTGCTTAAGGGAATCATGTTGTTGGTACTACATAAATAAATTCTGTGCTACTGGCTACTACACTACTTCTCCAAATTTCAGTTGCAAATCTCACAGTATGATGACACAGTGACTGAAAGGTTGTCAGAGTGCCTTCCTGAGCACTCTTTGAGCTGTTTTTTCCAGAGAGAAAATTCCAAAAGCAATTCACAATATTTCAGTGTTTTTCAAGTTGCAGTATTGTAAAAGCAGTTTAAGAAAATATGCTTTAAACTAAAAAGCACCTTTCCCCCTCTTTCTAATTCCTTTAAATGAGTGTGGCTGTCTTCAAAGAGAAATACAAATTTCAGAATGTCTACAACAGCAAGGAAATTCATCCTTCACATTAAAAACATGTTTTAAAATTAATTTAGCTTTTGTAAAGTTGTATTTTACTTTATAAAGTCATAAGGTTATATCACTGTTTTATCTGATAACCATTTACTACTAACTTTCTCACTGTGTGTCTGTTTGTATCCTCATATTAGTTCAAATGGTCCATTATATGTTAAATTAAAAAAAATCTGGGACTCATTACTCCTGTGAAATTCTATGAATATCACACCAGTTTGATTTCAAAGTTGTGTTGTGGCTGCAGCAGCATCCCTACAGTCATGTAATCGTGATTTCCTATGTTCCCTGCTAGCTTCCCACAAGCCAAGTCAACCGAAAAACCAGCAGGAAGTTGGAAGTTGCTCCCACTCCCACATCATTCTGTTTTTCTATTTAGGTAATTAAACATTGACTAATCGTTCAAATCCCTAGCGCCGTGTAATGGGGTGAGCTCCGTGCTTAATCATGCTAGCCACATGACCACAGAGAAAGTCTTCGGACAGCACTGACTCATCAGCTTAGAAACAGAGATGAGCACCACCCCTAGAGCAAGAAACTACTAGCACGCATGTGCAGTGGGAACCTTTACCTTTACCTTAATTACTGTAGATTGTTTGCCAGTACAATTATTTTTCTATTTATGATATATATTCTTCTTAAATGATCAAGGGACAATACAGCATTGGAGTAAAATATTCTGTCAATCTAAAATTTAATATTTAGTCTGATCACATCAGATTTCACTACCTTTATTTCAAAGAAGGACCTAATGGCTCACAGGATTGTCTAGTATAGATTAAATTTTAACTAAAAATTAAAAAATTAGGATGTAATATAATTCTTTTGCCCAAGTAAAAGAATTGACCCTAATATTAATGAAACCATTACTTTTATTGGTGGGGGAAGAATTTCATGATTTCATTTTTTTATTTTATGAAATCCCAGGACTGTTTCACAAAGTTTGAGAATTTCTGGCATATGAATAAATACAATCCATACTTATTGGCAGATGTATCTATCTAAGGATTATGAAATATCAACAAGACAGGATTTCAGAATATTTCAGTCCTGTAACACAATGATTGTATCATTTATCCATGAATGTGCTGTTTAAATTGTCTTTCTGACATGGTTTGATTCCTTGTAGATTTTTTTAGAGATGATAATTTGAATAGGGATTGTGTTTTCTGTAACAGCACATATGTAGCTTGGGGGTAGGTTTTTATATTGTTGGTCATATACTGGTGAACTTGTGTAGGCAACTCTAGTTGAGATAAACTATTTTTATAACAGCTATTAATTCTGAATGCCATTTGCAATTTTCTTTTTAGCATAATACTATGTACAGGGCAAGAATGCAACATTTAGCAATAAGAACTGAATGGGTCTTTCTATACATTCAATTATAAATATCTAAATCTCACTGAATTATAGAATAGAACTTTGAGAGCTTCAGTGACATCTGCAAGTTTTTGCTGTCATTAAAAAGAGAAAAATGTTTTTATATAATATTTCTGAAGCTGATGCAATGAGGAACAGAGAAGGCTTTTTGAGAAATACTATGCCACAATTATAAATCTGCTTCAAAAAAAGAATTCTTTACTTTTTAGCTGGAAATTGGGATATTTGGTCATTTGAAGAAGAAACCTCTGCAATAACTGCATAGTAATTATTAATGCATAATCAATAATTATGCCAGAAATAAATATGGATTGTTCTTTAACAGGATTAGCGTCTACAGATATTGAATTAATTATCAAAGTTATTAAGTTATTTTCCAGAATCAAAGGAGTGCAGTCTCTTGATATAATACAGAGGAGTTAGATGCAATGATCTTATTTTAGAACTGAATAATATAAACAAAATCATGGCAAAATATGCATACTGCCCTTTTCACTTTAGTTCATCTACTTAACTACTGTTAAGATGGGGATTACTTGAACAAAACCTGCTTTTAATTTAGAGATATTTATCTTAAGTTCTTTTTCTATGAAAAACAAATCCAGTTAGCAAGTGTGCATGTACTAATATTTTACAAACTGTCATATGTAACCAGATATTTAATTACAGAAAATATCTCAATTTTAGTGATCAGCATTTGAAGTTCATGAAACTCAAAATTTGATACCAAAGGTCACTGTAAATTAAAAAGTCCACTTTCCACAACTCCAAAATAGCAGCCTATCAGGTTCAGGCAACATAAGAGGACTGATCCTTTGGCAAATATTGTACTGCTAATCACAGAATCATGGAACTATAGAATTGGAAGATAATTTGGCCTAACTGTCTGCAATGTGTAGGAGAATCAGTTAAATCATCCATGAGTGGTGGTTGTCCAGTTTCTCTTATGGAGATGGAAAAACCCACAATCTCTATAATATTCCCCTGTTGTATAGCTCTTATTGTCAGAAAATTTTTCTTCACATTTAAGCAAAATGTAGCAGTTGCAAATTATACCCATTATTTCTGACTCCGATTTCTGTGGCCATAGTTCTTGATCATCTTCCTTGTAGCTTCCCCAATTGGATCAGAATAAAGCTATGTCTTCCTTCAGTTTTCATTTCCTCAGACTGAACATCCCAAATTCCTCATAGGGTATGTCCTCTAGTCCAGCAGTCCCTAATCTTTCCCACTCCACAGACTGGCAGCAGTGGGAGGGAGGGGGCAGGGGATGGTTTTGTACTTAATCCTGTGCACGCACAAAAGGAGCTGCTTGCACTTGACCACCACTTGCGCGGCCTAAGTCTCAATGGGCTACAGATCGGTACTGGTCCATGAACCAGAAGTTGAGGATCCTTGCTTTAGTTCTTCGATTATCTGCACTGTCCTCCTTGGAACCCTTGCTAAAATGTCAATAATCTTTTGAAAATGTGATGTCCAGAATTGTACATAGTACTTCAGATGTGATTTCACTAGCACCATATGAAGAGAAATAATGAATGACAAGACAAGAACAGCATTAGCAGCTAACTGAAATTAATGACACATGTTCAGCTTGTTGTCTACCACATCCAAAGCTGCCTCAGATGTGTGTCTCCCAAGTCATGGAGTTTTATTCCTGTATGCATATCTTATAGTTTGTGGCTAACCAGCCAGTTGTAAATCCATCTTACTATAATGCTATCCAAACTACACTTTAACTGCTTGTCATGTATAACTTGGTTAATATCAGCTTCAGTATTTACTTTCTTCAGTAGAATAGTTACCCTGTCACAGAAGGAGACAAAATTTGCCTCATGCTCTATTTTTAACAAAGGCATGTTGACTCTTAGCAATCAGGTTATTTTTAAAATAGCGTGCTCTATTACCTGCTCTAACATCATCCCAGATATCTATATCAGGCTGACTGAGCTATAATTACTGAGATTTTTTTTACGAGGGGTTCAACATTTGCTGTTCTTCACGTGTGTGTGTGTACACACACACACACAGGCATTGATGCACCTAAGGTAAAATTGCAGTTTTTTCTCAGATGTGACCATCAGCCAGAGGAAATGGGAAGGCTAAGGAATTAAAAATTTCATTATTATTATTATTCATTTCATTTCAGTTCTAAATATGGTGAACTATGGTCCCGAAATATTGCTGAAATACAAATTTGAGCAGAATCAATCAGCATGGCAAATAATAACAGAGGCGAAGACCTGTAATTTAGCAACATCAGGATTACCAGTCATCACTCTGTGAAATGAAGTTGCATTTTAAAATCAATCACTTCCCTTGTCTATCACCACCCCAACCACATCTCTTTCTTCTTTTTTTCTAAATAACTTATTGGATTTGTTAGTTTTGATGGCTCCACCTTTCTTTATCGTATGACTAGAATCATTATCGCATCCTCATGGAACTGAAAAGAAATCCCTTAAATATAGTGTTCTCTCAGACGAAGCTTTTAGGATAGAGTTAACACTGTCTTATACCCAAAATTGTGTAGGGAACTCAAATAAAATATAACACCCCCTTGTTTCCCAATTAGTACTTCTGATTTAAGATAGACTAGCTGTACAATATGTGTTAGTAAGAGTTTTCCATCTAGAAATACCTCTTCTATTTTTATTTTTATATATTAAAAAAAAATGAAGAAAATAATCTTTGCAAGCCAACCAGCAAAGTGTGTCATTTTAAATATCACGTTTCCTTGGACTTCATTTACTAACCTTTTTACATAGCCTGTTTTGTTTCCTTTGGTAATTCATAGATAATATTTTTCATTCTCTTGAACAATGTCTGTTTACAGCCCAGTAATTTGTGGACATGTACACAGTTAAAATTCCAGTCTAGTTTCAGTACTACCCATTCACATTGAAGTCCTAAATTGATGTTTTCAGGGCTTGCAAGTTCTTAAAGAGATGGGAGTACCAGACCATCTTATTTGTCTCTTGGGAAACCTATATGCGGGTCAAGAAGCAACAGTGAGAACTGGACATGAAATCACTGATTGGTTCAAATTGGGAAAGGAGTCTGGCAAGGCTGTATAATGTTGCCCTGCCTATTTAACTTATATGCAGAGCACATTCTGAGAAAGGCATGGTTAGATGAATCAAAAGTTGGAGTTAAAATTGCTGGGAGAAATATTAACAACCTCAGATATGCAGATGACACCACTCTAATGGCAGAAAGCAAAGAGGAACTGAGGAGCCGCTTTATGTGGGTGAAGAAGGAGAGGGCAAAAGTTGGCCTGAAACTCAACATTAAGAAAACTAAGATCATGGCATCCAGCCCTCTCAAATCCTGGCAAATAGATGGGGAAGAAATGGAGGTAGTGACAGATTTTATTTTCCTGGCCTCCAAAATTACCGCAGATGGGGACTGCAGCCAAGAAATTAAAAGATGCTTGCTCCTGGGGAGGAAAGCTATGGCAAATCTAGACAGCATACTAAAAAGCAGAGACATCACCCTGCCAACAAAAGTGCGTATAGTCAAGTCTATGGTTTTCCCAGTTGCAATGTATGGCTGTGAAAGTTGTACCATAAAAAGGCTGAGCGCCAAAGAATTGATGCCTTTGAACTATGGTGCTGGAGAAGACTCCTGCGAGTACCTTGGACTGCAAGGCAATCAAACCGGTCAGTCTTAAGAGAAGATCAACCCTGACTGCTCTTTAGAAGGCCAGATCCTGAAGATGAAACTCAAATATTTTGGCCACCTAATGAGAAGGAAGGCCTCACTGGAGAAGAGGCTGATGCTGGGAAAGATTGAAGGCAAAAGAAAAAAGGGACGACAGAGAATGAGTTGGCTGGATGGAGTCACTGAAGCAGTAGGCGTGAGCTTAAATGGACTCCAGAGGATGGTAGAGGACAGGAAGGCCTGGAGGAACGTTGTCCATGGGGTCGTGATGGGTCGGACACGATTTCGCAACTAACAACAACAAAAGGATTGTTAGCTGCCTGTACACAAAAACAAACAAATGAATAAACTTGAGTATTGAATATAGTATATTAAATATTGAAAAACCCTTCACATATTTAAGGCACTTAAATTGACCTAATATTGTCATTGCCTCTAATGGTTTTTAGAAAGCTTATTTTTAAATAGCTTATATTTTTAAATAGTTAATGTTCAAGGGCAGACATAATGTATTCTTAAAAAAAAACAAAATGTCACTTAAATTTGAATGGTGATATTCTTTAAACTGTAAATGTTGACGATTTAATTTTAATAATCTGATTCTCCTGTAAATTGCAAAACCTGTAAATATAGTGAATTTGGTCATATCACTATTTGTGTAACAATTAAAATTCTATTGGGAATTATGTTTCCTAATATTACTCTTATGTAGTATTGGTTTATGTAGTTAGTAAATTATAGTAGTGAGTCATTTACACATTACAAGCTAAGTTTTTTAACAATACACATTAAAATAGAAATCTGTTTTTTAGAGTTAGCAATTAGTCCACTAGGTGGAGAACTTGCATTAAGTTACATTCAACACATGTAATATAATATTAGTTTACATAACAAATGAATGTTCTCAGATATTATTTTTTATCTGTATATCACAGAGTTGTAGTGAGATTCTGATACTTGATAAACTTAATTGCTGAACAGTATATTGTACATTAAAAATAACCTCTATTAACTAGAAAAAGTAAGCAGTATCCAATCAATATAAAACTTTTTAAATATTATTGATTTAAATGAAACTTTTTAACCTATACATAACATTCACATTGTAATCTGGACTTCAAAATGCTTTGCTTTGACTGGATCATATCAGTTGTTAATAGGTAATCAATTAACAGAATTCTAATTATGAAGCATTCTTCTATTACCCTGCTCCATTTTAATATTCAGATTTAGTACCAAATGTTTTAAGCTTTCAGTGTTAGCAAATAACTACATGATCTTCCATATAGCATTTTTCATGTGCTAGAATCTTTGTACTCTATCAGTTAGTATATACTTGTTTCCATTTTATCCTGTTGATTATTTCAGAATCTGAATCATCTAAAAAACCATGCTGAGGGCACCTAGTTTAGACCAATTAGTAATAGAAGACAATACCATAGGTTTTCTCTGAAGTGGGATAGCCTTTGATGTCACATCCAGGTTCTTCCCACAATGATATTACCATGCAACCCAGGGGATATTGGAATTATGCCCTAAAGTCCTAAAGCATGTAAACATCATACATGATACAGCAAAATGAAACAACGATTTTTGATCTTTTGATAAAAGCCTCTTTGAATGACATTTATGCTAATAAGGATCCCTGTCTTGGATAAGCTATGCATCGTCAGCTGGGTCTTGGGTGAAAGCTTTTATCAGCTTTCTTAAATCTTGTATGTTGAAATTCCAACTTCCACAATTGGCTAATTGGTTGACAATTCTGAGAATTGTATCCTGAATCACTTGGAAAAATAGGAGAAGAAAATTGCCAAGATTTATTTTTAGTTTACTAGGATTTTTGTTGTTTTAAAAGGAATGCGTTTTACCAGGCAAGACTGAGACTAAATTAAATGTGGATTTAAAAATAACAGGTTATAAGAATAATTTGGAAAAATTCTACACTTAACAGTAAAAGTAATAATACAAAAAATCAAAAGAGTGACTTGGATAACTTTCCTATATTGGATTTACAAATGAAACTTGTTAAAATTCTGAAAGTTTTTGTGAACAGGGGCAAGGAAAAAATGAAAAGAAATCAAATTACAAAGGAAGACAAATATAAGTGTTTCAGGATAATGATGCAAAGTCAATCTGGGTCAGTCATTGGGACCAGAGATTTACTCTTCCAAACTTTCATATTCTGAGAAATCAAATTCTAGAATATTACTTGAAGAGATTAAAGATTAAGATTGCTAAAAGTAAAAGAAAGGAATATAAAATTGGTTTATTTGATCAAGGTTAAAATAGATATGCAATTATCTCTGGTAATCACACTCAACATTCAGTCCTTAATGGAATTATATCTAGATGGAGACAAGTGGGTTTCCTCAAGGTCCTGTCTTGGGCCAGTATTCTTCAACATGTTCATAAGTGATGTCGATCAGGGGGTTGAAGGGACACTCATTGAATTTATAAATGACACAAAGCTTGAGGGCTTTGCTAATACTTCGGTAGACTCAAGTTTTAGAAGGATCTTTTAAGATTTGAGCATTGGGCCCTATCCAACAAGATATAATTCAGTGGCAAGAAACAAAGTCCTATACCCGTGATGGCGAACCTATGGCACGGGTGCCACAGGTGGCACGCGGAGCCATATCGGTGGGCACGCGAGCTCAGCTCCAGCACGCATGCATGTGCCAGCCAGCTGATTTTTGGGCCTTCTGGGCCCACCAGAAGTCAGGAAACACACTGTTTCTGGCCTCTGGAGGGGGTGGGGAAGGCCGTTTTGCCCTCCCCAGGCTCTTATAAAGGCTCTGGAGCCTGGGGAGAGCAAAAAATGGGCCTACCGGGCCCACCATGTCATCGCGTGCCAAAAGCGGGGGGAGCACGGGGGGGGGCAGGGCGCATAGAATTATGGATGTGGGCACACGTGCATGTGACCCCACCATGCTCCTCCCGTTTTTGGCACGCAATGGCAAAAAGGTTAGCCATCACTGTCCTATACCTATGGAAAAAAAAAAACAAACAAAAAACCAAAACAGATGGTACAGAATAGGCATTCCTGGCTCAACAGTAGTGCCTATGAGAAACATATACTGTAGATATCCTAGTAAACCACTGCTTAAATATGAATCAGCAGTGTCCTGCAGTTGCCAAAAAAACCCCAATGCAGTGCTGGGCTGCATCAGTGGAGGGATAATAACGTTCAAGTTAAATGATAGTACTTCTATATATTACACTGGAAAAGACCACATTTGGAATATTACATCCAGTTGTGGTCATTACGATCCAAAGAGGATGCTGAGGCCTTAGAAAGAGACCAGAGGAGAGCAATGAAAATGATAAAAGGTTCTATGAAAATGGGTAAAGGAATTATGTATGTTTAGTTTAATGAAGAGAAGAGTGAGGGGAGATATGAAAGCATCTAATACTTAAAGGAATGTTTCGGGGAAGAGGGCATCAATTTATTCTCCAAAACAGCTGAGAGTAGGACTAGAAGCAATGAGTGTAAGCTTGTCAGACGGAGATCCAACCTGAAAATAAAGAAGAATTTCCTGACAGAACTATTAAGTGGAACAGTTTGCCTCCTGGAGTTGTGAGTGCTCCATCACAGGAGGTTTTCAAGACTGAACAACCCCATTGGTCCATTATGGTATGATGACTCCTGCCTTGGGTGGGGGTTGTACTAGAAGACCGCACATTCCTTCCAACCCTATGATTCTCTGACCTCTTAATGGAGGTTTGTTGACCAGGATTTAAAAGCTCCTCTTTAAGACTTTTAGGATTTCTTGATAAATGAGAAATGCAATATGGGTTGTATTTTAAGAGAAGGTGATAAGTTACTAAAATTGTTTACAGTTAGATTTATGACTAGTTACTTATGAAATTATGACAGACTCCCTGAGAGTACTTATGACTTGGTTCCGAAGTGCTTATG
The DNA here is from genome assembly GCA_012654045.1 of Ptyas mucosa. NCBI lineage: Eukaryota > Metazoa > Chordata > Lepidosauria > Squamata > Colubridae > Ptyas > Ptyas mucosa. The sequence goes on along the minus strand of WNWU01000003.1, from coordinate 32,632,948 downwards.
GCAATCTTCTCATGGTCACATTTGAAGCACTTGGGAACTGGCCTACTTTTATGGTCATTTGCCCCATGGTCATGTAACCATATTTTGCCAAAATTGCATTTCTGGTTTTCAGCAAAAGCAGCCCATAGCAAACCTTTGCAGCGTAACAACTATCATGACTTATGACTATGCTGAGGAAGCTTCATTATGATTGTAAACTGAAGACTACCTATGTAGATGTGATGAACAGGGAAGTTGTTTTTTTATATATTTATTTTCTTTTTCTTGCCATATTATTTTTTCTTTCCTTTCTATTTTCCTTTCTGCTTTTTTTCTTTTCTGTACTATTTTTTCTTTTTATTGTTTTCTTTTTTAGTTTGTATTGTTATTTTTTAAATTATAATTTTTAATAAAATTATACAAAAAAGATCTGCAGTTTGTTTTTGAGAATCATCCCTATACATTTTTCTTGTTAGTTTGGCAGCTTCTGAATATTCATCCTAGTGCAACTTTTACACTTTGTTCTGCATTTTAAAACTAACTTCTCTTAGCATCACCAATTTGATTAACTTGTATTTATGTATACAAGCTGGAGATATTTTAACATGCAGTACAATTCCTTTTCTCTTTCTACTATTTTGTAGTCTTTTGAACAAGTTATCTCATTAAAGTGTTTTATTCCAGTCATGAGAATCAGTTTACCAGTCAACCCACTTTCTTACAAAAGAATTATGGCTTAATTCCTTTCTCTCTGATATTTTGAGCATTAGGATACAGACATCGAAGGCTATAGTCTTCATTAAAGTTCTTCCCAATTTTTTGGAGTGGTTTAATAGGGCAAATTCAATTTATTCTCTCTTGAAATGCATAAGGCTCTCTCTGAAATTTTAATTTCTGGATTTCTGTCTTCAGCTTCCACAGGTTGTAAGTTGAAGTCCTCCTGACTGAGATCAGAGTGCTGTACAGTAGTGGCCAAAATTATGGAAACCTTTTGGGAAAAGTGTATTTTTGAGGTTTGATGGCTAATAACACCACTTTTTTTTGGACTAGTACCATAAAATTATATATCAATGGAAAGATAATTTAATCAAGAATGTAATGCTTTTCAACTTTTGTTTGAGATACATAAGTGACTTTTTTCGTGGAATTCTAGATTTTAGGCCTAATTCCTGCAGTCCGCGCCAAACAGTCCTTGCACTCAACTTCACATTGCATTGCGCCATTTCATCTTGTATACACCCAGATGATTTTCTTCTGTCATATAGGCACAGTCTCTTAATTCTTCTATCATCACTTGCTGTTGTGCACCTTTTCCTGCCTTTACCAGTGTGATTTTGTAGTGACTGAGTTTCCTTATACCTCTTCAAAAACTTAGAAATGCCACTTTGGTTAAGTTTCCACCAATTTTTTTTCTAATTTCTTTATAGCTGTAGCCTTGTTCACTTAATAATACTATTTTACCTCGCTTTCTCAGCGACCAGTCAACTCTTTCACCATTACTTTAATTTTATTACATTTTACAAGCTCACTAAATGAAAGAATACAACCCCCCTCCACCAACTTGATAGTGATCACATAACATGCTGACCAATGTCCTCTCAGGTTCAATACATGACATAAATAACTGAATCCTACTGTGATGTGATTGGCTCATTGCCAAAACAAGATGACACCTGAATGGCTCTCTAAACACTCATACTCATTGGCTACCATCAGATGAAGGAAAGCTACTGATGTCAACCTAAGCAAGTTGTGCTTCCTTTTTCTGGTTATTTGGCTATCACTTTTCATAGAATACAGATAATTGAACAAAGTTTGTTGCATTACATTCTTGATTAAATTATCGTTCCATTGATATATAATTTTATGGTACAACTCCAAAAAAGTGGTGTTATTAGCCATCAAACCTCAAAAATACACATTTCCCAAAACGTTTCCACAATTTTGGCCACTGCATATTCTCAGTCTTTGTAAGACGCACTTTCAGGAGGTAATACCAGAAGAGTAAATGGCTTAATTAAGTAATTTGTTAATGCAAGAAATTTTAACAATGAAGAAGGCTGTTACAGGATGTAGCAATCTAGCTCTAGAATTTAAACATTGCATTTTACACAATAATTGAAATAGAGCCTTCCAAATTATGTAATTAATATGGGGTTTGGTCTGAGATGACATGCTGAGGAAAGACGATGGTTTCAGAAGATCAGGCAAATAAACAGATGGGTTATCTTAGCAGTAGAGGGAAGGACAATTAGCCATTTTAAAGAAAGGTCAATTTTATCAGAATGCATCTATGCCTATCATCTATGCTACACTACCAATAAAGTCCAAGGAAATTGTTTTCCAAAGCTACTGTGGGGAGTGGATGCAGCAGTCTTGGATGCTGGATAGTCAGAAAATTTGTGTAGTGACAAATATGTCTACTTTTACACAAGGCCAGGAAGTGAGTTGTTTTAAATTATGGGTAGTCCTCAAGAAACACCAGGCCACTTAACAATGGTTCAAAGTTACAACCGACACCTCAAAACTACATACGACCCTATTTCAAAGTTATAACAGCTGCAGTGGTCCCACAGCCTCCTAAGCAGCTCTAAGGCATCTCTCTCAATGTGGATTCCCAATTGTATGCTTGCTTACTCTCTTGTAATCTTTCCCTCCAGTGAATGTAAATACAAACACTAATTTCCCTTTATCAATAATCCCAGAATTGAGGCGGAATTCCAAAGGGTGGTAAAGTAGCAAAAAAGAGTTATAAAATTTATTCCTTTTCCCAGCTTCTCATGAGTTGTGTTCTGGAAGTCTTCCCCACCATTTGGGCTTACCTGGCTGTTTTGGAGAGGTATTCTTCCAAGTACTGTATGTTCAGGGGAAATTTCTTAATAAAACTTTTTCAAAATTTAGTTCCATACTGGCATATTGCTTAATGTTCTTGTTGTTTGTCCTGCAAATTCTAAATTAACCATCAATGTACAGTTTAAAGACAACATGCCCACATTCAGAACTCCTCATTACCCTTAACTATTCTCTTTCATTTTTTTTATCATAAATATTTTAGACTCGTATTCATTCATTATTTTATTGATTCAATTTTTATGCTGCTCATCTCCCCTACAAGGTCACATGATGTTCATACAATACACTTATACTTAAATCTCATATTCCTTTTTATAAGGAGATACTCACCAATCACATTTTATTCATTTTTACATCTCCAAATGGCCTAATCATTTTTTCTGTACTGTCTTGTCTCAGTCCTGCCAATCCATTCATGTTACTTAATATGATAATTTCCCCCTAAAACATATTCATTTGGAATTCATGCACAATTTCCCCCACAACTAATTTATGGTTATTCCATTATCATTATGCACTGAGGCATAACCGAAGAATTCATTTCCAGCTTTACAAGATTCAAAGAACTGTTACATAAACAACCACTTGCAAACTTCACTATCTACAATGAAGAGATAGTTCATGAAAAAAATTGTTAAAAAAGAACCAGAAAAATTCTGCTGTAATGTATAAAGAAATATAATAGCTCTGAACTGAAACTAGTTCCATTGCTGCAACACCTTTCATTCCTTTTCTTCATAATTAAATTTTCATTCTTCTCTCAGCTGGTACTAGGATTAGAAGCCCTACAGGCAGTGATTCAAAGGCACAAGTCTAGGTAAGCTAAGTTTACTGCAAAACAAGGAAAGCTGCAAATAAAAAATCCAGTAATTACTGAGTGTAAAATGCAAGCCATATTTATCGTGGAATCAGTACACAGTCTGTGCACTCTTCCATCCTATAGTGAGCTAAATGCTTTTGAGCAGGACAGCAATTAGTACTTGTTTCTTATTATTTATTTATTCATTTATTCATTCATTTATTCATTTATTGTTATTGTCCTGTTCCAATCTGGTAGACTTGAAAATAAAAGCATGACAAAGATGACCATTATATTCACTAGCTAATAATCTTTATGGGATGGAGAATGGCATTGCATGTAAACTATTCCTCCAAGTGTTCTTTTGACTGTGCAAAGAATAGTCTTACAAAAACTCTTTCAAAGATAATCTAAAAGTAAATATGCTAAAGATATGCCTCAAATAAGGATCTAACTGTAATACAGCTTTGGAGTTATTGTGGAATAGTGATTCCTGTCAAACGGAGATAGGAAATCACAATCCTTGGATATTGGCCTTTCATCTTCTGAAGGATCAGTTATTTTTATTTGTTCATTATCCTGCAGTCCTGTAGTCATTGTAGTCCTATGCAATCACACCTCCTTTAATTGGTCCTCTGCCCATTCATCAACATGTTACAGGTTATAGTGACATCATTTATAAGGAGACTTTATGCCTTCTATTCATGACCTGTATTTGTTTGCCTATAGCACTTGCTATGCTCCAGCCAAGTTCCCTTCGCTGCCCCATTACAGTCTTGTGAGGTGAAGGATGAGTGATTCTTTTGTAACGTTGTTACAAAAAAAAAAGTCTCAATGTCAACTGTGTGCAAGATGTTCGTACTCAAACAATTCTAAGCACAAATATTTAAATAACCATAATGTGAGTTAGCATGACATTTATTGAACAATATTCCTGAATAGGAATTGTACCTGACAGTTTACATGTGGGAGAAGATAAAAAGACTGACAGATAGACAGATCTTGATCTCAAATATGCCAATCTATATCTATATATCTCAAATGTAAATGCACAAAGATATGTATGCATGGATGCACACTATTATATGCATGTACACAACACCAATCACACATCTTAAGTATGAGACTTAATCCTATACTTTCCGTTTTATTCCTTTCTAAATATACTGAGCTGTAATAAATCTTATTCTAACATTTGCATGTCTTTCTTGATTCCGCAGTTTCTCTCATGTATGTACAATTTTTCAAAGGTAACAACAATTAAAGTCAAATGAGTGAATGAGTTTCCCTAATTCTTTCAGGAATCCCATCTGGTCTTTGAATTACTTCAATTAGGTTGATGATCTTCCAATGTCTCATGATGACAGTTTCATTGCAATAAATCTTGATTTATTTATGTTTTTCCATTTTACCTTCCTCTATAATTTGTTCTCTTTCTATCCTATAAAGATATTGTTTTGTAGACATTCTGTCACTTCATATCTTTCATTATTGTCCTTCATTGATTCAATATTTTGAGGATTTCATCACTTTTAGTCTTTTCCTTTCTTTTCTTTTTTTTAAAAAACAGTCCTATCTCACTATACATCTCTTGCCAAAATAAATTTGCCATAGTGATGCCTTCGGGATTCGCCCCCTCTATATATATCAACCTTTTAAAAGTTTTCAACTTTTAATCTTTTAACTTCACCTTTTTAATTCAGTTTTTAACTTTGTTCTTATTTATGTTTTTACATTATATTTTTAATTGTAAACTGCCCAGAGTCACTTAGATGAGAAGGTGATGTAGAAATGTGATGACTAAATAAACAAGTGCTATACTTTCTTCCTTTAAAAATCAGCTTTGGCAGGAAGAGATTGATCAGGTTCCAATATTACATGAAAACACTGTTCCTGCTTGCAATAGGAGTTGAGCTTGTTATTGCGTTAGTGGTCAACCAGATTAGCATAATTGTACTAGTGTGTTAGTTCACTTTACGTTTATGACTTTCTTGGTTTTATGCAAGTTTGAAAACATGCCTATAGTGAAATAACTGGGGGGGAAAAATCCTAAATAAAAATATTTTTCCCAAAAGTTACTGACTCTGATTCAGATCCCTGTGTGAATCTTTTTTAAAAAATAAAATAAAACCTTTTACCAAATTTGTGTCTTGACAGAATGGATAGGACCATCATTAACTGGATGGAGTCATGTTAGAGAGAGAGAGAAAGAGAAAGTGTTCCAAAGCCAGAGGATTAAACCAATTGTTTTGTCTCTTTATGGGTAGCATCTGAAAAATCCAGAGAGCAGTGACTGAGAATAAATGCAATAGTAAAAGGATAGGGAATGGAGGCAGGCTATTTCATGCTGATATTGTTTTATGATAACTCAGTGATGAACAGATAGCACTTCTCTAACAGATAGGTAGTTTTTGTTTAGTGACCACAAGTAGAACTGGCACCTGGTCATTAGCAAAGCATCCACTAAGTGGAAAAATCACATGACTGTGACTTACAATTTTATTCCAGCTTTCCTTTGCTTTATAGCTTCAGAAGGCTATGATCCCCAAATAGTCTCGTGAGCCCAGATAGTGGGAAAGATCTCTGGGATTTGACGCACAAGGAAGCCAGGTAAAAGGACAATTCTAAACCCAAAAACAAAGAAGCTGGTTGTCTGAAACAATACAGTACAATATTAGATAATTACAGGCCCTTGGCATGAGTATTCCTGACCATGAAATTAGGATTGAAGATAGTCTGTAGTTTAAAAGACTAGTAATATTTCTGGGCTTGAAAAAACAACTTTGCACTGTTACAATTTAAGAGTCAGATATAAACATTCCTGGAATAGGGAAGACCAAGGGGAAAACGTAAAAAAATTCTAGTTAATTCACTACTGATCCAGGCCACACTTTCCAACTTCTTTTTCACCACATTTTTTAGGCTGCATCGCTTTACCCTTTCGACCTTCTGACATGGACATTTCTTTCCTTAACGCCGTTAACCTAAGCAACGGTGCGGACACAACTAGTTGCGCACAAGTACAAACCGTGCCGTCTCAAGAGAGGCACCGCCTTCTGAACACGTGTCTCTTTGCAGCCAAGTTGCCTGTCTTCACACAGTCCCAACTTAGCAGTTCGCAAAGAAAGCGCCGGCTCCTGCTTTCAGCCCAGGCACACAACCAGGCGGAGAGCCGGCTTCCGCGCGGGGGTCTTGCTGAGGGCGTCCGCGAAGCGCGGAAAAAGCTGGCAGCTTCATGTCATGGAGGAATCGGGGCAAGTCGCCGAGAGAGAGGAAAGTGTGGATTGGGGCTACGAAGAAGGTAAGCAGGCGGCAGCCGGGGGTGGGGGGGGGGGAAGAGGGCTGGGTTGAGTTTGTGATCTGCAACCAGTCGGAGGAATGGGAGAAGATTGAAAGTAAAGTAAAGCCCAGGCTGGCTCTTGCCCCCCCATCAATATGTGCAGGTAATACTTGCCTTCGTTATCAGATGGTGTCTGGGCTGTTCGATAAAGCAATTTTCTTCCGACGAAAACGAAAGGTTGCCAGGTGAAGCCAGCTGCATCCAAAAGTGAGGGATTTGTTTGGAGGTAAAACAAAAAGCTTCAGAATCGCTTTAACAACACGTTGCCGTGTGGCCTTCAAAACTCAAAATATTGAGGTGTTGGCATGACCGAGTCTCCACTTTCAACTCCTGTGGCCCCTGGAAGGGATTTTTAATCTCTCGGGTTGTTTTTTTTTTTAATCGTCTGTGCGTTTTGAAAGGTGACAGCATTCCTTTCAAGGCAGCATGGAGCCAGCGTTGCAGATGGGATATTGTGTACACAGTGATCTCGTGACACGGGATTAAGAAAACAAAATTGCAGGCAATGTGGATTTGTTAGCGACTCGGATTCTTTTTCAGGCTGGATATTAAGTGAAAAATTGTGTGTGCATGC
>WNWU01000003.1:32588222-32616742 GCA_012654045.1 Ptyas mucosa | reverse complement strand
CCCCAGCCAGCAGAGCTGGCTGGGGAATTCTGGGAATTGAAGTCCACACATCGTCCAGCGGCCAAGGTTGAGAAACACTGCCATAGAGGATTTTAAAAGTGATAATGTATACTTTGAGTTGGACCCAGACACAGATTTGCAACCAATGCAGCTCACATAACAGTGCTGTTACATGTGCCCACCCTAGAGGCCTCCAAAACTATCTGTGCTGCTGAATTCTGGATCAATTGTATACAGTTTCTGAATACTCTTCAAGTGTATCCCAATGTAGAGTGTATTGCAATAACCCAAGTGCGGGATGATCAGGGCACAAGTGACTGAGCATAGGACCACACGATCCAGAAAAGGGCACATACACAAAAGCCCTCATAGTCATGATGATGCCATCTACTCTTTAATCAGGAGTCATGAGTGTAGGAGAATCTTCAGTTGCATACTAGGTGTGTCTAGAGTAGTGTCACCCTATCCAGAATTAAAGATGATAAACTTCTGGGTCCTGAAGCTCTGCATATCTACAGCCACTTTGTGCTACCGAGGGCCAGCTGAAATCTGTTTCTCCTCATCCAGACCCCCACAGTCTCCACGCATCGCGAGAGGACAGCCACTGCATCACTTCGATCACCAGAGAGGGATTTGTAACATTAAAAAAAAAAAGAAAATAACGCACACATTTATGCATAGGTGATTTTCAGTTTTTAACAAAATGCAACATCTAGAACAGTGTTTCTTAAAAATTTTGCTTTCAGGATGACTTTCCACTTTTTAAACTACAGAGGATCCCAAAGAGCTTTTGTTTGTAAAAGGTATATTTATTGATATTCACCATATTAAAAATTTAAATTGATGCATTCGTAGAATATTTATTTATTGAATCATGCATAAATTAACAATAAGAACACATTAGATATTAACATAAAATATATTTTCATAAAAGGCTATTTTTAATAAATGAAAAATAATAATGAAAAGAGTGATATTATTTTAAATTTTGCAAGTGTCTTCAATATCTGGCAAATAATTTTGATTACAGAGACCTCTGAGATGGTCTTGGGAGACTCGCAGGGGTTCTAGGACCATATCTGAAGAAACACTAATCTAGAAGATGCATCAAGTATCCATAATGCTTGGTCTGGAATATTTCAAATCTGTGCTTGTCTCTATGATGCTGGTTGCAATATTTAAGTGTTTCCTCATGCATTTAAGTTTTCTTATATATTCAAAACTCATTCAGTACATTTTTGTTTGGCTTTAAACATCGTGCTATTTTATCTTCATCCATTTATAAGTTGAAAAACAGCACATTTTTTCTTTTTAATCTACTTTTTGTGTGGGATATATTATTTTTCTAAAGCATTTTTTTCTACTTAGAAATGGCATGATTTGTAAATTGGGCGTGGGGCTAAATAGATTTAAATCTTCCTGCCCCCATCTAATATGAGAAATATAGATTTCTTAATCTGATTTTATTTTGTCTCATATTAGCTCTTTCCTTGGCATTGCTTAGTGGTGTATAGTATGCTGACTGGGTAGACCAGTTTGTTATCAACAATTAAACTATGAGCCAGTGGTACAGTGGTTAGAGTGCAGTTCTGCAGGCTACTTCTGCTGATCACCGGCTGCCAGCAGTTTGGCAGTTTGGGTCTCACCAGCTCAGGATTGACTCATCCTTCTGAGGACGGTAAAACGACGCCCAGATTGTTGGGGGCAATATGCTGACTCTGTAAACCACTTAGAGACGGATATAAAAGCACTGTGAAGAGGTATATAAGTCTAAGTGCTATTGCTATTAACAATACTATATGAATAAACTATATGAATACTATACTACATGAATAAACAATATGGAGTATGAGTTTTCTGTTTAAAGGTGCAAAAACTCTCTGCTTATCTACAGAATTTCTTATCTCAAATCCCCTGTTTTCCTGGATGCATATCCTTTCTCTTTCTCCCGTTTCCTGTCAATCATCTCTCTTCTTTCTCTTTACACTGTTCTCTTCGGATTCTCTTAGCTTTCTGTACCCAAGGAGCACCAAAAAAAAAATCAAGATGGTGGGTGTGACTGAGCAATCAAAGATCTGCTTATTTTGAAATATGTGACAATATGCATTAAAAAGGGGCAGGGCTTCAGTTACATGGCCATACTGGCCTTTTTGAACCCTTCTTGAATGGCTCTGTGCCAAAATAATTTGGGATAAAATTCAGGCTTGCAGAATTAGTTCCAGTTTATCCTTAAAAACAAGCAATAGAGTGGTAAGAAAAACTGAAACAGGGAAATGCCAATTAGATTCCTTTAAATTTTTTAAAAATTTATTTTGATTTATATGCCGCCCTTCTCCAGAGACTCAGGGCAGCTTACAATACGTTAAGCCCTTATATCAACCATATAACAAAAATATATACTATAACATTAAAGAAGCTGCTCTACAAGCACCAGTAATGTACATTCCTCTGTACAGTCACTGTTTTTATAATGGGTGAATCAGACTTCAGATAAATCTCTTTGTCTTATTTAGTGTAACAAAGAGTCTACAGTTAAGCTATTAAAACCTCTAATTAGTTGTAGAGTCAACAGTATAGCATACTGTTACAATATATTTCTAAAATACATTTTTCTCCTTAGAACCTGGAATATGTTTTAAAGGCTTAACAATAATGTGAAAAATTTCATGGAGAAGATTAACTATGTGGTTAAAAAAAAAGAGGTTAAAGTAGTCTGTGAATGGCCTTAAAATGAGAATTTACAGATTCAGTTGATGAACAATGTTAATAGATATTTACACCAAGAATGAATCTGTGACAATCCGGTTGGCACATTTAGCTTGCTTTTTCCATTTATTACATTTTTTCAGATATTTGCAAATATCTAAACTATTATCTGTATAGAAGTTTTTACCAACAGATTTTTGATTTAAAAAATTGTTTAAATTTGATTTATATGCCGCCCTTCTCCAGAGACTCAGGACGGCTTACAATGCATTAAGCAATAGCCTTCATACTTTTGTATATTTTATACAAAGTCAGCTTATTGCCCCCACAATCTGGGTCCTCATTTTACCTATCTTAGAAAGAATGGAAGGCTGAGTCAATCTTGAGCCTGGTGGGATTTGAACTTGCAGTAATTGCAGGCAGCTGATGTTAATAACAGTTAAGCAGACTGCTTAAGTTAATAACTGCTTTAGTCTGCTGAGCCACCAGAGCTCTTTCTTTAAAGTGTTTTAAAACACTTTATAAAGTTCTGTTTTTTTTAAAGGCTTAGTTTTATAGAACATTTGTTCCTTTTGTTACAGGAAGAAATAACCTCCTATATTTTTAAACAAGACAATGATTAATGTACTGGCAAATCTTGAAAACCTTTGCTTGAAATTTATGATTTAGTATTTCAGGATTAGGATCTGAAAAGAACACAGAGTAGAATTACAGATAGTTCTCAGTTAATCAGTTCAGTAATCATTCAAAGTTATCATGGTACTTATGTCCTTGTAGTTTTATGATGTACCTTGTATGATGGTACTGGTGCTTGTAGTTCCAGCCATCACAGTACCTCCAGCTTGGCAACTGACTCACATTTGCAATGGTTGCAGAGTCCCATGGTCACACAGTCACCATTTGCAACCTTCCCTGCCAGCTCCCCACAAGTGAAGTCAAAGGGGAAGCTGGCAGAGAAAATTGCAAGTTGCTCTGGTAAATTATTTACATTCCAGTGGCTTTTTCTCCTCAGGACCCTGGCTACCTATGCCACCCACTGTCCATGGCAGCCACCTGTATACCTTGAGCAGGGGTAAAATGCTACTGATTCAGACCGGTTCGGGCAAACCAGTAGTAAAAAATGCTACCGGTTTGGGTGAATCAGTATTTCTGACGATCAGCTGGGCGACGATCAGCAGTGTCATGCAATTTATATTAGCTAGAATCATTGGATTTCCTGCTTTCTAGCTAATCTAAATCACGTGGCACAGCAGATTCCCCCCCTTACCTTTGCAGACTCGGAAGGCTTCAAAATGTTCCTTTTTAGCACTGCATGGGCGCGCCCACTGCAAAGCACGCACCCGATAGCAGACTCACAGAACCGGTAGCAGAGGATTTCACCGCTGACCTTGAGGCACCTGGCAGCAGTCATGCCCTGGCACTTCCCCCATCCAGCAACAGCTACTTACCTACCTGCCAACTTGCTTGCAAAGAGCCTGGTGGCATAGCAGACTAAAGCACTGTAATTAACATTCAGCTGCCTGCAATTACTGCAAGTTCAAATCTCACCAGGCTCGAGGTTGATTCAGCCTTCCATCCTTTCTAAGGTAGGTAAAATGAGGACCCAGATTGTGGGGGCAATAAGCTGACTTTGTATAAATATACAAAAGTATGAAGACTATTGCTTAATGCATTGCAGGCCGCCCTGAGTTTCCGGAGAAGGGCGGCATATAAATCAAATTAAAAAAACAACAACTGACCGGGGCTTGCAACTTCCCATTGGATTTCCCATTGACTGTAAATTGCACAACCCCATCAGCCAAGCCTTTACTGTATTTCAGTAACAAATCAAAAGGTAGATGCTGTCTTTTCAGCCTCAATGAGCAAATTTAAGGAAAGTGATTGGGAGATTGTCCTGGCTTTGTTTCCTTTCCCACCAAGCATCACCTATGGGAGGGGAAGCATCTTATGTATTCTGAATTATGGTAGAAAAAATACCATATTTGTGCTCTGAATAGTGAGGGACTTATTGACTGAAATGTGTAAGAGGCTGACTGCAGGTAGGGAAATTCTGCATACTGCATGTCCTCCAGGAAACAGCAGAAGCTGGTTCTCCAATTTAGATGAGGAATATGACAAAGGCAAGGGGAACACATTATCTCTCCAATTTATAATACGGCATGTATTCAAAAACACAGACCCACAGATTTAGTAACATAATTAATGTCTTGACCATTAGAACAATAGTGGTTGCTGAATGAGAAAGTGCCCTATAGCAGATATTTTTTCAATTTGAATTAACTGATGCTAATATAATATTTGCAAACTGTACAGATTAGTAAGATTGTTTGTTTTATAAAATTGAAGTTTATCATTAACCTTAAACCACAGAATAAAAAGAAATAAGTCTACAGATACTGGTATATCAAAGCTTCACAATTGTGGTATTATTTTCCAATGATAAATGGTTGAGAGAAGTAGGTTTGCTTTGTCTGGTTTGTTTTACGCAAATATTCTGTTCATAGGATCTTGATTGCTTTATATGATGGGCTCTCAGAGATTTCAGTTGTGATTAGCTATGTGGAGAGCTATGTGTGCTAGCACTATTTTGCTCCCCCTGTTATGGCAAAAATGCTGTCCCTTCCCACTGTTAAAATAAGGTTCCATTAGCACATAAGTAGGTGGACTAGAGAGAAGCTGCCATTTGTCTCAGCCCAATACAGAATAAACTGATCTGCTTTCTGAAAAAGGCAGCTGAGGAAGAGGCCCAGTCCATATAATAGGAAACATATTAGTATGCAGTAATTTACTGCTCTACAAAACGTATTTAGAGTGCCATTTTGGCGTAGTAGTTAAGGTATCATGTTAGAAATTGGGAGAATGTGAGTTTTAGTCCTGCTTTAGGCACAGTTAGCTGAGTGACCTTGAGCTTCCTCTCAGCCCTAAGAAGGCTGAGGCAATGGCAAACCACTTTTGAAAAACGTTATTAAGAAAAATACAAGGATTTGTCCAAGGAGTCTTTGAGAATCAAACACAATTATAGGAGGAAAAATAAGAATTTAGCATTAGTGCTAAAAAAAGGAAAGAGATACTAGCAAAAGCAAGCTAAAGCTTGTTGTAATCTGATGCAAAGTCCTTTATTCTGCTTATATGTAAATAAATATATTCTCTGCTTTGGAAAACAATAAGCATAGCTAGCTAGAGACCTGTGCTTCTGAATTTTCCTGGATTGTCTAGCAAGAATGAAGATTGCACTTTGCATAGAACCAAATAATTGGTTATTGGACAAGGGACAATAGCTCAGTGGCATAGTACACACTTCGCATACAAAAGTTTCCAAACTCATTATCCAGTTAAAAGGAATTAACAAATATAATGAAAAACCTCTGCCGTGGAAAAGTGTTGCCAACTAGATCAGACAATAAGAACTTAATGGACAAATTGCCTAACTTAGTGTACTTGTTCCATATAAATATCTGATTTCATGAAACATCTCCCTTTGTCATATATTCTATTTGATAATAAGATTATTACATGTTGTTAGAATGAATCTTTTTTTTCATCTTTTTCACAACTTTTTTTCCTGAGTGATAAAATCACAGATTAGCTCTTAGCATCAACCCTTAACACAGAGCTCCGAATCCATTTAACATGGAAGGAAGATTCATTGATTTCACAGCCTGGCAGTCTGATTTAATGCTGCCATGTCAGCTGCAACAGTACAAAAAGTGCTTTGTCCCAGGGCAGCCAATTTAGCATTCTATCTTATGTGTTGGGCAGATAGCCATGCAGTTCTTTTTCACTTTTGTCTTAAAAATTCTGTGCTGTTATGTCCTTGGATTTGTAAGATTCACAAAAGTTGCCATGCAACAATTATGTATCACACCTACAAGAATAAAGAAGGCACCTGCAGAGGGCTAATTATCTTTGTTCAGCTATAGACGTTATCGGCCATTTTAATCCTCAAAAGGTACTTGTGTAGGAAGTGTGGGAAACAGGCATATAGCACTGTACCAATAGGGTTGAAATTAGGGATCCTTGCTGCTCTCTGAGCTTGCTTGTTTTCTTGCAGAAGTTTCATTACCCTAACTAGGTAACATCATCAGTGCTATGGTAGTAAGTAGTGTGCAGTACACTAGCACTGATGATGTTACTAGTTAGGGTAATGAAATGTGGGCAAGAAAACAAGCAAGCTCAGAGAGAACCAAGAACCCTTCATATAGTACTGTCTGCTCATTTCAAAGCAGCCGTGCCCTACTTGCATGATACCAGGAAAAGATGCAGCTGCTTTAAGAGGTTGCAGAGAGGTGCTATGTTTGTACGTATGTTTGGAAATGATCATCACTACATTTGGTGGCAGTGAATTCCATAGTTAAACTACACATTATGTCCAGGGGTGGGTTCTACTTAACCTTTACTACCGGTTCGCAACGGGGCCGCATGCGTGCTTTTCTGCACATGCGCAGAAGCGTTCTGATAACGTTGGGGTCGGTGGGCGGAACCTCCCTCTGGTTTTCCTACCAGTTCTGTAGAACTGGTCTGAACCGGGGACAACCCACCACTGATTGTGTCCTGTCCTTGATGTTGACCCATTACAGTCAGGATAAGGCTTATAAAGGGAAGAATGGATTTTGCTAAGAATTCCAGGATTTGGAAAGCTCACACATTTGGAAGGTTGCATTAAGACAAGACAGCTTATGAGTTAGACAGACTGTCTCGTGCCATTAGCTTCCATATCCAGAAGCTGCCCTTTACCCCAGTGTTCATTTCATGGAGAGGCTTTGGAGGAACTTCTGCACAGACAGTACTCTTGATTTTCAGAATCTGCCTAGACAAGTCCCTGCAGTTTTCTTGACTAGGTATTTCAGAAGTGGTGTGCAGTTGTCTCTTGCCTAGGCTGAGTGAAAGTGGCTTGCCCAAAGTCATCCAGCTGGCTTTGTGCCTAAAGATTGAGTAGAATTCACAGTGTCTTAGTTTATCACCTGATGCCTTAACTCCTATTGGCTCTCTTTTATTTCCAATAGTGTTCTATTAAACCCATGCTGGTGAGGAGTTCAGGAGAATTTTAAAGTTTGCACATATTTCTGTTAATATTTAATAGTTGCAAAAAGATTATTGCCCACCCACATGGTGGCATTAACTAATATTGGCTTATCTAAAAAAAGAAAGAAAAGAAAAGCCCAAGCAGGGTTAATAAGTACTTGGATTAGTGACCACTAGGAAATATTAGGGATAAAGACTAACTTGGGAAGTAAGAAATGGCAAATCTCTTCTACATCGGGGCAAATAACATCTAGGAGTCTATAAGGTCAGTGGAAAATGTGCTCAACTTAAATGAGACTTAACTTAAAATAGGAATATTAGCTATCAACTGATTTTGGATGCCTTGTTCAGATATAAGCATAGCTGTATATGCATATGTCTGATAGTCTACCTTTTAAGAGCTGTGGTGGCACAGTGGTTAGAATGCAGTACTGAAGGCTACTTCTGCTGACTGCCGGCTGCCAGCAGTTTGGCAGTTCAATTTTCACTGGCTCAAGGTTGATTCAACCTTCCATCCTTCCAAGGTAGGTAAAATGAGGACCCAGATTGTTGGGGCTAATCTGTAATAAAAATCTATTTGATTCAGCACTTCTTCAGTCTGATATAGCAGAATTATGCCAGTGCAGAGATTTCTAAAGCCTACAAAGAAAATAGAAAACAGAATAACAGAGTTGGAAGGGACATTGGAGGTCTTCTAATCTCCAACCCCCTGCTTAGGCAGGAAACCCTACACCACTTCAGACAAATGGTTATCTAATATCTTCTTAAAAACTTCCAGTGTTGGAGCATTCACAACTTCTGGAGGCAAGTTGTTCCACTGATTAATTGTTCTAACTGTCAGGAAATTTCTCCTTAGTTCTAGGTTGCTTCTCTTCTTGATTAGTTTCCACCCATTGCTTCTTGTCCTGCCCTAAGGTGCTTTGGAAAATAGCTTGACTCCCTCTTCTTTGTGGCAGTCCCTGAGATACTGGAACACTGCTATCATGTCACCCCTAGTCCTTCTTTTCATTAAACTAGACATACCCAGTTCCTGCAGCCGTTCTTCATATGTTTTAGCCTCCAGTCGCCTAATCATGTGTTGCTCTTCTCTGCACTCTTTCTAGAGTCTCTACATCTTTTTACATCGTGGCGACCAAAACTGGATGCAGTATTCCAAGTGTGGCCTTACCAAGGCATTATAAAGTGGTATTAACATTTCCTGTGATCTTGATTCTGTCCCTCTGTTTATGCAGCCTAGAACTATGTTGGCTTTTTTGGCAGCTGCTGCACACTGCTGGCTCATATTTAAATGGCTGTCCACTAGGATTCCAAGATCCCTCTCAAAGTTACTACTATTGAGTGAGGTACCACATATACTGTACCTGTGCATTTTGTTTTTCTTGCCTAAATGAAGAACCTTACTTTTTTCACAATTGAATTCATTTTGTTAGATAGCGCCCTATGTTCAAGTCTGTCAAGATCCTTCTGTGTCTTAAGCCTATCTTCCTGAGTGTTGGCTATTCCTACTAGCTTGGTGTTGTCTGCAACACCATGAGTTCCCTATCTATCCTCTCATCCAAATCATTAATGAAGAGTACTGGGCCTAAAACAAAGCCTTGGGGTACTACATTGCATACTTCCCTCCATGTAGGTGCAGTTCCATTGAGTGGAGTGTGGACCAACGGTGAGTGCAGTTGGTCAACCAGTTACAAATCCATCTGGTAGTAATGCTGTCTAACCCACATTTTTCTATTTTATCTAATAGTAGGTCTACTTTATCAAATGCCCTACTGAAGTCCAAGTAAATTATATCGACAGCATTCTTCTGATCCACTAATTTTGTCACTTTATCAAAGAATGCAATAAGAATAGTCTGGCATGATCTGCTTTTGACAAACCCATGTTGGTTTTTGATTATTACTTTGTTTGCTTCTAGGTGTTACTGATTCATTGCTTGATTATCTTTTCCAGAATCTTCCCTGGTATTGAGGTCAGGCTGATAGGTCTGTAGTTTCCTGGATCTTTTTTCCCCTTTTTTGAAGATGGGAACTACATCAGTTCTTTTCTAGTCCTCTGGCAGTTCCCTGGTGCTCCAGGATCTTCGAAAGATATAGTTCAGTGGTTCTGAGATCTCATCTGCCAGTTCCTTCAGAACCTCAGGGTGTAATCCAACTGGTCCTGGTGATTTGAACTCGTCTAAGGTAGACAGGGGCTCACTTACCATTTTCTTCCCTATTTTAACTTTGTTCCTAATCTGTTTTTTGTGGTGCTGTTTTTGATAGGTTGGACTGTTTTTTTCCCTTTGTGTAAAGACAGTTGCAAAAAATGAGTTAAGTAGTTCTGCTTTCTCCCTGTTGCTTGTCACCTTCTTGCCACTTTCTCCCAGCAATGGACCAAGAAGGAATAGGAGTTTACATTTTCCCTAGCCTAGAAGCATATTTGGTTTTATTTTACTTTGTATTTTGTTTCTAAAGCTTGATCCTTGATGGCCATTGAATGGCTAATGCCTGCCTTTATTCCTTTCCTTGGCTCTTTAATGTGAAGTATCTTTGTGTTAGATATTAAGACAAACCAGGAGGTTGGTTTCTTAAGCAGCACACATACTCATTCTAGAGGTGTTTATTTTATACCTTTTTCATTTTTAGTAGTTTATAGCTGGCATAAATTATTTTAAATCACCTTAATTGAGATTGAGTATTCCAGTTTCACATCATAAAATGACTCCCCGACGTGTAGACATGTAACTTCATTATCACTTCACTGTTCTTAGCTCAGCAGTGCTTACTCAATTGATTTAGAATAAATGCTCACTACACAGACTGTAGATACCATTTTTATTTGAGAAAAGAGACTACTTCCAGTTTAAACTCAAATAAATTGTTAAATTGGTTGTAACTGAAGCCAATTCAAATATTTATTAAATGAAATAGCAATGTCTATTTAGCAACAGTAAAAGACTCTTCAAATCATTTTAGCTTTAGTACAGTTTTATACTTTCAGGAGGATATTAAACATTATGCTCATTATATTACATGTAATTTCTATTTTACCTTCCATATTTTTTTCTTTCTTTAGTCATGCAAGAAGAATAATTATTTATTATTTGCCTTTGTTTCTAATAAACAATGGGCCTGGAGGGAAGGGTTAGATTTGTCCCTTTTTTGCACTTAGGTGTCCCAACTCAGGTCATGCCATATACTTGCAATCAATTAAATAAAATCACAATACCCCAAGAGCAAAGGGTAAGAAATACTTAAGCACTTTGAATTGAATTCGAAGAAAAAAAATCACTTTAGGGGATGAAAACTTTGGAAAAGTTGTGAAGCAGATTTCCCCATTAGTACCAGTCGTAACAGTCCTCTGAACCATGGGAAATCCATAGGTTTGAAAGGCCTGTAGAATGTTCATGTCCCTGAGTGTTCTTTTTGTCTCGTTTGTATAGATGATTTTTTCCCCTTAAGCCGCTTTTCAGAAGTGTTGCAAGAGGAAGCAAGCTGTGATTTTGTCACCAGTGCATTGCTGCATGTAGATTTGTTACAGCACAGGCTGTTTTGTGAGTGACAGAAGGAAATGAGAAAGGCGTTGTGTCTGTCCCTGTTCATTAGAAGGTGTGGTCAGTAAGGCACCTTTACAGGAAGAAAAGGTTACATGGCAATCTTGACTTTGTATAACTGGATGTCTAGGTTCACGCATGTGACCCAATATAGCATTTCCTGCTTAAATTTCTCCCTTTGTCTGGTGGTAACAAGCTAGAAAGTCTGGCCCCGGGATTTAATATAATCCTTTTGTTTGATGAATTATCGCCCTTTGGAAACATGGGTGAAAAACAGTAAATTGGAAAAATGTTCTTGTAAGCAAAGACTTTTCTAACTTTGTTCTTTAGTTTGTATGAGAAAACTAACTTCCAAAGACAAATAAACCTATCTATATTTTTGAGTATCTATGAAAAGGACTGTCACCCACTGACCTATTTTATTTAGATGTAAAAGATATTGCTTGGATAAAATATAAAGCATCTTAAGTCATCCTAGGATCAGGAGTGGGTTCTAATTTTTTTTTACTACCGGTTCTGTGGGCGTGGCTTATTTTGTAGGCATGGCTTGATGGTCATGTGACAATTATTTAGGATTTAACAGAGGTACTAGTCTTCCAGGCTTTTAACTGCTTGCAGGGTACCGATCTACCCATTTATTTTTGCAGGCACTGATCTACTCATGTATTTTTTCAGGCACTGGTCTACCCATTTATTTTTGCAGGCACTGGTCTACTCATTTGTTTTCTTTTAACACTGATCAGCTGTAGGACGGCCCTTTGAAGCCCCACGGCAAGAGTTTAAACAGTTTTTTTCCTCTAGCCATCAGCTGGGACTCAGAAGGCAGCAATAGATTGGGGGTGGGGGTCAAATAAAAGGTAATAATAACACGGGGGGGCCAGGGGAGCTGGAACCGGTTCGGTGACGTCATATCATCACCGCTACCGGCTCGGCGGAACCGGGCGGAACCCACCACTGCCTAGGATCTTAGGTATATAAATGGCCATAGGTTGTCAGTCCTCTTTGTGCCCTTTTTAACGCACATTGAAAAAATAATAATTTGCTACTTACTTGCTAGACAAAAGTTACATGTTTTTCTCAAAATGTATACAATCGCATGTTTATTGAACATCCATGGTTCATATGTGCATCTGTGCAATATTTATTTCAGGTAACACATTCTCTGTTAGCTATTGTATTTGATACCTGGAACCCATGTAAATTATCCAAAGCATCACTTGGATACATTTTCTGCTCTATATAGGGTTTCCTGCTGTATCACCTGACTTTTTATCTTTGGCTGTCTTGAATGTTCTTGATTTTTTTTTCTTCTAACCAGTAAAAGTCTGTTTTATCCTCTGTGTGAATAGGTATAAAAATGCATACCCAGAGCACCCCCTCTTAAAAAAACCCTCAGCACCAGCTGAAGCTTATATGTAAATTAAATTTATATTTAACTTTTGAGGTGATTTAGAAGCTCCACTCTTCATTCTCCTTTGTGTTCCCAGTGCTAGATATAACATATAACATTCATTTTCTCTAGCAGTGGGAAAAAAATCCGCTTTTCTGCTCTGGTGTTTATCACTTAAGCATCATAAGAACATCCCAGAAATAAAAGGTAACGTCAATGTATTTGTGTGTTTTTAAGAGACATAGTTTAGGGGTTTTTTTTAAGGTTGGGAAAAGGTTTAATGCCTACGTATTTATATTTGGAAAAATAGAAATCAGTGGTAGAAGGAAATAGAAGAGCAAAATGTTTTGCAAATCCATGTTCACCTATTTGGGGGTTTAAAAACAGTGGCATTTATTCTCTAAATAAGCATGAGCCAATTCAAATTGCACAGGCACTAGTTTGGGCAAGTTGCATATACAAATTTTACTCAAATAAGATTTGAAGTCTATAGGAGCTGCCAAAGTCTGATTCCATGCTAATCTATTCTGTGTTGATCCACAGAGGGCCTCCTTGAAAAAATATTTTTTGTGGGGAGCTGGACCATTTATTTTCTTCCAAATCAATGTTACTCAAGATGAATCCAAGCACAAGTGCCTACATATCTGTTTCTCTCAAATATGATTATGATGTAATATAAAGGTGGTGTGTTCATCAAAATATAATTATCAATGAATATAATAACTACAGGGCTTTCTATGTGTGTTTTTGTTTCCTAGTAACCTCATAATGATCATACATCAAAGTCTTCATATTAAACAATTTGTACACAGCCTTTAGTTGCTTTCCTGGTGCCTTTGATTTGTTTTAACAGTGCGAATGATGCATGACTGAGTGAAACATAATGGCAATATGTGTTTTGTTCTTGGAATATGAGTTTGTTCTTTGAAAGAATATCTCAGATCAGTGAGAAATACATATTCACTTGGTTTCACTTACTACCCATCTATATGCTCACATTGAATGAGACTTTTATATAAGTATACATTTCAAACAAAATTATCTTCGAATAGAATAGAATAGAATAGAATAGAATAGAATAGAATAGAATTCTTTATTGGTCAAGTGTGATTGGAAACAAGGAATTTGTCTTTGGTGCATATGTTCTCAGTGTACATAAAAAGACAAGATACTCAAGAATCACAGGGCACAACAGCCAGTGACAGTCATACGGTACAATAAGCAATCAAATCATACTAGGAAACAATCAATATAAATCACAAGGATACAAGCAACAAAGTTACAGTCATGCAGTCACAAGTGGGAGGAGATGGGCGACAGGAATGATGAGAAGACCAATAGCAATAGTAATGCAGCCTAATGTGAATAGTTTGATAGTGTTGAGGGAATTATTTGTTTAGCAGAGTGATGGCGTTCTGGAAAAAAACGTATATAGTTGTCTTGGTGTGCAGTGCTCTATAGCGTCGTTTTGAGGGTAGGAGTTGAAACAATTTATGTCCAGGATGCGAGGGGTCTGTAAATATTTTCACAGCCCTCTTTTTGACTCGTGCAGTGTACAGGTCCTCAATGGAAGGCAGGTTGGTAGCAATTGTTTTTTCTGCAGTTCTAATTATTCTCTGAAGTCTGTGTCTGTCTTGTTGGGTTGCAGAACCAAACCAGACAGTTATAGAGGTACAGATGACAAACTCAATAGTTCCTCTAAAAACTGTATCAGCAACTCCTTGGACAATTTGAGCTTTTTGAGTTGGCACAGAAAGAACATTCTCTGTTGTGCTTTTCTGATGATGTTTTTGATGTTAGATGTCCATTTTAGGTCTTGAGATATGATAGAACCTAGTTGTCTAAATGACTGACAATTACATCTTTTTCTATTAAGGAACACTAAATATACAAAACAAAGTTAAATATGAATGTAAATAATTCAAGTGAGTTATGCTACTTAAACTATGAAACAGTACCAGTATTAATCTGTAATAAGAAGCATTAAGATGATAGTGTTGGTTTATCTCAAGGCAATTACTTGAAATATCTCTAAATTGTATATGTATTTCAGAAATAATATGGCTTAGCTTTTTTTAATTTAGCAAATTTATACAGCTTCGCATTTCACTAGATGTGATTCTGGGCAGTGTACAACTAAATGGAATCACAACCATTAAAATGTTTAAAAAAGTATACATAAAAATAAATAAAAAGCATGATTGCAGGAGAAAAACTATTTAGGCACAATTCAACTTATTCATAGGCTGCCCACAGGATCCCCAAGGTTTCTGGATAAACCATGTTCTGAAATTTTCTGAAAGGCTAATCTCATCTTGTGGGGGAATGATGTCCCAAAGAGCAAGAGCCACAGCCGAAAAGGCATGCCAGATAGAACTCCTTGGTAGATAAGACCCATAGCATACCTGTCCTCCTCAACCTGATGTGATGTATAGATGTCATTGGGAAGGGGTGGTCCCTTAGATAACATGGGCTTAAAGGTCAAAACCACTACCTTGAATTGTATCCAGAAACAAACCAGCAGCCAGTGCAGCTTGTGGAACAAAGTTATTAGTGTGCCACCCTAGGATGCACATAACTGTGCATGGAGCCACACTCACTTGCAGCCACACCAGTTGATGTGTCCAGATGCTTTTCAAGGGCAGTCCCATGTGGAGCACATTATAGTAATCTGGTTGGAAGGTGACCAGGACATGAGTGACTATGAGCAGAGCCTTGTGGTCTAGGAAGGAGCGCAACTGGCATACAACACGAAACTCTGCAAAGGCCCTCCTAGCCAAGACTGCCACTTGCTCCTCTTGCAGGAGCTATGAGTTTAGAAGGGCCCCTAGATTGCACATGGGGTCTATCTGAAGTAGTGCAAGCCCATCCATGCCAAAGATGGTAAAATCTCAGATAAAAGAGCCCCCAAATCAGAGCCACTCAGTCTTGTTGGTTCAGTTAAAGTCTACTGTTTCCCATTCAGATCCCCGCAGCCTCTAGACACTTGGACAAGACATTAATATCATTGCTTAGTTCGCTAGGGATGGAAATGTATAATTGGGTATTATCAGTGTAATAACTCATCCCATGACAAGAAATGACATTACCCATTAACTTCATGTAAATGATAAATAGGAGTAGAGAGATTACTGAACCTCGCAGCATCCCACATAATAGGAATTGCAAGTGGGACCTCACTCCCAATCAACACCAACTGGACTGCTTCATAGGAAGGATGAAAACCAGCCCAATACTGTGCTACTGACTCCCAACCCACAGAACTGATCCAGAAACATATCATGGTTGATGCTATCAAAGGTCACTGAAAGCTCAAGGAGAGCAAAGACAGATAAGCTACCAACCAGAAATCATCTCAAAGTGACCAATTCAGTTTCCATCCCATGCCCAGACCTGAGTTCTGACTGAAACGGGTTGCAGGAATCCATTTCATCCAGGGCCCATTGGTCATGCAATTCAGATAGATGTTCATCTGCTGATTCCTGAAGGTTTATATAAGAACTCAGTTGGATTTAAAACAGTCATGAACTAGAATAGTCCTACAGGATACAAGAATCACTTGGGCAACTGGGAACTTTTTCTGGAACCAAAGCACACTATTTTAATACAGTATGGGGTTTAGCAGAGACACAGTTGATGATATCTTGAACAGATAAAACCTTTTTTTCGGAATTGCTCAAGGTACTTCGTAACTTCGTAGAAACCCTGTAGGTTAGGCTTGGCTAAATTCTAATGCAAAGGTTACCTAATAGGTTTTATATATAAGTGGGCATTTGAACTTAAGTCTTCCAGATCACAGTCTAACATACAAACCAACTGACAATCATAATTGACAATGCAACCATTGTTAGTTTAGTAATGGTCCTCAGTATTATGTGCTGTGATTTGCAAGAATACTTAGAGCAGGGGTGTCAAATTCACGATGACACATTGTCGTCATGTGATGTATCACAACTTTTTTCCCCTTTGCTAAACTGGGGGTGGACGTGGCCAGCACGTGACACATCCAACCTGTGGGCTGTGACTTTCACATCCCTGACTACTAAGGGGTGTGAATAAGCTGAGAAGGCCATGAATCCTTTGACAGTGAGATTTATCCCTAAAGAATGTGACATTGCATAGTGCCCCTTTCAGTGGCTGTAACAGTGAAGGGAGAACAATCTAGATTGGAAAGAGGATGCTGGCTCACCTATGGTCCAGAACTATAGGAACTGCTCAAACGCCACACACACAGAAGAAATCAGTTGCCAGAATTAGGGAAGCAACTTCTTGAATCTTGGCCAGGTACTGCAAATCCTTTCCAGGATGTAACTTAGCACCAACAGCTGTTGGAAATATACATGACTGTGTTGATTCCTGGACTCATCACATATGCTGAGGTAATTCTAGATTGAGAAGAAAGCACAGCTTCATGCCTGATCAGGATTAAAAACCATATATAATTGTATCAAAGGTTCAGCAATTCAGTTCTGTGAGCTCACACTCACATAAGCAAAAGTGTATCATACAGCATTTTTGATTATGTGAGGGTGGGATCTTTGACATCTATAGAAGCAGAACATTTTAAAAGCAGCAAATGACTTTTCTTGTGCTTTTTCCTTATAAAGTTGAGAAAGATTTTTAAGGCATAATATGCCATTCTTTTTAGTTGGGACTATAGTGAGATGATTTGCTAATTTCACAATAAATTGACAATTAAGGGTTAAGGGTTATTATTATATTGCATTATATTATATTGCACGCCTAGATGTAAGCTGACTAATCCAACTAATCCAACCAAACATCCATCCATCCATCCATCCATCCATCCATCCATCCATCCATGTTTAAAGAATGGTTGGTTTATCATCTGAAAATCTGGTTTCTTCAAAGGTTTCCTGATTAATCCATTGAAGTTGAGCAACTAATGAATTCAAATAAATAAATTATGAATTCTGTTTCCAACCTAATGGGAGGACACAAAGTTAAGGAAAATAGCCTAAGCAAACTATTGATATTCTGTTGGTTGGATTTTTTTAAAGAATGGTTTGTTGACTAAAGCATTATGCCTGGCTTCATACTGCATTAAGTGGAAATGGCTGAGTTCATACATAACTAACCAAACAGGCCCCATTATGGCTTTCTATGATAAGTAAACCAAGCCACTTCCTCAAAACAATTCTGATTTAAAATAGGAAAGTCAAAAGGTTGAATAGACAAGGGAGGAAATGTTTTTATAAGATCAGGAGGTAAGTTCACCAGGTTGTGTTTTTTCCCCTCTAAGAAGTAATCAGAATGGCCTTTTCGTCTCTTTTCTCACCAATATATAATATAACAATATATAATATAATAATATAATTCCATAGATGAATCTACTGTAGTCCATTACTTCAGTTAGAACATGGACTGCAATCAGAAGGTACTTATTTTTTTTCCTGGAAGTTTCTTGCTTTAGGGCAGTGATGGCTAACCTTTTTGCCATCGCGTGCCAAAAGCGGGAGGAGCGCGGTGGGGTCACACGCAGGCGTGCCCACATCCATAATTCTATGCGCTCTGCCCCCCCCCCGTGCTCCCCCCACTTTCGGCATGCGATGGCACGGTGGGACCAGTAGGCCCGTTTTTTGCTCTCCTCAGGCTCCAGAGCCTTTCTAGGAGCCTGGGGAGGGCAAAAACAACCTTCCCCACATCCCCAGAGGCCCCCTGGAGGCAGGAAACAGTGTGTTTCCTAACTCCTGGTGGGCCTAGAAGGCCAGGAAATCAGCTGTTTGGTGCACACATGCGTGCCGGAGCTGAGCTCGCGTGCCCACCGATATGGCTTCGCGTGCCACCTGTGGCACCCGTGCCATAGGTTCGCCATCACGGCTTTAGGGAGTAAATTTTCAAAAATTTAATGGAAAAACATACTTCTACATGGTTTTTTTTAGGACAATGAATCTAGTAAAGTATATTTGGGCTGATCAGATACCATCAGTCACAAACTGAACCTGGAAAATTAGTTATGAAATTTGTTTTAAAAATACATTGTAATTCTCGTCTCAATTTGACATAAAAATAGCTCTTTTTTAAAATAAAAACCTGAAATTTCCCTATTATTAAAAATGAGGTTCTTACTTCACTTTTACTTTAAAATTCTTTACAAGCAGTATTTTTCTATTTAAGAGAGAAAAAGATCCTTTGCAGCAATTTACCTCTGTGAATTTAATGCTAGCTCTCTCTATGGCTTTATCCACTATCATGTATAAAATCGCCTGTGTACACTTGACTATTGTCTTTCATAGCATTGTTACAACTTTCTTTCTTCTATATGTTGACATTATAAAGATAACAGTTAGAGTTACATAGAGAACGCTGTTTTCACAATAGTATTTGTGTCTAGACCCTTAACTCTTTAATGCAAGGATTTCCTTTCTGTAGATCTGTCTGTAAGATCAAAAGAGAAAATAATTTTTTCTTTGTTTTGTTTTCCTTTTTACTTAATGTGATAGAGAGCATGAGTGCCCTCTAGTGGGGACAATGAAAAATGATAATTAAAAATATGCTTAAAACAGGCATTGCAGGGTTTTTTTGCTAGCATAATTACTTAAAAGAAATGGAGACTGAAATGTCAACACATGATTTGGTATTTAAATGAATCATTTAGTATTGAGAATAGGTAAAAAATATCCATAGTTTTTAAAACTGACAAATAATTGAAAATAACAAAGACAAACAATATCTTTCGATTCTTTAAATTCACATTCGATTCTTCAAATTAATACATTCTGAATCCCTGGCTGACTGATAAGCACCTTCTGTCACATTTTATATTGTGTAATATGAATATTTTTCTTTTTGTTCTAAACTATGTTGATGCTATAAGAAATTGTATAATGAATATGACTTAGTAATGTTTATTGTCCAATATCCAGCTACATAGTAGTGAAGATTTTTGAATTAAACATCCAATTTTGAAAGGCTGTCCAGTTCATTTTTGCCTTTATGCATAATATGCATTTGATTAAAATTCTTCTAATATTATTACTTCATTACCTATGCTAACTTGATTTGCAAATTATCAAAAGAGATTTTTATAGGCATCCGTTAGCAGATGGAGCAGTTAAGATGTTAGGTTTGTCAGTTGGAAAGACAACAGCCCAGTTGGAGCATTGCGTGTGCGCATGAGTGCATGACCGCCCCTGAGCAAACCAGTAGCGATGAGTTTTGAAACCCGCCCCTGAACTGCTAGGAAACTTCTTGTCCATGCAGTGTCTTTTTGCTATAAGTGATCTCTGTGTCTCTCTTCTGTCTGTCTGTCTGTCTGTCTCTCTCTCCAGCTCCATCTGATCCACTGGAACACTACCATGTATCACAGTATTGATGAGGCAGTTGGAAAAAAGAATGGTATAGCCATTATTGCCTTATTTGTGCAGGTAATTTTCCTTCTCTGTGCCATGATCGTTTATTGTCTCTTAATTGCAGTTTCATTGAAATACTGCCTGATGGGTGAAACTATGGGTGTCAATTCCTCCCTTCAACAGCTATTACAGAAACAAAAGCAGACTGTCATTCTGTCAGTTATATTCTATGTATTTTGACAATACAAGCCCCTTTCATTTAAGCTGCAGATGCCACTTAAGTTTATGTTTTATAAGTGAATAAATTGAACTTATAAAAGTTGAACTGTGGTGAACTGAACTCATAATTCCTCTTCAAGCTTTTGGAACAAATATATAAAGGACTTCTGAGTCCTTCTGAGGACACTAATTATATGTTTGTTTCAAAAATATTGATGTGTGCATTGACCATACCTCAGGACAACCAGAATCTTGGTCAGTATCCTTGTGGAGGGAGCCTGCACATATACAGTTCTGTTCTAAGCCTAGTCTCCTTCAATTTGACATTTACCATGCATCAATCAGGATATAGCCAATCCTGGCAGTGTTCTAAAGCAGGGGTCTCCAACCTTGGCAACTTTAAGACTTGTGGACTTCAACTCCCATAATTCCACAGCCAGCTTTGCTGGCTGTGGAACTCGGGGAATTGAAGTCCACAAGTCTTAAAGTTGCCAAGGTTGGAGACCCCTGGTCTAAAGAGTGAGCCAGGTGGCAGTTTTCATAGTCTTTTGCTGGTAGAGTAGAAAGGGCTTTATTTAAAAAAAAAAAAAGATTATGATTTTACTTTTGTAGTAGATTTTTGTAACTTTTACTGTAGTCTTTGGAAATAATCATGTTTTCTTTCCCTCACACAAATACTAGATGGAAGCAAAAAATTAGAGTGTTCTGTATATCTTTGGTGCCATTTTGTAGTTATTTTGATTTGTGTAGTCCATGCACAGTTGGCATAATATACACTTTCCCCACTCCAGATAGTCTATATTACATTCATTTTTGTGTTAAATTTATATCCTGTATTTTGTCCTGAAGCTCAGGCTTGTTTACATATATAAATAAAATTAAGGAGTAATAAAACTTACTTCCATTTTTCCTCACATCAACAACCTTATGCTTGTTGGGCTGAGAAAGTGACAGGTTTGAGCTTTATGGTTGAGGATAGACTAGTTAAGGCATTAAGCTAAAAACTGGATATGAAGACTGTGAGATGTAGTCCCACCTTAGGCATGTAAACCTGCTTGGGTGAATTTGAGCCATTCATTCTCTCTCAGACCAATCTACCTCATAAGGTTGTTGATGTAGGGAAAATAGAAGGAAAAAGGAGAATTAGGTATGTTTGCTATCTTGACTTATTGATAAAAAAATAATAAAGATAATAAATAACTTTTGATGCTATGCAGATGAACTAGGATGCAATTTCTGAGGTTGCGGTAGTTTGGGACTTTTATTCAAGAAAGGTTTATTATGTTTTTGAATTATCCGTTTTGTTTCTTCTTCTGCCAAAAAATTAAACTTCCATTTTTCAGAAGCAGTTTCATTTATGGGAGTTCTCTAGGACCCCAAAAGGGTTTCTTAAAGTAGTTTTTGGGTTTTGTGTTGCTCCCCAACTTACAAGACAAATATAATAGAAGTTTGGAAGAGTGAAGGGATCATGGAACATGTCATGTCTGGAACTGCTGTAAACTTCCAATAATAGGATATAGGTGATATTTGACTTAGGGGCATTCACTTAATTATGGTTCAAAGCTATGATGGCCTTGGAAAAAGTAACTCATGATCCATATTTGCACTTTCAACCATTGCACACCTCCCCCAAGGTCATGTAATCACAATTCAGGTTCTTGGCAACTGGCTTATATTTATGACTGTTTTGTAGAGCCATGTGGTCATGATTTGCAACATTTTATGCCAATTTTTGGCAAAGAATACCCATGAGGAAGTTGAATTTGCTTAATGTCCATTGAAAAATTATTGTAAAAATGAGTCTGACTCAATTTATGATTGCAAAGACTTATGAGGAAAATTCCAGTCCCAATTGTGGTTGTAAATCAAGGATTACCTATAGCAGGGGTGCCAAACTCACATCGTCACAGTGCGTCACAGACGTATCGGGAGCTTTTCCCCCTTTGTTAAATTGGGCATGGGCGTGGTCAGCACGTGACGCATGTGGCCCTTGGGCCGGGAGTTTGACAGCCCTCACCTACAGTGTAATAGTGGATGACAAATAGAAATGCTTCTTTATGAACCATATTTGAATGCTATTTTGTAGACTTCTATTTCTCATATCTTAAATTCTTTGGAGACTTTGGCATTTGCTTGGAAAGATGTATGGCTTTAGTGCAGAGAGGACTGTTAAAAATAATGAAAATTGGGTCTCCTAAAGGACTCTATAATTGCTTTGGAAGCTGTTATCCAATTTCTTCAGATCTAACCTTGGAATTACTCAGAAAGTTGAATTAAATTGTTAAATAAATCTCTTTAACTTATTACTCCATCCCATTCTCCTTTCAATGTAATCTTTTTTTGGCAGGAGAAGTATTTTTTACTTTAATTGAAAATATCTCTTCACTTGGTCCTTAAGTGCTTCATGTCCTATGATTAAGAACCAATTGGGTGAATGCCAAATTCATTTCATGGAAAACACACACATTTATAAATACATGTTATATAATTACGAGCATCTAGATACAAATAACAATTGACTATCTAGGATGAGGTACATATTTCCACTTCTGTCAATATATTAAGTCAGTAGTTCCCACAAAAACCACTTTTACAGCTCCAAAGTAGAGCTAATGTACTGTCCATCCACAACAACAAATGCTAGTAAGAGCACAGTGATTTTGTATCTCATTTTATTTATATGAATTGATGCAGCAGAACCGTGTCTGTGAATCAGCAGGAGTGCTCTCTGCTGGTAGAACAAAAGAGTTAATTCCCATTTTCCCATGGCCCTCCTCCACATCATTAAATTTTGTTCAGATAGAACCTTTTTTTAATGGTGCTGGGGAAATTTTAAGTACTCTTCAATGAATGGACTTTTACAGAAATCTTTGATCAACCAAAGGATATGCCTATGCAGTCTGCTGCCTAGGTGCCAATTATTAACAAGCAACTTCAAGACCCGTCCTCTCTCCTCTTAGGGCTCTGTATATTTTAATGAGGATCTGCAAATGATAATTCACAGTAATCACTGCCAGAATTCTACAGGAACATATGGAGTTGTGCATGTTTGTGGGATATTTAAGAGTTGTAGATATTTGAATAGCTTTTCATCAAGGCTTGAGTCAAAACAGCCCAATTAGATTTTATGCTGATTAATAAAAACAATAATATTAATCAAATGTTTCTATTTATACGCTGGCCTTTCTAGTATCTATCATTTTCATATTGTGGCTTGGATTCAGAATGAAAGTTTCATTCTTATGAATGAAATGCTGTCCCATTTTAGAGCTGCTTCTACCTATAATCACTTGGATATATTTGCAGCTCAATTACTGGTAGTTACATGGTTCTAGTGTTTTATTCTTATGGCCAAACCAAACAAAATCCAACTAAACTGAGCACAGCAAATGTGCAAGATGTTGGTGAAGGTTGTTTAACTTATGCAAATGTTTCCTGCCCAGTTCATGCCTTTAAATCAGCTTCCAAAGTGTGCTTATATTTTTCATTTTTTTAATATCCAAAATTTTGAGAACAACCTTAATTTTGTGCAATAATCTGATGGAGTTTTGAATGTTCTCTCATTTCCCTTCCCAGAAACTGCACACTTTAACCTGAAAAGAATAGAAACTTAACTTCTGAACACATCCAACCAAAGGGAAGCGATCACTATTCTGTGTAACTGATTCCATCAAACTGTCTTCTCTAGTATAGAGCAGAGGTGTCAAACTCAATTTTATTGAGGGCAGCATCAGGGTTGTTTAACCTTGAGGGGCCAGAGTGTGTGTGGCCAGGGGGCGTGGCCAGCTCGACATCACTCATTGAGGCTCTTTTTGACCACGGTGGCCTCCTACAACCCTCTGCCAGCGAAAACGGAGCTCGGGGAGGCTGCGTGAAGCCTGTCTGAGCTCTGTTTTCACTGGCAGAGGCAACGTGTGCCAGTCCTTTGCTGTTTCCAGGACTAGCTCGCGGGCCTTGGGTTTGACATCCCTGTTATAGAGGTTTTATTTTCAGTTGGATTGTGCTCTTCTGTCATTTTAATCTGCTACTGTACATCCACCACCTTTGTTTTTTTAAAAAAATATTTTTATTAATGAAGTATAATAAAAATAATAAATCCAAACTTAGCACTAAGAACACTATTCACCAAGCATTCCATTTATTCTCATGTGAGCTTTATTACTGTTATACATTTCTATAGACCATCATTTATCTACACAGATCCAGAGGGGTATACTTTCAATCCCCTCTATCTTCCCATTTTTCTGATAACTCTTAGAAGGTGTTCTGTCATATACCTGATCCATATTCTTTGCATACACCACAATTCATCAGCATTTGTTTAAGTTCTTTATAACAGTGAATTATCGGTTTCTCTTTGTCTTTTATAGAACAAAGTTGTATCTGATGCTGTCTCTGATTCTGCGGTATCTGTTTTTTTTCCTTGAATAGTCTGCTTTATCTTCAAGGATCTAAAACCTGTTTTGTTTTTGTTTTGTTTTGTTTTGTAGCAGTGTAGAATGCCTTTTCTGTCCTTTGCTACTGGCTGTTACTCTAATCCACTGTCCTTGTTTTTCTTCCCCCACTTTATTGACAGTTTCTCCTATTATGTGTTTCTGTTGTGGGGGATTCATTTTCCTTAATTGATACATCATCTTATCATTCAAAATATGGCCATTTGCTATCCTGAACCATTGGTTTTTCTTCAAGGACTGCTATGAACTTGCTTTTGCTTCAAATACTATTTTCAGGCAGGAAGACAACTATGCCACAAGCATTGTGGGTCTTAATAGCCTATAGTTGTTTATTAATCTTCTTTTTTGCTTCTTAGGATACCATAGATATTAAAACTTTTATTTGTTCTTTTTCCCTTCTTGGTGTCTCACATTAGCTGATTGAACTTAACTTATTAGCATTCCCTTTAACTCATTCCTTGGAACCTTATATTCTTCATGTCTCTGCCAACATTTGTTTTTTCATTCAATTTCATTCAATTCGTTCAGTTTGTCAAGTCTGGCACACTAACAAAGGACCATAGATCTGGAGTAATAGAAGGACCTTCAATGAAACCAGCTGATTTTTTAAAATCCCATTCAAACTCAGTGTGGAATAGTTTTTTTTCTCTAATTCATACACATGTACATGCTTGCAATTAAGACATTATGGAATAACATTATAAATATACACATGACATGTGTTTTATATACAATTATATAAAAAGGTTGGATTAAAAAATCTAATAGTACTCATGATTAACTACCTTTATAGAATTGTGATGTATACATTATCTGCATGGAATCTTCAACTGCTGATTTTGCAGTTACTTTATAGCCTGTGTTGCATCATAGATAAGAAGTCCATGGCAGTTCATACCTTACTCAGTAAAGAATCATGCAAGGTCTTCTTGGATAATTAAATTACCGTATTTTTCGGAGTATAAGACGCACCGGAGTATAAGACGCACCTACCTTTATGGGTTTTTTTTAAAAAAGTTTTTTTTAATTTTTTAGACAAACATATACAAACATACAATGTATTTTCTTTGAACAGATTATTTGGCTGGTTCACAAATTTAAACAATGTTTAGTCTTTTCAATTAAATTTACAATTTCTATATTTCCTTTTTGCCATATTTATTCCTCATCTATTTTTTTAAAAAACCAATATTACCCTTCATCCTCATCTCTAATCTTAATCAAATTCAATTTTTCCCTTCTATACCATATTATAACCCTTCCTATTGTCATCTATTTTTATATCCATCCTCACATTGGTTAATTATTTAATATTACAATTGTTTAATACAAATTCAACATTTTTATATAAATCAATTAGTTATAACTATCTTTTTTGTATATTAATCAATATGAACATGAATATTCCAATTATTTCCATGCAATCCAATATCTTACAAATCAATTAATTATATTTACCAATAATAATAAACCAAATAATTTTCCCCATATATTCCTCCAAACCATAACTTAACCATTTCTGCTTTCAACACAATATAGAATTAATAGCATCTCAATTATTACAATTCCCTAGTTAAATAGACCTTTTTTGTTTTGTGTTTTAAAATCTTGAACTCTCCTCTTTTGCCCATTGTTTGCACCTACGTTTTTTGGTGAGCAAAAAGAAAAAGAAATCTCTCTCCCTGCCTCATTTTGTCACGTTGCAGCAGAGCCTGATTTACTTTCAGTTTTGCTTTAGCTAGGGGGAAAAAAAATCTGCTCAGCACTCTTTGCAGCTAGCAAAGAGCGTGCAAAACAAGAGTTTGGAAAAGAGCCTGCACAAAACAGCTGAGAGCAAATCAGCTGAGAGTCGGGAGGCCGATCTAATCAACTTGTGCTAATTAGCCTATGCAGAAGCTGAATGGGGCTGTTTTTTCTTGCTGTTTGCTTGCAAGGAGGTAAGTGCTGGGAGGCAGAGGCCAAAGGGTGGGGGCCAGTGGGTGGGCAGGGCTACATTCGGTGTATAAGACGCACCTAAATTTTCACCCCCTTTTGGGGAGTAAAAAGGTGCGTTTTATACATCGAAAAATACAGTACTCTTTCCTATTCTTCCTGACCCACTGAGTTTTATTTCCTTTTTTTCTCTGTTTTGTCCTTTCATAGCATATGTAAGTTAAATGAGGAAAGGACAAAACAGAGAAGAAAGAAATGAGACTCAGCATATCAAGAGTAGTGCAGACTAAGACCTTAAATCCAAGTACACTGTAAAATACTCTGGATAAGTCTGGTAGTTACTTCCTTGCAACCTGTCAAATAGCATTCTTGTTGTGAGGATATAGTAGCGGTAAGTTCCCTTGAACTCTTTAGAAGGAAGATGGTTTTTCATGTAAGAAACGATAACACAAATGTTTTGAATTTCACATAAGAATAATAACATATATACATAACGAATAACATTACTTGTTTTTAGTTTGATATACCAAAGTGTCAGAGAATAATGTGTTCTTTAACCTATTTCAGAGGTAGAATAACCTCTATTATATTTCAGTATTTATTATTGGTTTTATTTCAGATAGGAAAGGAACACTCAGGCCTAAAGGCTGTGACTGAGATTCTGCAAGACATTCAGTATAAGGTAAAATATCTTCAATATACAACTGGGGATCAGGGACTTAATGTGATCTGAATTTGTGCATGGAATGTATAGCAGTCATTTATTTAATTTACTTATACTTCTCTTTTCTCCTCAACTAAATATTCAAAATATTGAAATATCAATTGCAATTCTATATTAAAAATCATATTTGATATTAACATTGATTAATAAAAAAGAGAAACATCTTTATAATCAAGACAAGAGGCAGCTAAAATGTAAACTTTAATTTGATAACAATGAAAATATGCTTAATTTGCAAATATGCTTCCAGTTTAGAAGCCATAAACAACTTTAGAGATTTTAATGTTTTTAGTGTTTTAATGTTTTTACTGTTTTTAGTGTTTTAAACTGTTTTTAGGATTTTAATTGTAATATATGTTTCTGAATTTTGAGCCACCCAAAGTCTATAGAAATCAATCAAACAAACAAACGAGCAAACAAACAAACAAAGCTAAAAATCTATAAGCGCTCCAAAATAGGGACCTGCTTTTCAGGTGTAGTAAAAATAAGCTATCTCACAATTCACAATTCCAGTTTACCATGAACATGTCTGTTTTATCTGGATTTAACTTTAATTTGTTCTGTGTCTTCTAGTTATTATTGAACTTAGGCAATTATATATGGTAGTAGCATTGATGGATTTGGATTCTAAAATTCTATAGGCCTACTGATGATACCCCTTCCAAAAGCCTGGATAACCCTACCACTACCCCAAATAAACTTGAACAGAAGGGAAGCAAAATGAAATCATAAGGCTCATCATACCTCAGTATCAACATACCTTCAGAGCTTGCCTTGAGAGAAAGGAAAAGAACTCTTGCAAAATAATGACCCCAAAGATCAATCTTTCCAGACAGTTCAAAACTTTACCATTCGTGAATAATCTTCTACTATAGCTCTGTGTAGGAATTTTAGATACTGAACCTGCAGTAAACATTTACAGTAGGGAAGATTTTCCAGACGCTTTGTAACTATATTGGTTTCCATGTTACTAGAATTGGATTATGTGAAACATTTAATTGTATGTTTTGAAGATTCTACATTTGTAGTATCCAAACAGCCCTCTCTAGATTAAGTCATTATTTTCAATTAAAGAGTATTTCAATTTTCAATAAAATTTCAATCACTTCGATATTGTCAGAGATTGATAGATATCTTAAGAGTAACCAAGTCCATCCTGAACAATGATGTGACATTTTGAACCTTCCTTCCTTCCTTCCTTCCTTCCTTCCTTCCTTCCTTCCTTCCT
>WNWU01000003.1:32557833-32588212 GCA_012654045.1 Ptyas mucosa | reverse complement strand
CCTTCCTTCCTTCCTTCCTTCCTTCCTTCCTTCCTTCCTTCCTTCCTTCCTTCCTTTTAAAGTACTGCAGAAATTACAATACACTTTTCCCTAAGTTCACAACTTTTTTTATTTAAAAACTAGAAACAATCTGGATTCTATTAACTTTTCAGGGCAACTCCAAGACAATACCTTGCTTCAATCCTAACACATTATTACCAGGTGAGTACTTTTTTTGGGGCCACAAATTTTTTGTACACACTAAACACTTGCTTTTTAATTTTGTTAATAGTTAGAGTCTTTGCATAAAAATGGGATATGAATCAAATTAAACTGCTGTCAAGTTATCAACTTTGACCAACAGTTTTGACTTAACTGAATTATTAACAAATATAGCCCTGAACACAAAACACTTCAGCATTCTGTAATAATCTAGTTATACTGTAGCTTCAGTTAGTCATTCTCAGAGTAGCAATTCATTCTCATTAAGAGATCATCAGGATCGGAATACTGGTATAGCCCATTATATCAAAAGTTTTGAGGAAAACATTATGGGTGGAATACTCACCAAGTAACATTTCTACTCTTCACAGAATTGAATCATAGTTTTCAAAACATTTGTCCTTGTATTACATCAAAGTATAATACCAATAGAATTCAGGCAGGTAATATCTCAGTTGGCAATTATATATATAATAGTTTCACAGTACATTTATTGTGTCCGTATTCTGGAATTATTTTTTTTAGGTTGGAAATAAAGTAAGTTACTGTTCTTTCTATAGACATATGAAAATATTATGAATGGAATGTATGAGGGTTAGGGTTTGTTTTTTTTTGCCCAGGACTACTTGGCAGAATGTAATTGAGGTTCGGAGTTTTACACTTATATTTTCCATGCACCATAAGTAAGAAATACATGCTTACAGAGAACTAAATATACAAAAGTATGAAGGCTATTGCTTAACGCATTGTAAGCCGCCCTGAGTCTCCGGAGAAGGGTGGCATATAAATCAAATTTTAAAAAAAAACAACTAACCGGACTTGCAGGACATTGTGAGGTCTTGGGACTCTTCCTTTGTCATTGTCCAAGTATTGTTGATATTTAAATAAATATGTATTTCTTAACACAGTTGAGCACACAAGGTTTCATTAATTAAAAATCATAAATCTCAAATAATATAGGTAAACCTGTTGTAATAGAAAGGTTTGCTGTTTGGAGAAAATACAAAACATCATAATATCCATAAACATTATTTACCATTATTAAAATTAAGAGAAAAAGACATAAAAAAGGGACATAATTGAAACAAAAATCTCCTTATTAGTCATCTAATACCTAGACAGGTAGTATTTTTGAGTGATTCTTTTCTTCATTCCCAAGGACACAGATTTGAGAAATCTGTGACTATATTGGCACATTCTTGGGGCAATGTATCCAGGGGTGAAATGCTAGCAGTTTGCACTGGTTCAGGTGAACTGATAGTAATAAAAGCTACCGGTTCATCTGAACTGGTATTTCCGACAACCAGCTGTGCTGCGTGATTTATATTGGCTAGAAAGCAGGAAATCCTGCTTTCTATAGAATCTAAATCACGTGGCACAGTTGTTCTCCCCCCCATTGTTCTACTAACCTTCAAAGGGCTCCTTTTTCTGTGCGAAGCCTGTGTTTGGTGCACACTGTGCATACATGCACACGCAGCATGTGTTTGGCGTGCACTGTGCATGCGCGGGCAGCAAACCAGTGGCAACCCACGGAGGATTTCACCACTGAATGCATCAATAGTTTTCCTTGTAATTAATCCACTTTAAGGTGATGAACATGATGGATGCCATTATGGATAGAATAGATAGAATTATGAGCAAATTCAACTGGAATAAAATAAAGAGTCACAAAGGAATTAAATCTGATAAAGTCAATGCATTCCATCAATCTCTAGATAACTCTGGATCCAGTTTGGTTCTTTTGAACTTTAATTAACTGATATACGTGTATGTGTGATTTTGATTATTATTTCCAGGCATTTCATAGCATTTTAGAAAAGAACACAAACATTTCATGAATTTTGGTTATTTTACAAGTTTTCAGCAATGATGATCATAATGATAATGATGATGATGATGATGATGATGATAATAATGATAATAATAATGATGATGATGATGATGATACTACTACTACTACTACTACTACTACTAATAATAATAATAATATCTACACGATTATGGATGAAACTTGTACCAGGGATACCCATTGTCATCGCAGCACTTGGTATCATGTCCAAGAATTTTATAAAATACATCAAAAAATTGCGGCTTCCTGCAATAACATCAGCAGAACTGCAAAAAAACTGAGCTACTCGGAACATTGTACATTTTAAGAAGATACTTGGTTGAGACCTAGGATGCTGGCAGCAACCCGTATCAACCATTAGTGCCAGTCAGTGGTATTTGTGATACCATTTTAAATGTTCAGTTGACTGAGTTTCATGGTTAATGGATGAGGATAATGATGATGATGATGATAATGGAGGTGAACAAGGGAAACCTCTTGAAAACAATGAGATTGAAAGCAGAATATCAAAAGGGAACAAAAGAAGCCTATGCACAGTCAATAGCACTGTGAAGGAAAGGCAGACACAAAATGGAGCTGGTTGAGACCAGGGGTGCTGAAGAAAGAAACTGGAGGCTTCATTTTGGCTGCTCAAGAACAAGCCTTTCAAACTAATTCCATGAAAACAAAATTCAACACATCAGTAACAACAGCAAATATTGCTTATGCAATGAGAAAGATGAATCAGTGGTTCACCTTATCAGTGGCTGCAGCAAAATTTCACAGACTGATTATCTACAACATCATGATCAAATTGCCAAAATCATACATTGCAAGCTTTGCCAGAAGTTTGGGTTTGAATGTAGTAAAAATCACTGGGAACACCAAGTTGAAAAAGTTCTTGAAAATGAACAGGTGGAAATTCCGGTGGAACTTTTGGATCCAAACAGACAAACTTCTGGCCCACAATATGCCTGACATCACTATTGTGGAAAAGAAATAAAATTTATTGCTATCGCAATACCAGGTGATGCACGAATTGAAGAGAAACAGCTACAAAAAATTATGAAATATTGTGATTTCCACATTGAAGTTGAGTGACTGAGGAGGAAGAAATCAATGGTTGTTCCAAAAGTCATAGGAGCCCTTAGAGCAGGGGTATCAAACTCGCATCGTCATGGCGGCATCACGTGATGTATCGTGACTTTTTTCTGTTTGCTAAACTGGCATGGGTGTGGCCAGTGCATGACGCATCTGGTCCGCAGGCTGCGAGTTTGACAGCCCTGCCTTAGAGCAATACCCAAAGGATTGCCTAGATACATGGACATTTTGAACTTATTAGCACTGAATATTCTGACTGCAAAAAAACTGCCTATATACTCAGACATTACTTTAAAAGCTCTTAGGTCCTTGGTTAGTACTTGAACTGTTAAATTTTTACCACTCCCAGGCTGTGAATCGAATTGAAGATTAAATCTTAAATAATAATATTAAACAGCACCTAATGTCTGTTCCTTTGGATTTAAATAACATATTTTCTACTTAAAACTACAGGATAGATGGTAAAATTGGCTGACATATTCCAACCCTAGTTTTCGTCTGACTTTAAACTTTTTAAACATCTTTTCTAATTTCTACAGTAGCACCAATATTGAGATTAATCTGCACAGTTGTTTGATCTGTAGTTTATAACAACCACTTTCCTCCTCTTTGACCTTCAGCATTATTTGTTTGTAATGGAAGAACACCCTTCATCTGTTTTTAAATTTTGTCCCTCTAGTTTAAGTACATTAGATAATTGCATGACAGTGTTTTTCAACCAAACATGGTAAAGTTTTATACATATTTTCTTAGTAATAGATTTCAGTAGGAATTAGATAACTATTTACATGTGAGGAAGCTCTATTGAACATGGTAGGAACTTCAAGAACATATGCAAAAGAAAAATTGTTAGGAAGAAAAGGTCAGCAGCATTAAATTTGTACACTTGTTTAGGATTATTCTGAAAAGTGAAAGAAGACGATTAAAACTGAAGCTGTTAGTAGTGGGTTGGAAATGAAAGCTATGTAGGCACAAAACATCATAAAAGCCAATTTGCACAAATATCACACATCCATGTCTTGAGTTCAGTGCAATAGGTGAAGTTTGGATAACTGGGCTATTTCAGAGATTTTTCTTGTTAGAAGTTCATATGGATGTCCACAATTGGAGGTACCAAATTAGAGGAAGCATTGTGGTTGCTCTGCTTTCTGTTTGAAATGTTTCTAATGGAAAGGATTGCTTTTATAAGAACTATTCTCGGAAGCATATCACCATGTTTTCTGTTGCATTCTGCTAGAAAATCAGTCTACACCAACCTCTCTGTGCTGCAAGATGATCTAGGGATCAAATCCTGCAGGTTGCACTTTTATGAGATACATCCTAGAGACTGTTTGAACAGCTGTTGGTTGCATGCAGTAAAATGATTTCATTTCTTCAAGTATGTTTACATTATTGCTTTCAAACCAAGATATTCATTCAATTTCAGATCCACTGCTAAGAGACTATTGGGTGTATGAAGGCTCTCTCACGGTCCCACCCTGCGGTGAAGGTGTTACGTGGATTTTATTTAGATATCCTTTAACTGTATCCCAAGTTCAGGTAATGGTTGTTCTTATGACCACAGCCTGAAATTCTCAGTGAAAGGTTACAACATGCAAATATATTGCAAGGCATTACACTTGCTTTTTCTTGGAAATCTCATTAAATTGACCAGTTTATGGCTTTTAAAATAAAGGTTAAATAATTTGTGTTATTAAAATGGAAAGGTCAGAAATGAAAAACTGTTGTTACCATTTTGTTCGTGTATTATAAAAATAAAAACGTACTATGAAAGAAAAACAGAAAAGTAGAGGGGAAAAGAGAAATAAATAAATAAATAAATGCTCAGCAGTTTTCTTTAAAAAAAACCTTTATGCTTGTTTCCCTTAAAATAAGCACTAGCAGATGTTTGAACAGATGTGCAAAATAACCTTATTTGTGTACTGGGGACTTAATGCAATACTAACCAGTAGCTGCTGGCTAGTTTTGCTCTCCAGAGTCATTTCAACCAGTGCCAGCATGTTCCATAGCTGACACAGAACTCATGTGAGTCTAGGTGACAATTACATGCAATTCTCTCTTCATGAGAAACTTTGGTTTCTGCCTCTCCGGAAGGACTTTTTTTTAATTGACTGATATTTTCTCACTAGCATGATACAATAATTCTAGAATAATTTTTCTCCTTTTTTTCTGATTTGCTTTTTCTCTCCCATGTTCCAAAAATAAGACTGAAACATACTCAAGAAGCTATCTTCATGTATTTCTGATATTTTAATATCCTTTTCCTATTTGAAATGTAACTCCCTATCTCAACTGCAGGGTGCATAATCTGGAGCCGTCCATTATGAATCTAAATAATTTCTGGCTAGAGTTCCATTAGATTTGTTTTCCAAAATTAAAAAAAAAATCCGATCATAAAGAACTTAAATCTTTATTCAGAATGTCAGGTCCTGCTGGAAAAGAAGATACGTTTTAATAGTACACTATATCTAACGTTGAATTAATAAATGTATTTTAGTATTTTTTCTTCATTTCAACTCTTTGGGCTTAAAAACTTCATCCATATAAAGGAAAACTACTAAATTGAAAATAAATTCCCTAAAGAAATCATTTGCTTACATTGTCCCAGTGATTCATTTTAAAAGCATATTGTTCTGTGGAAGAGTTAGTTTTGCCTACTTCTCATAAACCCTTTCTTTCTTTATTTTTCTGTTTTTAAAACATCAATTTTGTCCTGGTTTTTCAAAATTGGGTTATCTCCTTGTGAAATACAAGGTTCATGTTATGATTAAGCAAGAATAGATTATCAAAGCTTAGTCTTCAGTTAGAATAGCCAGGTGG
The DNA here is from genome assembly GCA_012654045.1 of Ptyas mucosa. NCBI lineage: Eukaryota > Metazoa > Chordata > Lepidosauria > Squamata > Colubridae > Ptyas > Ptyas mucosa. The sequence continues at coordinate 32,582,262 of WNWU01000003.1, read as the reverse complement.
CTTTGATGTAGTTGGTTCATTTCAGCCTTGTAATCATGTCATAAAACAAAGGAATAGAAACCTGTTGAAATGTTGGCACATTGCCAAGTTCATAATGGATTTCCCCCCCCCATTTCTATTTTAATCCAATTTCTGTTTCAAATGATCACTAGTTTCATACAGTAAAGTCTATAATACCTCAAAAGCCTTCCTTAGAATGTTCCAAAAGATGATAAGAAATTGTAAATTTTAATGTGAGAAGAGGGGAAATGAACTAATGCATGGGGAGTATCTGATACACTTTCTTTAATTTATTTTAGTTACTGTATATACTCGAGTATAAGCCGACCCGAATATAAGCCGAGGCACCTAATTTTACCACAAAAAACTGGGAAAACGTATTGACTCGAGTATAAGCCTAGGGTGGGAAATGCAGCAGCTACTGGTAAATTTCAAAATAAAAATAGATACCAATAAAATTACATTAATTGAGGCATCGGTAGGTTAAATGTCTTTGATTTCACAGAAAAACAGTAAACTAGCTCTGTAAGTGGAAAAGAGAATCAATAAAAACAATATGGTATCAACAATAACCTAAAAAGTACTGTATATGAGTTGGGTAGCTATATAAATTTGTTTAATAAATACAATGGGAAAGGTCTTTGGGGATTCCAGAATTTACATGGCACTAATTGGATTAGTGGACCCTCCCCATGCCCCATTTTACCTTTAGCAAGCCTCCCTGCATCCAAAACGGTTGCAGGAAAAAAGGCATTTTTTCTTCACTCGAGTATAAGCTGAGGGGGGCTTTTTTCAGCATAAAAAATGTGCTGAAAAACTCGGTTTATACTCGATTATATACGGTAATTTTAATTCAGTTTAAATATATTCTTGGTTACATGTTTTTTTTAAAGCTTTGTATGTCATAACAATTGAAATGGTGGGATCAGTGGTGGGTTGCCCCCGATTTGGACTGGTTCACAAGAACCGGTAGTAAAACCGGTGAGAGGCTGTGCCCACCGCCCCGGATGTCATCATAGGCGATCTGTGCATGCACAGAAGCGATCCCATTGCGAACCAGTAGTAAAGGTAAGTAGAACCCACCCATGGGTGGGATGTATGTTAAAGAGAGGAAAAATAAATAGAATCTTTAACAGTGTAACTACTAATTGAGGGAGTCAAATGTCCATTTCCTTGTTTTATTAGATAGAAGAGTTTCGAGGACTGAGGAATCATATTAAAGGAGCGGAGCTCCTAGAAGGTTGTGATGGAAATTTAGGAGATAATTTCAGACCAACACAGCCACTTAATGACAGAGTCATAAGGGCTGCTTTCCAGTAGCAGGTACAAATAATTAAAAAAAGAAAAATAAATAAAATCAAAATATAGGTAAGTGAAAAATGAAAATACTGACTTGTATAAAATATGACTTCTGTGCTAACTTCAGCATAATTTCCATTAAAGATATATTCATTTCTTTTGGAGAAGTGGAAGTGTATAATATCTGTACATAGTGTTTTGACCAAATTTTAAATGTGATATGAAGTCATTTTTAGAGTCAAAGAATCACAGAGCTGAAAGAGGACATTTATGCCTTAAATCTAATTTTGCACTGTGCAAAAAGTCTTAATATAGAATTCCCTGGCAAATAACAATTTGGCCCCTTTGTTGTAACATATCCAGTGAAAAGGAGCTGATCTCCTCTTTGACTAATTGTTTTTATTTTTGTCAACAAATTATTCTTACTATTACAATTTTTTCTCTAATATTTATATTTCTGAATATTTTTTCCAATATTAGGAAAATATTTCTTAATATTTCTTAATATTTTACTTTAATTTAAATCCATTATTCTGTGTTCTGTACTTTGGAATGGCAGAAAATAAACCTTAACCTTTGTCGGATGCTCTTTTCAGACATGTGAGGAATGGTGTCATGTTCCAGACCTGCCAATATTCTTCTCTTCTTAAATGTCTAATTATTGTTGTTGATAACTTTTAGGGCAGGTCCTTATAATGTAGCTTATACAAATAGTTCTTGACTTAGTAACCATCACTTAACAACTGCTGTGTTCACTTAACAACCATGGATTCGCTTATCAGCTATTGTGATATATCCTAACAATGACAACAAAAAATGGTAAAATCAAATCTGGTCCCTTGACTTATGACCGCAATGACTTAAAACAAGAAATTTACTCCCAATTGTGGTCATAAATTGAGGACTACTTGTAACTACAAATCTAAAAGTAATGAATTTTATTGTTTAAAAGGATCACATAACATTAACTATCCTTACAGCGTGCTTAGCTGGAAGCTAGGAGGTTAAGAAAATTGTTTTATGGTGGCAGGGGTATCATCTCAATGAATTGCCCTGTGCCCAATTTTATGATGGGCCAAGCAGCAGAATTTCAAATTGGAATGATAATAATTAGTCTACAAAATGCTGGCCTTATAAATGGTATCATAATTCATATACTTTTTATTGTCATAATGGACAAAATAAAGGGCACGGCTAAATTATTAAATTTTACAAGATTCCTTTCCTTAATCTTGCTTCTTCAGCAGTTCTGGGTGTAACAAGATGAGATGGTAGAGCTCCATTATTGGATTATATTCTGTTCAAAGCAACTTCAGGAAATGCATTGGGAGCACAATACTGAGAAAGATGAAAAGTAATGTTTTTCCCACTGCACCATTTTAAAATGTAAATCCTCTCAGTTGTTGCTCTTTGTTTTATTAGGGAATAAATGTTTCTCAGTGTTTCCCCTACTGAGGGAAATAGTGATGGAAATCGGGAAAATTGCCACATAGGAAAATTTGAAGGGAAAGTTTTAAATCTTTTATTCCGGCAAAGTGTCAGTTCAATATGGGATGTTCAATAGTTGATTTTGAAATAAATAATAAAGCTGATTTTGGATCTCCAACATATCATTTAGCTTGTTTTTGTCTGAGAAGAAATGAAGGTTACATTGGCTGCGATTTTTAAAATAACTTGCAATTTTAGAAGCTAATAATAGAACTGAATATGGAATATATTAATATTCATGGAAGGGGATATTCAGTTAGAATTGTAGAATATAAATGTCAAGTTTTTCATATTATTTTATCCCACACTGGTTCAAATATTTAACCTTATATCAAACTGTATTTAGTGATTATGCATTATTTTGTATTTTGGATGCACATCACAAACATGCTAGACAAAATTACAGACTAATGGAGTTTCTGCTGAATTTGCCTCTATCTATGGTTGCAAATTAGTCTAAGAATTCATTTGGACATTGCACTAAGCCATAACAAAGCAGTAAAGCTAGTGCATGATATTCAAATCATGCTCTTCGCTTACTTTTCTAGAAGTAGCTAACCACAAATGGATTTGCATCTGTACCTTGCTAACTGTATTGCACAAACCATGAACTCTAACTTACAACTTTGGCTTGTTCAAGTAGGAATTTTAATTACACAATGAACAATATAATAACCATGTTACACTATGTCCTTTTTCATTTCCCAGACCCTTGATTCTGATCTGAGCCAGTTGATCTTGTCTGAAGATTTTGTGATCATGGGACCTGCCTAAAAGCTATTAAAAAGAGTCACCCTAGAATTATTTCTGAATAATGGATCCCATTGCTGGATACTTTCCTGAAGATACTAAACTGAATTTTCCTAGCAAGGAGTATGAACTTCCCTTTCAACTGACATATTGACTTAATATGATTTGCTTCAGTAGAGATGGCGGAAGATATAATGTGGAGCGATTCATCATTCATCAACTGCACAAGGATATAATCTTGAAGACTGTTTTTTTTTTATCTAAAGGCTGACAATAGTTTTGAGACTACATTGTCATTTAAGAGCTTACATAATTTTAGGTTTATATTGGAATAAAGATCTGTGATATTGCCCAAGGTTTTGTGGAGCTCACTTTTTTTTAACCTTGATTTTCATGCTACTACTTGCTTGTTGGCATCTATAGTTTTCCAACTGCTTCAAGTCAATTCCAATACTCTGCATTGATTGAATGTATATTCACTTGGTGTAGGACTGCTTGTGACTGAATGTAGTATATGTGCACGTTAATGTTGTTTTATGAAAACTGAATTTAATGACTTCCTATAAAGGAGAAGTGATTGAATCTATTTCTGTTATGAGCCCTTTTATGTTCTGTCCTAGGAAGCAAAGCACCTAACAGTGGAACTGAAGATAATTTGATGTGTCCAGTGACAAATAGCAGTGGAATTACTTCATCCTGGGAGTGCTATGAAGATTGTGTTTGTCACATTGACACAAATTGTCACATAAAGGCCCGATGTGAGAAAAATATTTTGTTAGTTTGTTAGTAATTGATGGTTGTAGAATCTGTTGTGTTAAATCACTCATTCTTAAAACACTTCAAAGTGTTTTAATACTTAATTCCCTTTCTACCTTCCACCCAAAATAAGATATGTAGGACACTCATATTTATGTTGTGATATGTGATATGGATAAAAGATGAAAAGGGATACTTCAAAGGACTTAAATTTACAGAGTACCTTCTTTTAAATATGTATGTATTTTCATGCTTGTATCATTCTGACACAATATAAATTATTCACAGTAATAACTTATCACAATAACACACAGAGGATTTTGCAGATTGCAGTTACTGAACATGCACTTACACATGAGCGTTTGATATATCTTATGAAAGAAAGCATACCCATGAAGAATTTATGAGAAAGAATGAACTATTCAATTATTTTGTGTTTGTTTTCTGGATCTAAAATAGTTCCTTCTTCTTTAAAAACTGTCCTGAAAAGAAAGACTAATTTAGCAGAGGGATTTATTCTTTAAGAAAACAATAAAAAGTTAAACTCAGAACTTCTTGAATAAAGAAGAGTAGAGATTAATCTAGGGTTCCTGATTAATCCAAAGATTGTCAGAGGAACTGAAAATCTTGTCCAATAAAGAAACAAACCTGGAAAGTAGAACTAAAGATGCAAGAGAGCAGGATGGGGACAAAAATTTCCAGAAATAAATTTGCAGTTAGTCCTGATTTAACAGCAGTAATGGAGACTGGAATTTCCACTGCTAAGCAATGCATTTGTAATATATGACATCGTAAGACTGCATTGCTTAGTGATGGCAATTCTGACCATCCCTATTGCTATTGTTAAATGAGGATCATGGGTGGTGAAGTGACAAGACTGAGTGGCTCACAAGCTGGCCAGAAGGTGGCTAATTGGCTGGTGTGATGCATTGCAAGCATGGTCATGTAGGGCATGGCTGCTGCCAAGAGTGGAAAACCCAGGTGATTGCCATGGCACAACAGAAGTGGGGGGGAACTCTTGCCTGAGACAGGAGTGTGCACACTTGGCTCATAGTTTGTAGATGGGCTCCGCAGGAGAAAAAGTAGTGAGAGTGGTACTGATTTACAGGAGTGACTTATGACCATTGACTTTGCTTGTAGAAGCTGGCAGGGAAGGTTGCAAACAATGATCAGGTGACCACAGGACACTGCAACTGTTGTGTGAGCCAGTTGTTAGCAGCCCAAATTGTAATCACATGATGGAGAGAGGTCGACCAGAACTTTGGGGACCAGTCATAAGTACCATTTGTTCAGCACCATCCTAACTTTGAATGGTTGCTGAATGAGTGGTTGTTAATTGAAGCATCAAAAAAGTCACTGTGGAGAACTGCAATGCATTGAGACCAGAGGCATTAAATGGAAAGAAATGGAAACTTCTGCAGTGAAGACTGTTGGTATAACTGAATAAACTTCTCCTCTATCATATTTTATTTGCTATTTGTTTGAGGAGGAATTTTGAAGCAACTTCTGAAAACTTCTGGTCTTCTCTTGCAAGTGACATTTTTAATATACTGATTCTATGGGGCAGAATAATGGGACAGATTAGCATGACAGAAACACCTCCTTTTCTTCAATTGGATTACCTCTATAAAACCAACCAATTATTTCACGGTTTTAAGTGGAGACTTCTGAAGAATTGAAGAAGCTTCTTAGATGAGAAACGAAAACTTTAAAAAAAAATAACACAAAATCCAGTTGCCTTTTGGAAAAATCTCCTTTGGGTGAACTTACAGTATACACTAGTTTGTTCTCTGTCAAATATTTTTTACTTGGTATTGGTGTATAGATTAACTTTTTCCAATCAGCTGACAATTATGTTATAACTCAGATTTGCTGATATATTTTAGTTAGAGTCTTTACATATTCTTCTGTTGCTTGCCATATTTCTGAAGAAATTCTATCTATTCCTGTAGCTTTTTGACTTGGCACTAACTGGGGTGCTGATCTGACTTTATATTTTAGTACCAGAGATTCTTATAAAAAGGGAATATCTTTCAAGGTAGCTTAGATATTAATACTTCTGCCATACAGAATTTCAGCATATGCCTTCCATCTTTCTTAGTTTTTTTTTTTTTTAAATTTGATTTATATGCCGCCCTTCTCCGGAGACTCAGGGCGGCTTACAGTGCGTTAAGCAATAGCCTTCATACTTTTGTATATTTATACAAAGTCAGCTTATTGCCCCCACAATCTGGGTCCTCATTTTACCCACCTTAGAAAGGATGGAAGGCTGAGTCAACCTTGAGCCTGGTGGGATTCGAACTTGCAGTAATTGCAAGCAGCAGATGTTAATAGATGTTAATAACAGGGTGCTTTAAACCACTGTACTACAGGCTCTGTCTAGTTACTCTTTTAATCAATTATTATCTATCTACTGCTGTTCTTTTACATACCAATTCAAAATTGGAGCCTCTTTCTGAGTTCAGAGATCTTTGGAAGGCTTTCCTTGTTTTTTCCTGTCTCTTTTAATTTTTGATGCCTTTACAGATATTGTAATTTCTAACAGCTCTCTGAAATTCTTTGTTAAATTATTTTCCTAGATCTTTGTCTTTCTTGGCCTTGGATTTCTCTTCTAGGCAATTTCCATCATTAATTCTTGGTCTTTGGCAGTCTCTTTTCAAATTCTTCATTAACAACTTCTTTGATTTTTTTCTGGTTTTCTTCTAGTTCTCGATCAATGAGGTTCAGGAATTCCAAGTGATTCTTGGTATTTTTCTTGAAAATGGTGGTATAAGATCAAGAATATATCATGCCCAATTCTAATGTATTAGATACATTAACCATGTATCATTCTAAGCCTCATCAAATGAAAAAGTGTATAATATAAAAATCATCAGATATGAACTAAAGAAGCAAGTTTACTAGAATAAGAATACAAAAAAAAAGCCAATATAATTTCAAATGTAAAAGCAATAAGTTAGCCTGATGCAGTTATATAACTAAAAAAGATAATGTGACACTAAAGTGTTATTTTTTATATGTTAATACAATCAGAGATTAATTTTTACAGAAGAATAAAGGAACATACATTGATGTAATAAATTTTAAATTAGGCCAAGTAATTTGTATTACTTCATGTTCTATATACTACTTTTAATAAAATTCATTTTTTATGAATTATTTACAGGCAAGTTTCATTTCTTTAATACTAGGAATATATTTCTTATATCATTTCAGTTTCATTTAGTTTTATTTTGGAAGGAGAACTCAGCTTGAACAAGTATATAATGTTTAAATACAATTATGGACTAATTAGCTACTCAATCACTCTTACATAACACCAGGGACTGGCAAGAAATAATGGAGCTATTGTACACAAGTATATAAGAGAGCTGTGTTAATTAGTTTAGTGCTAATTGAGGCCCAGAAAGTATATGCTTGTCCTAAGAGATTTTAGCAAAAGCCATTATAATTGCAGTGTTGCAGCTTAACTTTTTATATCTTGACATGGAACTTGTACACTAGGCCATGTTCTAAATTAAGTGATATATTTCTGTTTTCTTGTAAATACTTACCATAGTTAATATTTTCTCAGAACTTTTTTCAGCGCTCTCTGGCATTAAAGTTCTTCTACAATCAATAGTCAAATAATGTGCCTTTTACTCACATTAAAAAAGGTGATGATTTAAAAAGCACAATAATATAAGTGATCAGAAATTTGCAGAATAGGAATTATTACAGAAACTCAGTCATGTTTAGAAGATACAAAGGACAAATATCATCCCATCCAACTACAGGCATGGTCAAACAGACAATGAAAACATAAGTGTGTTGTCTAATGACAATGAAGTCTTTATAAAATCTTAATAAAATGTGTGCAGTGTTTTGCTTCACTGGACTACATTCATTTTACCAAATGGAAAACTGGTGAGACTGAAAAACTATTAATTTGATCAAGAAACCAAATCTTTCATGGTAGAGAGAAAGGCACCTGTGAGATTTTTGGTCTTTTGCAGGAATTGTTTACTCCACTTCCTAATAGTCCAAGCTTTAATTTAAAAACTGTTTTGAAAATGGCTGCCCTGAAGAGTTACTGCCAAAGGGTGTACGTCCATTTTAGAAAATGTTGCTCTTTAGCCTAATTGTAACTTGACTTCATGTGGGTATGTGTCAGAGAGGAAAGTAAGTTGCTGCTCTTTGCAGATTTCCTTATCACACTCATCATATTTGCCCTCTTGCTATCATCTCTGTCAATTTTCTCATCCAGTTCATATGAATCTTCCTTATCTAAGTTTTAGATATGTGCACAATTTCTCTGCTGCATGCCGCCACTCTATCTTCTTGCTGCTAGTGTTTTTCTTCATTCAGTTTCCCTGCGTTATCGTTCTCCATCCTCACCTTTTTCCCATACTCTACTTCTTTCTGCATGTCTTGTTTCACCCTTCTTCATCCTCAACCCACCTTCTCTGCATTTACTTTCCTCTCTGTCCTCAGCCATAGAAATTAGTGGTTGTTCAGAGCCATAGAATTGGAAGTGGGGGACAACCATTCTTTGAACCACATTGTACTCCTGGGCAATGACTTCATGGCTATTGATGGCAACTGGAAATTTAGAATTAAACCCAACTGATTCTTCCCAGTAACAATAGACTGCAGAATATTTTTAGGGCTGAAATGAAAATGATCAATAGTTTGTGTTATGATAAAAAATTAGGTATTCAAAGGGAAAAATTAAATAGAAGCAAAGAATACTAGAATACTAGGATCACATTCAACTTTCACTTACAGAAGTGGCTTAATGATATTAAAATTAAGACAGCCAGTCTAGAGACCAACTCCTACACTGCATCCCTATGAATATTTACTTGGATATCAATAAATACATAAAGTAGTCTGAATGTTTTCTTGGTGTGTGTATACACCAAGAATTCCTTATTCCACATATAGTTCCCTTGAGCAAAAACAGTACAAGGAAAAATAATTATTGTTAAAATAGATCGATGTAATCTATAAAGCATAAGGTTGACCTAGAAGTTGCTGAGGCGATCTGGGTGACAATATATTAAAGATAAAGTTTGAGGAATGTGATGACCTAATGACTCTCAGCATTATTACACGAACTAAATGAATAATCCCCAGTGGAAATTTTGCACAATACGTCACTTTTTAATCCGTCACAGAACTCACTTTTCCAATTTTATATAAAAGATTTCAGTGATATGAACATATCCATAACAATTCTATATTCCATTCAAAATGTAGTTGTTTCACTTTTCTGTTTCTCTTCAAAATGGAGACTTGAGATTGCACTTGGAAAGATGATCTGGAATAAAAATTGCTAGCCAAAGAAAAAATTCTATAAATTCCCAAATGAAAAGGTTTCGCTAAAAAAGTCAGAAATACATGAAAAAAATGTTCATACGAGTTCTACCACATTTCCATCTGTAGATTTTCTTCTGACTTAGACTGTTGTGAGACAGGGCCATCAGATCTGCCATGCCACAGAAGAATCTATGTCAAACCTTCTATCCTGCTGTCACGAAACTCTTTTCAGTCTTCACTGTCTCCCTGCCTGGACATAAACAGTCTTTCAAACTCACTATGGAATTTCACTAACATAATTGTTCCATTCTCTTTTCAGAGAGGGGGAAGACAATGCTGCCACAGTGCCCTTGAATGAGAAATGGAAACGCTGGAGGCTCCTGCTTTGCTTTCCTCACAAAGCCTGCTTTGTCTGCCTTCAGCTAATTCAGGAATGATAGACAGCTGTGACAGTTGGCCTGTCCACATGGTCCAGTGAAATTCTGGGAATGAGCTTTATGTTACAAGATGAAAACACATTAAACCATCCAACATGCTTTCTTAACTTTTTATTGCTCATGACGCTCTGGTTTTGTCCAGCACTCCTGTGTTATGGCCTCTGCTTTTCAGCATGTTTGATAGAAAAATAATGAACACAAGCAGGTATATCAGATGTATCAGTTACTTTTTTAAATAGCAGTTTTGAATTTTCAAATCACCTCTATTTCTCCAGAGCATGTAAATAAAAAATATGGCTCATGAATAGCTTATGAAGAAAATAAGTTATTATTTTTACAAATAAAAAGAGGCTACTTTACCAAAAGGTAGACATGTTCTAATGAAATATCTAGAAGACAAATATGCTATTTCAATTAATTTTGAATATATATTATGTGCTGAATATATATGTCAAAATATATTGCCTATTTATACTTTCCCTCCATGAATAGAATGAAAATTATTTTCAGAGAAGTGCACCCAGAAAACTACAACTCTTATTCTATGAATGGAAGTTTGTTCTTTCTTTGAAAGGAGCAAAAATGTAGTATCCAAATCATCAAAACGGCTTGATTTTTACATTCCATGAAGATTAGTATTGGTTCCACGGCAGCCTGGGAAAATTCAAAATTTTGTTTAAACACAGAAACCACTATATATCAAGTCATATTGTTTATTCATTGCAGCACTCATTTAAACACCGCTTCCCAAAGTTGAGTAAATTGCCCAAAATTGGGTAAAAGCATTTTTTCTTTGGGTAACGACATATGAATCCATTACCCAATCACGGAAGGGACATATAAATAAGGACAAAACTGACTAGTGAAGTAAATGAAGAAAAAAGTTTGGAAAGCATTGCCTTAAGGCTTTTTCCTAGCAATTGCAGTTACCCAATATTGTGAACCTAAAAACCTAATGATTGGCCCTTTGGATTTCTGTAGCTGTTTTGCAAAACTCAAAAGAGAGGACTTTACAATTCAAGCTTTATCTCATAATATTTCCTTTTCTACCTCCTATATCAGGAGCTAGAAAAAAATTGCACAGGTATCCTTCCGCATATTACCATAAATTAACAGTCCAATCTTATGAGGCTGAGGCTGATGTTGTTGTGGCTGCCATTTTTAGAAATGTGAGATCCAGAAACCATGGCTTGTACAAAAGACATACACTACAACCAAAGCAACTCAAGAACTTGGTTTGAATGTCATTGTCTCTCTGTTAGTCTTTCCTTACCCATTAACCATCTTTTCTTCTCTTCATTTTAGCAGTGTATTTATCATGAAAGCTGGGCCCTCTATCATCATTGCTATACTACTCTATTGTAAAATATGACTGAGACATAGACCATCTTCACTGAGAAACAAGATTAATGAGAAAGAAAGTGATGTATAAAGCAAAATAACCCTAGATAAAGTCATCAATTTGTTTTTCTTAAGGGGAGTTCTTAGAAAAAAAGGACCCCATTACTCGTTTCACCTCAGGATGCTTTCAATAGCTTGAGAACTTTGTTGGGCTAAATGCAATATTCAAATCAAGTCTGCATTATATTCCCCCCCCCCCCAGTTTCTATAGTTATTATAAACTATAGCCTGGGACATTTAAAAAGATCTTCATAAATGCAAACAATATAGTGAAGGTTACTGAAGGGTTACACAGCATCAAGGGCAGAGTGAAGGCTAAGTCCCTGCTGGTTGGGATTATTTGGTTATATGTTGTTTTGGGAACCATTCATGATTCTGTTTCTGTTTTTCAAAAATTTTAATTGAAAGCTGCCCAGAGTTGTTGGACTTATGCATTGTTTAAATGTATATAAAATGAAAATAAAAGTAAATAAAATGAAAAGTGGCTGCATTGGTAGTGCGATCAAGGGAGGGTGTGTAGTTCATTTGATTTTCTGGGAAGTATAATGGTGACATTGGACTATTTCCTCTGGCCTCTCAAGATACTCCCTGCAATTGCAGTTTCATTTCTTTCTTTCTTTTTTCGTGGACAGATCCATTTTTTTTAGTTTAGTTTAGTTTAATGCTAAACTAAGTTTAGTTTAATGCTGCCCTATCTCCAATGGACTCAGGGCGGTTCACAACAATAAAATACACAATTGCACATTAAAACAATATGAAATTAAAAGTCCGAATTAAAACAGTTTAAAATCAATTTAAAAACTATTAAGACCCCCCCTCCCCATCAGTCCAGGCTATGAAACAACCAGGTCTTCAAATCACAGCGGAACGAGTGGAGGTCAGGGGCCATCCGGAGCTCCAAAGGAAGTTGGTTCCAAAGGGTGGGTGTGCCCACAGAGAAAGCTCTCCCCCTGGGGGTCGCCAGCTGACATTGTTTGGCCGATGACACCCTGAGGAGGCCCTGTCTGTGGGAGCACACTGGGCAATTGGAGATTGTTGCTGGCTGCAGGGGCTCCGACAAGTATCCCGGGCCTAGGCCATGAAGGGCTTTATAGATGATAACCAGCATCTTGAACCTCATCCGAAGGGCAACTGGTAGCCAATGCAGGCAGCGCAGGAGGGGTGTAACATGGGAGTGTTGGGACACTCCCATCACAACCTGCGTGACCACATTCTGCACCAGTTGAAGCCTTCGAGTGGTTTTCAAGGGCAGCCCAAGGTAGAGAGCGTTGCAGTAGTTGAGACGGGAGGTGACCAGCGCATGAGTAATGGTGCGTAGCGCATCTTGATCCAAGTAAGGGCGCAGCTGACTCACAAGGCGGACCTGGGCAAATGCCATTCCTAGGTAAGCCTGGCTTGCAAATACCCGCTTCTTTTCTTATCAGCAGAGATAGTACCAGCATTTAAGCCTCAAATTTATTTATTTATTTTTCAAATTAAAAGCATTTTTTTAAAAAAATAAAGAGATGAATGGCACTAAGGGAAAGTCTGCAGGTCCACTGAGGCCCGCAGGCTTAATGGATGATCTTAGGGAAGTTGCTGTGGGTATTTTTAAGTAAACATCCCACTTTAAAAAACACATAAAATCAGATTTGATAGATTTATCGCAAAGCTGAGGAATCTTTGTTCATTTATTTATACGCAGAAGAAAATTAAATGAACACTTATTTTATAGTTTTTTTAAAAAAAATCTGTTATTTTAAATAAATTCTAGTATCCTGAAAAGTTTTTATTTGGGATATGAATGCACCGTCTGGGCCACATTAAACTGGACTAATTATGCCCCTGATTCAGAGGGAAAGATTCATAGTTATCCTGGGGCTCTTTGTGGTTGCACATGACGAAGTTGGCTCCAGAGCTGGACCAAAGTGCTCAGGGATCATGCTTGGGTAACATTTAATGATAGAAATAGTGAATTTGAAGTTTTCTTCCCCTTTAGGAATCTCAGTATCATTAAAATGCTGAAGGATAGAGCTACCACCCTTTCCCTAGTTTGCTTTATAGCTTTGGAGATTACAGTGCTAAAGTAATAACAGAAACTTCAGTAAACACAGGAAGAGAGCACAGGAAAGGAAATAAATGGTTTCTTTAAAAGGGAGACATTACGTCATTTGCTCAGCAACTCATTCCCCCTTTCACAGCCAAGATACTATAGGCAGTCCTAGATAAGAAACTTGTTTTTTTTGGAGAACAAATATATCTCAGATTCTAGAAGAAAACTGGCTATGCTATTGCTTGTGCCTGATTCATTGATCTATGACAACCTTTTTTAACCTGTTGTTTTCTAAGCTTATTGCCTTTGGAGCCCCTCTTATTTAGGGTAGGCATGCCTTGTCCTTTTGATATAAGAATTTGTAAGGTGAAGTAGGTGAAGAGAAGCATAATTGTCTATTTGGGTGCAAGGAATTCTAGAGAGGTATGATTTCATGCCTTCCCCCTATATGTGACTCATTACTGTTTGCCTATCGGAAGAACTGCTCTATAGAGGATGCACTTTCCTGTGTGCTTCATCTTAGCTTGGCGCATCTGGACGAGAAGAATATTCATGTACGAATGCTGTTTGTTCATTTTAGTTTGGTGTTAAACACAATCATTCCTCAGCATTTGGTGAACAAACTGGGCCTATTAGGTTTTAATACTGCTTTATGTAATTGGATCAGAGCTGGGTTTCAGCAGGTTCTGACCAGTTCTGGAGAACTGTTAACGGAAAATTTGAGTAGTTCGGAGAACCGGTAGTAAAAATTCTGACTGGCCCCCGCCCCCATCTATTCTCTGCCTCCCAAGTCCCAGCTGATTGGGAGGAAATGGGGATTTTCCAGTAACCTTCCCCTGGAGTGGGGAGGGAATGGAGATTTTACAGTATCCTTCCCCTGCCATGCCCACCAAGCCACACCCACAGAACCGGTAGTAAAAATTTTTGAAACCCACCACTGAATTGGATACTGGATTTTCTTATTGATAGGCCCCAGTCTGGAAGAACAGTTTCCACTTTATGGTCTGTTTCTGTTGCTCCCCTTTGGGAGGAGATTTTAAAGTATTTCTAGCAGGACTACCAGATTCTGTAACATTCAAAGTGACATTCTAGTCAGAATCAGGTATAAACTATTATGTGATTCACAGATAAATACATGGATTAATTTTAGATGTTGCAGGTGATATCTAATCTTCTCTTCCTACATTGTAGTCCCTAAGTACCTAAAGGATGGCAGGAACAGTGTCTTGAACTAATAATTTGTGTTTGAAGATGTTTACAAGTTTAGAAGAGAGTTGAAGAGGAAGAAGGACCGTGAAACTGTATAATATAAATCCTTTGTCAGGAGTGTCAAACTAGCGGCCCGTGAGGCGGATGCATCATGTGCAGGCCATACCCACCCCAGCTCTGCGAATGGGAAAAACGTTGCGAAACATCACGTGATCTCAACATGACGTGGCGAGTTTGACACTTGTGGTCTAGATAATGTGGAACCCTTTATTTTTCTGGGAGAAATAACAAAGCATACTGTAGTATATTACAAGTTACAATAGCTTTAAGAATAATTTTTTGATGATGCTTTCTATACAACTCTGAAGTTCCAAAAGTGTAAAAGATATTTCTTTAGTTTTCTTTCCCTACATCTAATTATTCATGCCAAATTTTAAATGAATCAACTTCCAGCTGATAAGCTACTTCAAATTCACAGGAATTCTAACTCCACCCCAGCTGAAACAAAGAGATTAATGATTAGTTCCTGATTCTGTTTGGCAACTTTCATTTATGGAGCCCAAGAGACTAATCAGAGTTTAACAGGAGGTCACAAAACAATACATTTAATTACATGAACAATTAGCTATAGTTATAATTAACCGCATGAAAAATTGTGCATATCTCTGTCGGTGTTACCACATTATACAACATAAGTGATGCATTGATTGAGTGAGCCAATACTGAGGCTGGGTGTGAAGACTGAAAGACGTGGGAATCTTTCTATTTGTTCCTTGGACATTTTTAAAACTGCCTTTGCAAGTGTAGTGTATCAGAGGAAGAATATTTATGTCAGATAAGTGTCTGATTCAAATTCCCCTATTGTGCTGCAACCATGACAAAGGAAATAGAAGAGAGAGACAGCCAAGACAATCAGCTGCTTGAGATAGAAGAGAACTTAGTGTTTTTCTTTAGCTCCTTTCTTTGGAATCAGCAAAAGTACAACACATCTTTCAGACAACTAACATCATTCCAAGGGATCCTCAGAGCAGGCACTACAGCTGGTTATATGTCTACCTGTACAGATAGCACAGCCACCTCAGTATGCATGTCTCAAAAGCCCCTCTTACACACATTTATCTGGCACTATAGAGCTATTGAGGAGGTGATATATGATATTCACTATAGAGTGAAATGAGGAAGTGATATGCCACCTGAGAAAGCCAAGGGAAATCATCAAAACTATAAAAAAGGAAAAGTTAGAATATTTTGGACATATGATGCGACACTCAGAAAAATACAGCATACTTCACTTAATCCTCCAAGGAAAGATTGAAGGCAAACGAGGTCCAGGCAGAAGAAGAACCTCATGGCTTCAAAATCTAAGGGACTAACAGCATTTTTTTTGTGCGGCTGTTGTTAAAAATAGGATGGCCAACATGATCACCAATGTCCGATGATGGATATGGCACAACAAGAAGAAGAAGATATATTCAGTATAGATGCAACCAAACAGTGAATCAAGAGGCAAAGGGTGGGGTGGAGATGGGATCCAGTTTACTATTTGTCTCTTTCACTCTCCTACAAGTCTTTACTGATCTCATTCAAAAAGGACACCAATATTAATAAGCAGTGTGCTCTTCAAACTTCTCATTTGCTTGAGAACTTTCAGTTTATTTTTTCCTGAAATAATATACATCATAACTCTTTGAAGTTTAGCATAAATGTTGGCTTAGAATTATTCTTACTTCTTCAAAATAATATTGTAATACTTATGTAAGAAGCCCACATATGTATTGTTGAGATATCTTCTCAATTAATGCAAAGTATTTGCTTTCCAAATCAATATATGAACTAAACCAAATGGAGCTCTAATTCAGTGTTTGTACATCTTCAATTTTTGATGTAGTTCTTAAATCCAAAAATGCAGATTAAAAAAAATACATTCAGGAAAAAAATAATATTGCTTTAAATCAAGAGAAACTACATTTGCTTGTATATTTGCAATTTTTTATAAGCTTCCCCCATCAATAGACTCTGGGTATTCAACAGCAAGGTAATAATAGTGCAAATATAGGGACAATCCACACAAACCATTAGCCAAAAACAACCCTCGAATCCTCCCCACAAATTATCAATAGAATTTGTGTATGCTAATCAAAATGTGCATACGATGATAAAAGGAGTCCCTGCGGATTTTACTCTGCTAGTCATTGCTGACTTTAGGGGTGTATGAGCTCATCTCCGTTTCAAGGCCATTGAGCCAGCGCTGTCTGAAGACATTTCTGCAGTCATGTGGTAAGTATGATGTCATGGAGTACTGTTACCTTTCCACTGAAGTGGTACCTATTTATCTACTCACATTTGCATGTTTTCGAACTGCTAGGTGGGTAGGAGCAGGAGTGAGAATGGGAGCTCACCAGTGGTGGGTTTCAATTTTTTTTACTACCAGTTCTGTGGGTGTGGCTTGATGGGTGTGGCATGGCTTGGTGGGAGAAGCGTGGTGGGTGTGGCAGAGGAAGGATACTGCAAAATCTTCATTCCCTCCCCAATCCAGGGGAAGGTTACTGGAAAATCCCCATTTCCTCCCAATCAGCTGGGAATTGGGAGGCAGAGAATTGATGGGGGCAGGGGCAGTCAGAATTTTTACTACTGGTTCTCTGAGCTACTCAAAATTTCCACTACCGGTTCTCCAGAACTGGTCAGAACCTGCTGAAACCCACCTCTGGATCTCACTCTGTTGAGTGGTGCTCAGGTCTCAAACCCTGGCTGTCAGTTTTCCACTGTGCCTCCCAATGATATGATGATGATAACCAAACTTAAATGAATATTGTATTTTTGCAGATTATTGAATATAAATAGAAAAGAATAGGAATAGAAATAGAAATAGAATAAAAGGAATATAAGATTGGAAAGAATGAAGCCGATCAAAACCAAAACTGATACTCATCTCTGGACCCAGGGAACATGATCAGTTTCTGTAGGAACACCATATTAATTTTAGTTTGCTCCATTACCATTCCAAAATTACTATTGTTCAATTGTTTGAATTCATAATGTTATAGGGATAATTATAATACTTTACATACCATATATTTTTTTATCTTTTCAGTCAATTCTTTATAGACAGTGATATATTATAATGAAGTATACTTTTTGTTTTCACATTGAAATAATTACCCATGTTGACGAATTAGTTATTCTCCCATTAGAGTGAAAACCTTATAATTAGTTGAAGCACATTTGTTAAATTTAATGTTAACAGTTAATAACTAGTATTTCCTCAGAACTGCTTTGTGTTCTCTTTAAGGTTTTAAATGCAGTTAATCAAATTCTTGTTTCATTTCTCCTCTGTCTTTTTTAAACCATTGCTTAAAACCTTTTGAAAGATAGCATAAATATTTTGTATATAGGGTTATACCTCAAACATATTTTGTTTTGGTATATGCTATTTATCTAGGCAGTTTTTTAAATGAGGAAAATGGCATTGGCAGTAACCAGTCACGTTAGAAAGACAATTTTATGAGAAATTAATTAAATATGGACACTTCCATATGTAATATCCTGGCATTCTTGAATTAGCTCTTGCTTGCATGGTCACATACCAGAGATATCTATGGTATATATATGTATATGTTTTCATGTGTTAAAAAACTCAAGATGGCAGCTGTGACTATGTAATCATAGCATTGCCCTTTTATGTGAGCTGTACATGCAACACATGTTAAATAGTGACAAGTGTCAGACACACAAAAAAGATTCACACAGGAAAATTCAGTTAAACTGATTACTAAAAGCCTGTGGTCAGGAATCTTCTCAACTAATGGTCAGAGCTAAATAAGGAGTGGGGGTGGGGTTTGGACTCAACTAATAGTCAGACAATCAAGTGGGGATTGGACTTTGTTCATTTGTGGCTATATAAATACTCCTTGACTTACAACCTGTTGATTTAGTGACTGTTTGAAGTTACAATGGCACTGAAAAAAAGTGACTTATGACCATTTTTCACATTTATGACCATTGCAGCATCCCCATGGTCACATGATAAATATTGGTAACTGACTTATATTTATGACGGTTGCAGTGTCCAAGGGTTTTGTGATCACCTTTTGTGACCATTTGACAAGCAAAGTCAATAGGGAAACCACATTCACTTAACAATCATGTTACCAACTTAACAACTGCGGTGATTCACTTAACAACTTTGGCAAGAAAGGTCATAAAATGGGGCAAAAATCACTCAACAGTCTCGCTTAGCAACAAAAGTTTTGGACTCAATTTTGATTGTAAGTTGAGGACTAAATGCATAACAATGCTAAACAGATCTCTCTTTTTATCCCTCCTCCCGGCTCTGCAAGTCCTTTTCCTACACAAGGCTTTAATTGTGACTGCATCTGCTAACTTGAACAGAATTCCACATGTACTAAGGATGAAGATGGGTAGATTGATGATGGATTCAAATAGGGGATCTCCTATTGGCCAGCTGGAAGATACACAGCTTACCTGGAGGCCTGTATATTTTCAGAACAAATGTGATTGGAGCAAACATGAGTCATTTGAAATTAGGGTTTGGGGGAGTGAAAAGATGTTTGTATGAAAGTATTCTTAGATGTTAGCAACAAAAATGTTGCTTTGCTGCTAAAATGATTAAGATTTGTACAATCAAGAAATGATTTCAGAACAAGAGTTACAAGTATATTAGCTGGAGAATTAAAAAGTGAAAATCCAGGATTGATGAAACAAAAACAACAAACAATACTGCAGGATTCAATATATTTAAAGACATAGCTATATGGGTGACCCGGAAAAATTTTTATATTGAAGGCAAGTTATAGATTAATAATAATGGGAAGTTTGTGTAAATTTTCCCTAATTTCCGACAAGAAATGTTTCAATATTTTCAATTACAAAAACAAAATAAGTTGGCTTATTTAGAAGAAAAAGAAAAACCAAAAATGCTTGTTTTACCTAGCCTGTATTGTATTAGACACAGCTCTCATAATCATGATAAATATAAGGTGTAGAAAGCTAATGCAGTGCAATATTATGTTTATATTATCCACACAGTAAGATGCATAACATACATAGCCTTTTCATCAAGGGCAAATTCAAAATATTTTTCCTGGGTGTTTTGGGTATATGCAGAGGAATGAAAGTGTGTTTATCTTCTTCTCCATAATGTTTGCTGACCTCAGAAGAATGAGTGTACTTATTTGAAAACAAGGCAGTGGAAATGATTAGTAGATCATTTATTCAACTGATCTACAATCCCTATTTATACTATAATATAATTATAATGTATGTATGTATACTCACCATAGTGTGAAAGATGTCAGGATGCTCCTGGACACTTACTATGTGTAATATATGTCAGAAAAAATCCTTGTGATCATACAGAATGCTTCCAATGTACTTATATGGTCAGAAGTGAGTTTAGCATGAACATAAAATAGATATCTATTTCATTATGGATTCTCAGTCATCCAGGTCATGGTTGTCCCCAAGGTGCTTTTTCTTTTCTTTTCTTTTCTTTTCTTTTCTTTTCTTTTCTTTCTTTCTTTTTTTAATTTTTATCTATTTCTTTGCAAACAAAATATATAACAACATATAGATCGTGGTGAGAACCTTACACAATACATTATCTTCAGTCCAAATATACAAATAAGAAATAAAAGCTACGCTAACCTTATCCTCTTTTTATTCTATTATTTAGCCAAGTATACCATTGGTCCCAACATTGAAAATATGTGGATTCTTTTTGATCTCTCAAAGTTCTTGTTAGCCTATCGGCTTCTGCATATTCAATAATTTTCCCTAAGATCAAGTCTTCTGACGGTAGGTCTTTCCCCTTCCAATTTTGGGCGAGACATATTCTTGCTGCATTGTAATATATACAATTAAACACCACTTACTTGTGCCTATCTTGTCTGGCCTAATATTTAATAGGTAATATTCGGTTTCAGTTGCAATTTATATCCAGTGATTTCTAGCAGCCACCTCTGAATAAGTTTCCAGAATTCAATTACCCTGGGATAAGTCCACCATACATGAAAATAGGTACCTACCTCCCCATACTTCCAACGGTTTGGGGAGAGTCCAGGAAACATTTTGGATAATCGAGCAGGGGGGAGGTGCCACCTGTACAGCATCTTATACAGATTTTTCTTATAAGTGGTTGCCATTAGAAATTTCAGTTGTCTGGTCCAAATTTCTTCCCATTTTGTCAACTCGATTGAGTGACCAATATTTCTCCCCCAGGATTTTCTTGTTTTTCTTTTAAGAAGTTTTGCTTCCCACCAAGAAGCTTCTTCAGCTCTGACTGAATGGTGGGGGATGCAAAGATTTATATTCTTTGCAGACAGCTGGTCATTTGCATTCTTTTAAATAATTTTGAGACCACTTGGAGGTTTATCTGTGTCCTTGAGATCACCTGAATAGTGCAAATATTTGTGGAGCCTTCTTGGAACTGCTGAAAGGACTGTGTTGTAGACTGGAGATAGATGATGTCATATCCCACCCCCATTTCATTATGTAACACAGTCAACATCTTTAGAGATTATTTTAAGGTTTTCTGAGTTATTTGTTCATTGGCCTTTTTTCTGATTTGGTAAGGGAATGATTATATTGACCACAGAGCATATCTGCTGCTGAAGGTGCCTATTGTCCATGTATTCATGTTTATTGATGTATTTATTTATTAGGACAGAAAGAGCAATCTAGGCTTGGCATCTCCTTCAAAAGCTCCGCCACACTTTGCCTAAGAACAGGATATCCAACATGATAACTCTATACAACTCTTTAGGTTTTCACATTTGCAACTTGTTTTTCAGTTTCAAAAAAGAAACAGAAACTAGGATAGTACAAAACTAAGCACCAATCACCAGTTTCAATTCCATTTCCAAGAATGTCTCTAAAATACGGTAGGTGTTAGAGCAAGAAGCTGGATAGGGCTTTGGGACTGCAAAGCCTGCACCACCCGTAACTAAAATTAGATCATAGGAATAACACTTCTTTTAATCTCTCCAGTTCATCTTCTGGGAACTGGGCATTTATGAATGTTTTGATGAACTATGGTTGCCATTCTTTTGGTAATTGATCAAACTTTCCCAGTAGCAGTTATTTTTAAAGAAAAACAATGTCCATGGTGATACAGATTAAAAATAGGAGGAATAAAAAGAGTGTCAAGAGTGGTTTTAACAAAGCTACTTTATACCTACAGAACTTAATGATTTCTGAGTTCCAGTCATAAGAGGAAATGTATATTGCAGCTGACATACATAAGGGAAATAATAAAAAGCCGAAATGAAACCCCTAAAGCTGTAGAAGAGAATAATTATTTTTCTTCCTCTAGCCTCCTAGCATAAATCTAGCAGGGTTTTAATAATGCAAACCTTCTACCTATGAACTTTCCTGCCCTATTTGAGGATTGCCTAGTTAGTCTGTTATTTAACCTGGAAAGCAGAGATAATACATGGTACAATTATTCCCTAGCAATATTAATTTTTCACTCATTTTGATCTTCTTGCCTTAAATCTTTTTCTTGACAAGATTTTGAAAGTGCTTTGCAATTGCCTCTTTCCTAGAGCTGAGAGAATGATCGGTCCAAGGTGACCCATCTGGCTTTGTGCCCAAAGTGGGACTAGAATTCAGAGTCTCCTGCTTTCTATTCTGGAACCTTAACCACCACACCAAACTGTTGTGTGTGTGTTTGTGTGTGTATGCGTGTGTGTGTGTGCGTGCATACATGCAAGCACATGCACACAGATGCATGTGTATATATGTGTATGTGGATTCCCCATATACATTTGGTCTAGAGAGAAATACAAGATGGAATCAAGTGACAGATGTAAGTATGATCAGAGATGTGTTTGGGAAAGCAGGGAGCTGTGCATACGCCCCTTCCCTTCTAATCACGAGTCAACATGTATCTGTCTTGCAATATTTTCCCTTTCCATCTGCTTTTGGTTTCCTAAGTTCCTTTCAGACCTATAATTTCCTTTTTTTTGATAGCAGCTTCTTACCAGGCTTCCAACAGGATTGAAGACAGGAGAGCAACTCTCTATTATTTCATTTGGGGAAATAGGACTTAGATAATCGCACAATCTTTGCAGGGTCTGCCTCCCTTTACTTGGGGGCAGTTTCCATCTGAAGTTGCCTTCCTGTATGTTTTTTTTTAGTTTGACATTCATTTCATGGTATTTCACTTAACTGGTGAGCCTGGTGGCGCAGCAGACTAAAGCAGTGTGATTAACATTCAGCTGCCTGCAATTACTTCAAGTTCTAATCTCACCAGGTTCAAGGTTGACTCAGCCTTCCAACCTTTCTAAGGTAGGTAAAATGAGGACCCAGATTGTGGGGGCAATAAGCTGACTTTGCATAAATATACAAAAGTATGAAGGCTATTGCTTAACGCATTGTAAGCCGCCCTGAGTCTCTGGAGAAGGGCGGCATATAAATCAAATTAAAACAAACAAAAACTAGGAAATAGTCCAAATGTGATGTGAGATCATGCTGCTATCTCAAAATTATTAGCACTCAGTACTTTTCCCTAAAGTTAACATGAAAAGTTGAATGGCAGTCGACAACTTTCCTGTTAGAAAGTAGAATAATGCCATTTTATAGTTTGTAAATCAACTGCTTTCTTAAAACATGCTTCCAGCTTACCTTACTTTCATTTTGGAATAAAAACGCTTCAATTTTTGTCAAAGCAAGTGAAAAGCTAAGTGGAGAATATATTCTTTTTGAAATATAAATCTTTTGGGAGCATGAATGGTATACATTGGTTCAACTAGTCAATTTTGACAATTTCACTGTAACAAATATCTGAACTTTTTTACCAAATAAAAATATAGGGAGTAGATTTGTTTATTTATTCAGTGACTCAGTTGCACCATCTTGAAATAAAGAGACATTGATTCAGGGAAATGTTGTTCAAATAATTTGGTCAATTTTGTTCTTCTCTCTAAAATTTAAACATGTAATAGTAAACTTGTAGTATAATAGTGCCATCAGCTGGCACTTGCACACACAAGCCCTTTGTATGGTTATTAAGTCTGCAGACCTTTGACTTTTTGGGATTTCCTATGAGGTCACAGTTTTTGTTTACAACATAGAACAGTGTTAGAGAAAAGGGAGCACATATGAATCAAAAGCAGAAGGTGACGTGTTTGCTACTGGTGGTAAAAAATAGTTTTCTACATTGTATGCCAATTTGCAAATAGAGAAGGAATACCTATAGTACTAGAAAAGTGAGAACAAAAATCACAATAGTCTCACAAGTTCAAAGGGCTGATAAAGGGACTTTATCAGAAGCAATGAAAAAAGCAGAGTTTCCCTTAAAAATTAAAATAAAAAAGAATATTTTTTTGGCCACAGCAGCAGTAAACTTCCAAACATTACTGTAGGTTGCTTTATTTTATTTAATCAGTTTAATCAGCTATACACCCAGAATAATATGTCACGATATTCAGAACTAGGCACTGTAAAAAGTATTTGGTTGCAGATTGGTACAGACATTGCAACTGAAGTTAAAAAAAAAAGCTACTGAAATTATTATTGTTTAAGGAAACTGTTGGTGCAGCTCCATTTCAATGAAAAAATTCTGGTTCTGTAAAAAATGTAATATATCGGTTCTTTTCTTACTGATTAATGGAGGAGGAGGAGGAAGAGGAGGAAAAGGAGGAGGAGGAGAAGGAGAAGGAGAAGGAGAAGGAGAAGGAGAAGGAGAAGGAGAAGAAGAAGAAGAAGAAGAAGAAGAAGAAGAAGAAGAAGAAGAAG
>WNWU01000003.1:32500658-32549541 GCA_012654045.1 Ptyas mucosa | reverse complement strand
ATAGAATAGAATAGAATAGAATAGAATAGAATAGAATAGAATAGAATAGAATAGAATAGAATAGAATAGAATAGAATAGAATTTTTTATTGGCCAAGTGTGATTGAACACACAAGGAATTTGTCTCGGTGCATATGCTCTCAGTATACATAAAAGAAAAGATACATTCATCAAGAATCATAAGGTACAATACTTAGTGATAGTCATAGAGTACAAATAAGCAATCAGGAAACAATATCTATATAAATCAGTGGTGAAATCTAAAATTTGTCACTACCAGTTCTGTGGGCATGGCTTGGTGGTGGGATAATGTGACTGGGTGGCATGGCCAATTTTGTTTTTTAATTTTTAATACCATTTCTTCTACAACCTCTTCGGCGAAGAGGTTGTAAAAAAATGCTTTCAAAAGGCTCTGACGATCCCAGCTAAGTTGCCTGATCGGCAGAGACTTTTTTTCTTTTAAATGCCTCTGACGATCAGGCAACCCAGCATGGATCGTCAGAGGCATTTAAAAGAAAAAAAGGGGTTTTTTCTTTTAAAAGCCTTTGATGATCCCAGGTGAGCCGCGCAATCATCAAAGGCTTTTTATTTTACGTTTAAAAGCATTTTTTCGGTCGAAGAGGTTGTAGAAAAAATGCTTTTAAAAGTAAAAAAAACACCTCTGATGATTGTGCGGCTCAGCTGGGCATGGGGAAGGGCAGGAATTTTTGCTACCGATTCTCTGAATCACCCATCTCCATCGCTACCGGATTGGACGATCCGGTCCGAACCAGGAGCATTTCACCCCTAATATAAATTATAAGGATACAAGCAACAAAATTACAGTCATACAGTCATAAGTGGAAGGAGATGGGTGGTGGGAACGATGAGAAGATTAATAGTAGTGCAGACTTAGTAAATAGTTTGACAGTGTTGAAGGAATTATTTGTTTAACAGCGTGATAGCATTCGGGAAAAAACTGTTCTTGTGTCTAGTTGTTCTGGTGTGCAGTGCTCTATAGCGTCATTTTGAGGGTAGGAGTTGAATATGATTATGACTGATATGACATATTAGTCATAGTCTAATAGCCCAGCCTGCAGGACAAAGCAAAACACTTTTTATATCAGCAGTTGGAAGTTCTCTGAAGGAAGAAGTACCAACCAGCGGGCACCTGCTTTTTCCTGGGAGGGTTCCAGAACCTGGAACTTCCCTTTTTATGTTAACCAAACAAGATGGGCAGATTTGACTTAAAGGCATCCTGGTTGATATCTGGTAGCCAAGTCAGACAGAGCTTTGTAGGTCAAAAGCAGCATGCTGCATTCGGGCAGCATTTAATTAGCTTAGCCTGGCCATGATAAGCACATTAATTACCATTGTCAATACTATCGGTCCCAAGAAAATATGTAACTAGTATATAACACAAAGTGGTGCTGAGGTTGACTTGGCTCTTTGAATTCAGGAGAACCTACAAAATGTAACTCCCTAGAGAATCTATCTAGGAGTCATCAAAGACCCAGATAACAAACATACTTGCTGAGATAAGGTTCACTGTGCTTTTGTTTCAGATGGCTTTTATAACCAGTCTCCAGGGATCAGATCAGAGCTTCTACTCTATCTCTGCTTAGTAATAGGTAGCAATAATTACTCCATATCTTCCATATATTGGAGATTCTCATTCCAAATTTATAGATAATGTTTGATAGAGCTATGCCAAGAATTTATTTTTGTTCCTCTACCCTCTCCATGATATTTGTCTCAACAAAGAGCTTGTGAGAGCTGTAGGGGAGGTTTGAGAACATTCTCAAAGCTTTCTCCAAATTTCATGTCATAGAGAAAACTTCTTTGGTGCCCTGTGCATGGGCTAGGTGAGCACTAGGTATGTGCCATAGCTTCTTCAGGCATTTTCAGGAGCTGAGGGCAGCTACAGAGCAAAATGAAGCAAAATCAGATGTTGGAGGTGTGAAACACTGACTCTGTGGCCTTAGTGAACTATGCAAATACAATTAGAAATGTAGGACTAGAAATTAATAGGTAATGATGTTTGTTTATTACAACATTTGCAAATGGCCTGAAGCATTAAACTTTGGGTGAGTCACTATCATTGAAAATCACTGAAACCTGTCTATACTCCAGTCCAAACCCTCTTAAAATAACCATAAACCACATATAATTATAAGCTTATCTACAGTCCTGCCTTGATAGCATAACAAATATTTTTGAAGCTTACTAATAGCAGAAGCACTTGGCGGCTGGATGCTACATTTGCTCACATTGTGGAACAAATAATGATTAATCAAGTTGCTAAGGTAATGGCAAAACAATACAACTTATAAAGCATATTTACATGTTTATAATGGCATATATCCACCCCACTAGTCTACACCACTAGAGGATTGGTTGTCAGCCTTTTTGATTGCACTACCTCATATATTTGGGGGAGATGAATTCATTTATTGATGATTCTGCTCCTGTTTATTGGAAACATTTTCTTTGAATGGGAGAAGTCCATAGCTAGTATAATTGACCCTTTAGTACCTCAAAACTTTACTTAAAAAATAAAGGGGAGATTTTTACAAAGCATAGATAGATAAGGAATTACTCAGAGTGGGGAATATAAGATGAGAAAGGAATATTATGTATGTTTGCTACGTTGAGTTATGTATAAAAATAAAAAGGCGGGATAAAAGAAAACACTAAATGCAATATTGCTTTTATTACCAATTTCTAGCCAACAGGGTGGCCAACAGGGAGGGTGTTGTTAAGCTTATATCTTATTTGTGGGTTTTCCATGGGACCTGATAAACCCCACAAGCTAAAGTAGTTGGTCTTTGCTCTAATCCAGTTTTTCTGATGTTCTTCTGTTCTATATTTTGCCTTATTTGCAGTGGTAATTTTAAAAAACTTCAAAAATTGGTTTAGAAACTGAGCATCTTTTCTGAGTATGAAATAATGTCTGAAAATGGAATAAAACTGGTTCAGTGGAAGGGAATAAATTTCACAGTTACAAAAATCCTTTTATGGTATGACTTCTGGGCTTGGTGACAATTACATTCATCAGAACTGTTTACAACAGATATGGATACATACCAGAAATCATTGGTGGTTTTCTCAAATCAAATAAGTCAGTAATCATAGCTGCAATATCCCATATGATTTTATAGCTGTAAATTTTCTTCCACATACCTATCCCATTTGGAAGGGGGATTTTCAGCTTGCCCTCTTGGTCAGAATATAGTGAGCTGGCATATTTAGCATGAATCAGATGGTTCCAAGGTTTTTTAAATCATTGATTTGTACCCAAAAGCCAACTGTCAACAGGTCTCATAGTACAGTTGTTGACCTGTCAGAATGCAAGAAACTACTGTATTGGTATCACTGTAACATCCAAATAGCCTTTGTGGGCAGCTGTAAAGCATTTATCAACAAAGCATGCCCAAGGAATATAGATTTATTCAGAGTCTTTGAATCGGTTTTTTTAAAAAAAAGTTTTTATTGGTTAAAAATATACAATATTATAGTTTACAATATGTTGAATTTTCAATATCTTTATATAAAGATATTTCAATTATTATTTTCTTTTTTAAGTTCTCACACAACAGACATTATTATCTTAAGTCAAAACAAACAACCAGGTTATATAAAAATTATATAAACAAAAAAATATTATACAAAATACGATAAAAGAAGAGAGAGAAAGAAAAATGTCAATTAAAAAAAACATTAAACAATAGATTCCCCTCCTTTCTTCATTTCCTGGTTCTGGCTCTTAAAACCATGGTCTGGCCTCCCCCCTCCTCCCGGGCCGCCACAGCTCCGTCCGCCCCCGCTCCTTGATCATCTAATACTTCCCCCTCTTCGGCTCCTGTATCTTCTCCACCTAGGAAGGATTTATGTTGGTCAAAAAAAGCCTTAGCTTCCGTTACATTATTAATTTTCTTCTTACTGTCCTCCCAAAAAATCATCAAGCCCTCCGGAATCAACCACCTAAAACCTACTCCCTTAAGGTACAGCTTATTTGATAAAAAATAATATTTTCTTCTTGATTCTCGTACCTGTCTGGGAATCTGCTTCAGGATGGTGACCTCCTTGCCCCTGTACACCAGCGCCCCCAGTCTTTGTTTTCTCAATATCTCATCTCTCAGTTCCCTTCTCACAAATTTAATATGAACCTCTCTTGGTAAATTATGTAAAATTGCAAATTGTGAGTTTACTCTATACACCGAATCCACATCCCTTCCAATAAACTCCAAATCTCTTTCTAAAAATTCACCCAACATTTTAACCATCACTTCTCTCAAATTTTCCTGGTCAAATTGTTCCACGTTTTGGAACCTGAGAAAATAAGACATCTTATCCAATTGTAAAGTTAACATTGCATTTCCTCTCCCATCTTCCACCTTCTGGAGTGCCTGTACCTCCCCCTCCAGACCCCCCATCTTCTTCTTGTTTTGCTCTGCCAGCTGTTGAACATCATTTAAATCTTTTTTCATAAGTGTCATTTCAGATTTAATTTCAGATAATCCTTTTTGCACATCATCCAACTTGTCCAACTTCTGATCCAATTTCGCCAGTCTTTCCAAAATTTTTTCCATATCAGCTGCTGCTGATTTATGACCCTTAGCCATCTTACATCAGTAGAAGATGAGAAATCAAAGGGCAAACCTCCAGAGAAGAAAGAGGGATTGACAGTCAGAGTAGTTTTTCAGATATCCACCAGTGGGCGCTCACAGGAGCAACGAGTCCGAAGTATAGATAGGTCAAACAGGAAGCCAGAGGAGAATGTTGTCTTCAATCATAAATAAAGAAGCAGGAAGTCAGACTACCGCCATAGCTCACCGGGAAGAGAGGCCACCAGACCTCTCCAACAAACTCTGCCACAGCCATCCTCCAAGGAAAAGTCAGCAAAGTAAGGGGTTTCACTCCATCTCCTTCCCCCTAGTTCTCTGCCACGGCACCTTTCCAGCTACAAGGGGGGGGAACTCCAACCCCCCCTCTCGCCTCCAGGATGCCTGCTCCACTCTCCAGTCGGTCAGTTCAGTCCGTTGTGCCTTCTTAACTAGCACTGGTCCCCTTAGGCACTGTGGCGCCTCCGCGGCCTCGAAAAAAGCCGCCGATCGCCTCCCACCCCCTCTGGAGCCTCGGGCGCGCCAGCATCGGCCTCCCGGCCCCTGGAAGTGAGGCAAACGGCCCAATAATGGGGCGTTTGGCCCAAAGGGCCTCCAGATGGGGGGGATCGGACTCTGGGGCCAGAGCTAGCCCGATCAGAGTCCGTCGCCCGCGGAACCGGAAGCGGAAGTCCATTTGAATCGGTTTTAATGAAAGGAAAAAAAGGGTTAGATTACAGAATCTTGAGAATGAATAATATATTCCAGTCCAAATTTTAAGTGAGTGCATTTAAGACAGTATTTTTCTTACTAAGTCTCTAATGGAAGAACTGATCTCTCACTTAAGGTATAAGACTCAAATATACATCTGGTCCTTGTCTGCTGTGTTTTGTTTTATTTATTTATTTATTTATTTATTTATTTATTTATTTATTTATTTATTTGTTTAATTTGTATACCGCCCTTCTCCAGCTGGACTCAGGGCGGTGAACAGCCAAAATAAAAACAGAGCATACAAAATTAAAAAACAATTTGAAATAATTAAATAGTTTTGGCGCACAATTTAAAACAACCAAGTTAAAACCAATTTACAATTTAAAACCAGAACAGTAGGATCAAGCCAGGCTGGCTAGATGAAATAAAAGTGTTTTCAGGGCTCGACGGAAATCCCAGAGGTCAGGTATCATGTGTATCTCTGGGGGTAGGTCATTCCAAAGGGTGGGTGCCGCTACAGAGAAGGCTCTCCCTCTGGGGGTCGCCAGCCGGCATTGTCTGGCGGACGGCACCCTAAGGAGGCCCTCTCTGTGCGAACGTACTGGCCGGTGGGAGGCTATTGGCGGCAGAAGGCGATCTCGTAAGTACCCTGGCCCTAAGCCATGGAGCGCTTTAAAGGTGGTCACCAACACCTTGAAGTGCACCCGGAAGACCACAGGAAGCCAGTGCAGCTCGCGCAGGAGAGGTGTCACATGGGAGTGTTCCGTTGCTCCCATAATCCCCCGTGCGGCCGCGTTCTGGACCAACTGGAGCCTCCGGATGCACCCCAAGGGGAGCCCCATGTAGAGAGCATTACAGTAGTCCAGGCGGGAAGTGACGAGTGCCTGAGTGACTGTGCGTAGGGAGTCCCAATCCAGAAAGGGACGCAATTGGCGTATCAGGTGAACCTGATAGAAAGCCCCCCTGACCACGGCCGTCATATGCTCTTCTAAAGACAGCCGTGCATCCAGGAGGACGCCCAAATTGCGAGCCCCCTCCGTGGGGGCCAATGATTCACCCCTAATAACCAGCTGGTTATATCGGGACGCCGGAAGCCACAGCCACTCGGTCTTGGAAGGGTTGAGACGAAGCCTGTTCCTCCCCATCCAGGCCCGCACAGCCTCCAGGCACTGGGACATCACTTCAAGGGCATCGTTGGGGTGGCCTGGGGTGGAGATGTACAGCTGAATATCATCAGCGTACTGGTGGAATTCCACCCCAAAGCCACGGATGATCTCACCCAGCGGCTTTACATAAATGTTGAACAGGAGGGGCGAGAGGACCGATCCCTGCAGTACCCCGCAAGCGAGGCACCTCGGGGTCGACCGCTGCCCCCCTGCCAACACTGATTGCGACTGGTCGGAGAGGTAGGAGGAGAACCACCGCAAAATGGTGCCCCCCACCCCCAGCCCCTTCAACCAGCGCAACATGATACCATGGTCGATGGTATCAAAAACCGCTGAGAGATCTAATAGGATCAGGATAGAGGAGCAGCCCCTATCCCGAGCCCTCCAGAGATCATCAACCAACACAACCAATGCCGTTTTCGTGCTGTGAGCAGGCCTGAAGCCGGACTGGAGCGGGTCTAGATAGACAGCTTCATCCAGGTACTGTGGAAGCTGCCGCGCCACCACACTCTCAACAACCTTCGCAATAAAACGAAGGTTGGAGACTGGACGATAGTTGGCCAAAACAGCCGGGTCCAGAGAGGGCTTCTTGAGGAGGGGCCTCACCACCACTTCTTTCAAAGCAACTGGCAGGGCACCCTCACTCAAAGAAGCGTTAATAATCCTCTGGAGCCAGCCTCGTGTAACCTCCCGGGAAGCCAGCACTAACCAGGAGGGACACGGGTCCAATAAACATGTGGTTGCATTCAGCCATCCCAGAATCCTGTCCACGTCCTCAGGAGTCACAGGATTGAACTCCTTCCAGATAATGTTCTCAAGACCTGCCTCAATCATCCCGTCTGAACTTACCCAGTCGGAGGCCAGATCTTCCCGAATCTGAGCGATCTTGTCATGCAGATACTGCACAAAGTCCTCAACTCGACTCTGCAAGGGATCATCCCGCACTTCCAGATGTAGGAGGGAGCGGGTCACCCTAAACAGGGCGGCTGGGCGATTATCTGATGACGCAATAAGAGCGGCAAAATAGGTAGATTTTGCCGCTTTTATCGCCACTAGATAGGTCTTAATATAAGACCTCACTAGCGATCGGTCAGATTCGGACCGGCTGGTCCTTCACCCGCTCTCCAGGAGTCTTTTCCAGTGCTTCATCTCCCTCAGCTCCTCGGAGAACCAAGGAGCTAGGTGAGTTCAATGCCGATGCATCAAAGTTTTTGAAAAACTCTATTATTTTGTAGAGCTAATTGCAGTAAATCCACCAAAATATGATATTGGCATGGATAACTGTTGGTAGGGTCTCCTGATCAGAGAAAGTCACAGTTGTCATACCAGCCAAAGCTGATCAAAGATCTTGGACAGGACTTCCATCTGTTGTTCTTGCCAATCCAAGAAGACCTCATATCTATTCATCTGCTCCTTTAGGTGTTAATGTCATCCCTTCCAGAATGTCACAGTTCTAGAACTAGAATTTCTGAATGCACACATCTCCACCTTGCTAGGCTTCACCCTAATCCTATTGATTCACATCCAGTTGCTTACAACCTCTAGGGATCAGACCAACATGCCACCAGTAGTTTTCCAGGGATCCATGTAGATATTGAGGTTGATGGGAAAGAGGTCCAAATCCTGAGGTACCCTTTTGAAGTGCTTAAGTCTTGACATTCCATTGATGGAATAATTTACTCAGGAATAAGCAAATCTACTATTGTATTTCTGATCTACAATTCTCAAAGGCTTTCCAAAAGGATGCCATCATCAGTGGTAAAGAATGCTGTTTAAACATCTCCTAGTCTTTAAACAAGACTAGGAGATTGCCATTGCCTCATCTATAAATTCCTGTACAGATTCTACCAGTCCTAACAATGTGGTTGCTTCATATTAATCAATATGGAAGATTTAGCCAATTCCATAGTCAGTCACTCATAGTCAGTCACCAGTGGAACAATGTACTTTGTCAAAAGTAAGGCATCTTGAGGGGCAATTGCACGCATGTGCGCACACATCCACACATGTCTTGGAAATGAGGCTGCTGAACACTCCAAAACTAGAAAGTAAATATTGGGTAGGGCCACATCACCTTCCTTGTCTCACTGGGCTTTGATAATATATGACATCTGCTCATTAATCCAGAACTAAGTCATGGAAAAATAAACTTTATGAAATTGCTGGTTCTTCTGACCTTCCCCCTTACATTGGCAAATCTATTTAAATAGCATGTCTTTCACATATAGTTTTCATTGGCTTTTGAGAACTTCTTGCCATTATACTTTTTTTCCTGTAAAAAGTTGTAACAGCTTGGACTTTTTCTATTATATGGATAAACCAGAAACCATAATGATGGTTTCTATGAGCTGAATAAAACGTCAAAAGTGTTGATAGTTAGGTAAATGCATTTTTTTAGCTGCAGTTCTTATATAAGTCACATACAGTATAATGACATTTCTCATTAACATTATTGATCCTAAAGGAGAAGAAGCTTCTATGTAATGTTAAATGCTGCTTATTTCAGATAGAAAAAATGAACAAACATTTAATAAAAAGAGATGGATTTCTAAGCACATTGGACAAAATGTATGGCCGTTTTAATTAATTATTTTTTATTATAATAAGAAATACACATATTGTGAAAGAATGCCATACATTCTGTTCATCCTTAGTGGAGATTGCTAACTTGTTTCATATATGAGATAATGACACACATATTCACAAACATTGTAGTATAACTGGAATATGAACCAATTGTCTTTGCTTTTACAGTAGCTCCATTTACAGAAGAAACTTTGCTATTATTAAACCTGTTAACAGCAACATTGTTTGACTGAACTTTGCTCAATAAAAAATGGGACTGACCATGAAAAGCATCAATATTATTTCCATTCTTGACTGGCACTGGAGTATTATGCACACAAATTGGAGCTGATAGCTTATTGTATAAATGCAGAGACCCAGAAAATGTCCAGTTGTTGAGACCACACAGCTCAACAAGCTCAACAAATTCAGAAGCTCAGTAGAACAAGGTTAGAAAGTGAAATTGGATGTTTTACTGTGAACTAAATGTAAAGTGCAGATTAGTTCTGATAAGATTCTCCTTAGGTTGAAGAATTTGGAATAGACAAATCCTTTCCCAGAATTCCCTACCAAGCATGTAGTTTGCAATGCTCAAGATACAATGGAATTATTGAAAGCAATAAACTTGAGGAGTCATAATAATATAAGAAGGCTCTGTTGGTTGAAGCCAACAGCCATCTGGTCTAGCATTCTAATGGTCAATACAAAGTTTATGAAATGTAAGATATTTCTAAATGTTGGTTTAGCTCATTTTTCTATTTCTAAAAGGTTTTATTAGCATAGCCCTACTGTTTTCGGAGATGTGTTTTAGTAACCTGGTATCCTGCAGGTTTTCTGAATGCATACATACATAAAACATAACCTGAATAACCATCATACAATTCCCATTTGGGGAAAGAAATGCTCTTCTGCAAAGTACAGAAAAGGAACGATAAAGAGTAACCAAAGAAGTGAAACATATGATAAACTAAAAGGAATCACAACCAATTCATTCTAAATGATCCACTATATCTGTCCATACTTTTAGATTCCTGAAAACTGTTCTTGTTTCCATCACCTCATGCATTATCCCTTTTTAAATTTCCCAGTTGTTTTTTTAGGATCTCACTAACACTTCCTACTACAAATTCTTGGTTTTCCTCTTTTCAATCTATTCACTTTTCTTTCATATCTCATGTTTTATTTTCAATTTTGTATTCAGTCCACAATCATTTAGCACCTACTCATTTCTTACCCTATCTTTTTTGATTTACCAGACTTGTTTCTTAAGTAACCCATTCCTACTACATTCAATTAACTTTTATACTTATCCTGACGTATCCAACTCTCCCTTTACCTAACAAAGTTATAAAAAACACATGCTTAGGCATACAATTTTTGATTCATTTGACAAGTATTTGTTCTTCACATTTAATTTATTAGATTTATTTTGGTCATCCACTGCAAAAGACCCTGGGCAGTTTACAAAATCCCCCCCCCCCCAAATCAACAACTCCAGTAGAACAATTAAAACAGTTACAACCCACATAAGCAGGCAGCCCAGATTAAACATCTAGAAGTATAAACATTACAAAAATTACATCATTATATAACAATTACATTAATCCTGGGCTGGGAACATAGCCAGGTTTTAAGGATTTTCTGGAACCCCATCTGTGTCTCTGGGGAGATGTTATTCCAGAAGTTGTTATACTACATGCTTTCTATTACCTTCCTATGAGTATTTGTATACTATATCTTAACAATTCTGATTTTCTGATCTGTATTAAACATTCTACCAATTATCGAAAATCATCTATGTATGTTTCCATTTTTATATATAATGGAAACATTGTGGACATGTCACATTACCATAATTTTAGGATTAATTTGCCTCAGTGTATCTTTCAGTTTTCCAACATTCTTCCAACATTCATTGGATATAATTTGGTTTTGCAACCAGCACAGTATAATCCACATACAAAAATACATGTATATTACTAACCCAACCACCACACTTCAAGTGACATCATAAACATTTTTATACTTTTCCATAAATGCATTAACTACCAAGACATTTTATTCCCTGCTCAACAATGAACCATTTGCTACCCAGACATGCTTTTCCATGCATGCTTTAATTTCATCATTACTACAGTTAATGCATTTAGCAGCCAACTTCAACTCTACATTACATAAACATTCCATTGCTCAAGAGTATTGATTTTATTATAAGTTTTATCTAAATCAACAAATGCAAAAGAAAAAAAACCATAAAAATTTCTTTGTGGAATTTTAATATCTCAGTGACTTCCTGAAAAGCAAATATCTGCATCAACTGCCCAGCAGAAAACCACACAATTTGCGGCTGCCAAATTTTGCTCATTGTCATCTCTTGTACCCCTTTCAGATCCACTTAATAAAAACCCTCATATAGTTGTGTGTGCAATCTTTTTGTCTTTCTCTTTGAACAGGAAAAGAATCACAACTTTTTGGCATGTTTTTCTTGGACTCTAACAATAGCAATAACATT
This sequence comes from Ptyas mucosa, assembly GCA_012654045.1. Classification (NCBI taxonomy): domain Eukaryota; kingdom Metazoa; phylum Chordata; class Lepidosauria; order Squamata; family Colubridae; genus Ptyas; species Ptyas mucosa. The sequence goes on along the minus strand of WNWU01000003.1, from coordinate 32,538,002 downwards.
TAGTCTTATATACCACCTCATAGTTCTTTACAATACTTTCTGGACAGCTTAAATATAAATATTATTTGCATATTGCCCCCAACAATCTTCATTTTATCGACCTTGGAAGAATGGAAGGCTGAGTCAATCTTGAGCCCCGTCAGGATTGAACTCCAGGCTGTGAGCAGAATTTTCCTGCAATACTGCATTTTAACCACAACACCATCAGGGCGCATATACTTCTACAGTATTCGTTTTGTTCATTGCTGTCATTCTCATACAGAACCATAAAGTACTCCTTCCTGTATTGACTCACCCCAGTGAGAAAGAGAAGACTAGGTTACCAGTCTTATTCATATCCAAGCAGTGATCTCTGCTAAGGGTAGGTACAATATGAATTTATACACCAGTTGGACAGTATAGCATGAGTACAACCAAAGCCCAGTTTTCTCCAAATGTCATTTTATGCAAAGTAGGATTCCTACTACAGAGACTACCTTCATAGAATCATAGTGTTGGAAGGGATCATATCATTTATTTTAATCTCCTGCTCAGTATTGGATCCAATGGACTATCTCATGCCATTTTGTGCAAGCTAGAATTTCTACTCTAGAAACTACCTTCATAGAATCATAGTGTTAGAATGGACCTTAAAAGTGTTTAGTTCAATTTCATGATCAAGCGGACTATCTCTGACACCTTATTAAGCCTTTCTGAAGACCTTCACTGAAGGATAATTCATCAGTTCATGTGGCAGTTAGTTCTCCTGTCTGAAAGCTTATATAGTCAGGATTTTCTTTTCTTTTTTCTTTATAATTTTAAATCCATTCCCTTTCCAATGTGATTCAGCAACCTTTCAAATATGTAAGACTGCTATCTCATCTCTCCTGAGTCATTTCTTTTGCAAATTAAATATATCCATTTTGCATAGCCATTCTTCACTGGGCTTTCAAATCAATAAGATGTTGCCCGCATCCCACGAACTAGTAAACACGAGTACCTATGGAAGCAATCTTTTGCAACTCCTGAATTTTCAGTTGGATGGGATGGGAATTCTGAGAACAGTTACTTTAGGGCTTCTGGAAAACATGTTGCAGAAGATAGCTTTTGAATTTTTAATAAAAATTCACACACACACACACACACACACACACACACACACACAGAGTTGGCTGACAAAAACTCTATTTACCTGAATTTAAAAGTTTATAGATTAAAGAGGCAGTTGGTCTCATACTTTGCTGTGATCCTATACATACACACTGTGATCCTTCTTAATAGCCCTTTTGTTATGTAATAGCAACTTGCAGAAACAAATTTAGAGAATTCTTTTCCTTATTATTTTGCATAAGGAATATAATATAAACCATGTCATCAGCATTGGTTATCAGGAATAATACTAGACAACTATTCTGTACCATTAAGCCTTGGGAAAATTTTCATATAAATTGAAAGTAAACCATTCTAAGCCATTTCTGAAAATATTCTTATTTTATGGAAAGACTGGTCTCAGGGCTTCTATAGTTTTGCATAATAATATTATCTCATTGTGGAGAAAGTGTGACTTGGATAGACTTTTATCAGTCAAGGGAAAAGCAATCTGTTTCCTCAGCATATTATAGCCATACTTAGAGAAAGATGGAATGAGGAATAAAATGAGAAAAACCCGAGCAACAAACTTCTGAATACAGTGACCTTACCTGTAATACAGTTCCAATATTATAAGTGGAACAAATTCGATGTTAGTGCTATTTAGTGAGGATAAAAATACTCATTTATTTTGACTGGTGTCTAAAAATATGCAATTTCATTTGTTAGGCTTTGAATATTAGTCTTTGGTTTCTGTTTTCAACAGACAGTTTGGAATAATATTATTGATAATTGTTTCTTTTTTAATATAAAAACTTTCTTGTGCTAAAATACCCAGCAAATTCAGGCCAAAGCAGGCTCAATCTTTAATTTAACTTACAGTTTCTCTTTGTTCCCTAGGACATTTCTTTAAAATGCATTTTGACTAATTTCTAGTTTATATGCTGACAAGTAATTACTCATCCCATTTCTAATAATATGATCTATTAATTGGATAAACTCTGCTTATCACCAGACTGTAGACCTGGTTTATGATTCTGTATGGAGCAGAAAATGTACTTGGATGGTGATACTTCTGCTACTTGATGGAAGCAGAATCATTAAACGGAAAAAAAATCATTTAACCTAGTAACCTAGAAGTAAGCAGAGATTTATTGACAGAACAATTAATTAGTAGAACAAGTTGCCTCCAGAAGTTGGCAGGTTCTGGAATACTGACACAGTCCCAAAGAATGAGATCTGATCCATGCACAATAACATGGTATTATCTTCTTTGATTTGGAAACATCTCCTGATGTGATATATGTATTTGCCTTTCTGTAGTTCCACAACACACTGCTAACTCATATTTCCAGTTTACCATCATAAATAGTCAGACACCACTTTTTAAATTAAAAGCCCCAATTTGGTACTGCACTCTGTTAAATTTCATTCAGTTACCTTTAGTTCTTCACTGTAATCCACCAAGGCTATGTTGAATTTTATTTCTATCTTTTGGGGCATTAAATATCTTATTCCTTTTCCTGACATCTACAAATCTGATAAGCATTATCTCTGGGTTTTAATCCAAGTCATTTATAAATACAGTGACAAGTACAGGACCCAGAACTAATCATTATGATGCCAGCCTGCCTATATTTAAATAGCTTGTTAATCAGATAATGCAGTGTTTTGTTAGATATTTTGCTGTAATTAAGATGTAAAATTCCACAATCCACTAAGGAAGCTAACAGGTTATAATACAGCATGAAATCATATATGACAAGCCCACATTGAATTCTGGAAATTAATAGTCTATAAACTGATCATTTATGATCTTGTAACTTAAAGGTAGTGATATCTACAAATGTGAATTCCTACATATCCTTGTATCTCCATGTCTCTTTTATAAAGATAGAAACATTTGCCATCATAGAGAGTCCAAAGTTTGAGCTTGACTACTCAAAAATTAAGAACTCTAGCATTACACAATTACTTTTCTCTAAAGTTCTTGCATCATCACCTTCCTCAATTAAGTTTTCCATACTGGTTAATATGAAGTCACTGATCTTTTTAATATGTTTTCCTTGTGAAAAAGAAAATTGTCATTATGTTAGGAATTTCATGGAATGACCATGCTTGAAAGAGTTTGTGTTCCAGTAGATATAAATAATTGAAATGACTGGACTCTATTTCTACATACATCTTTGAAAAAACATCTGCTACTTACTAAATTCAAAAGTAATATTAGAAAATATTACTTCACAGAAAGAATAGTGGAAGTTTGGAACCAACTTCCAGCAGAGGTAGTGGGTCAGTCATCAGTAATTGCATTTAAATATGCTTGGGATAAACACATGTGCATCATTCAACAATAAAAAAAAAATACCCTCAAAGGGCAAACTTGATGGGCCATTAGGTCTTTTTTTGCCATCAGTTTCCTATGATTCCATCTTCTGGGCACTGTCTTCCACGGCCATTTTGGCTTGGCAGCAGGACAAACTGACCATTGATTCTCATCAGAGGCATCTGCCTACATAATGCCTGACTTTGAAAAAAAAGAAGCAGAAGATTTGTCTGTTAAAAATAGTTGGTTGTTTAATTTAATTTGCAAAAATGAGTAGAGTAGTTGCTGGTTCTTATACGAAGATCATACTTTTTATTATTTTGTGGGATAGAATATAAAAATTCTGCCCAGTCCAATATAATTTTGTCATTATCCTTTCTGTTTAAGAATAGAAGTTGGATTCATGTGTACTATTAAGCCATTATTTGTTTTTACCTTTTTTAGAGAATTAAAATATTTTGCAGAAATTCAGACAACCACTAAAGTTAGATCGCTCCATTTCCTTGTTGCCATCTAGTGGTTATCCAGATCTTTGCAACTCAGATATGCTGTGCCTGTTTCTACTTAAGGGAGAATCCTATAGATCTGTGATGGCGAACCTATAGCATGCGTGCCACAGGTGGCACACGGAGCCATATCTGTGGGCATGCGAGCGTTGCCCTAGCTCAGCTCCAGTGCACATGTGCACATCAGCCAGCTGATTTTCGGGCCTTTCGGGCCCATCAGAACTCAGGAAACGCGCCATTTCTGCCCTCCAGAAGGCCTCCAGAGGCGTTCTTGGAGCCTGGGGAGGGCGAAAAATGGGCCTACCGGGCCCACCAGGCCATCGTGTGCCAAAAGCAGGGGTCGCATGGGGGAGTGTCGTACATGCATGCATGGGCGGGGCGCATTGAATTATGGGTGTGGGCACATGCACGTGCGACATCGCTGTACTCCCCCCACTTTTGGCACGTGACGGCAAAAAGGTTAGCCATTACTGCTATAGATAATAATCCTGTAGAAAACCAGTCCCTGTGTTCCATTATTTTCAAATCATTTTCTGTTTCTGTTTCCCTTTGTAGAGTAGCTTGAAAGAGGCAAACAGAAAGCCATAAATGTACACAAACTACATGTTCCTACTGACACCAACATGATATGCTAAACCATCATTTCAAAGTAATATACTGCCATAAAAATGCAGCTCAGTCCACAGGTATGATCAAAAATGGCAAAAGGCAACCAAAATATGACTGTTTTTTTTAATGTGGCTTTGGTTGCATGATTGTGTCAACCATCTTGACTTTTCTGACCACCTCTTGTGGATAGCCCTGGTTCATATTATGAACTTTAAGATAAAATGTGAGATATAAATTGAATTATAGATAATTAATAGATACATTGATCGTGCTTGCATTTTTGATAATCCCAAAGTCAACCAGGAACATTACATCTGAGCAGGACCTAGGCTAATTAAATGTTCGAGGTAGTTTATCTTTGCCCAACATGGGTTTTCTTTAGGATGTTTTCATAATGACAGCTGTGAATTGCAATGGGTTATTCTCTTGATATTTCTCTGTTTCAAAACATACTCAGTTATTCTATAAAAGTACCTATTTATTTTATGATACAAAAAAGAGTAAAATATTTACTCTTTCAGTTAATTCCTGAATGTATCTAAGGAGGAGAATGGATCATTTTTGAGCAAATATCCATTGCTTGGAAATCTGAAATAGCTTATTGAAATACTACAAGGGCAGTTCCTGAATTCTAGGATAATATAAAAATGTCTAACATATAAAGTAGTTTGCTTTCTACATGAGGGATTTAGGTCTATAAAATCCATTAATAGAATATATTCATATTGTTTTCCCATTTGTCTTTATGTTTCATTTTCTTTTGGAAACAATTTGAATCCAAATGCATATTAACACACTACTTCATTATTTATTTGGATGATTATGTGCTACTTTCATTTCAAGTAGTGTTGGCAGTCAGTGGAGAGAGCAATAATTTTGAGCATTGTAGTTGAGCCATTTCAACTTTCTTCAGCTGTCAGCAGCAAAACATACAAATCTAGGCTCTTTCTCCTTTGGTTGGTTTTTCTGCTTTTTTTTTCTACAGTGGTTTATCTTATTAAGTTTAGTGATTTTGTATATTGCAAAGAAGCCTGTAGGACCAAAGCAGAGCTTTTTAGACTATTAAATGTGTTGCCTTTTGTAAAAACATAATAACTAATTCATCCTTGTTCAGTGATGAATGGATACACAGCTTATAATACATAAATTAGTTTAAAAGAACTAGTGAGAGATAAATATTTTCACATACATTGTCGCCAAAGACCTGAAAAGAATAATGACTCTAGCATACATACAGCAAATTTACTGCAAAATATGAACTTTAAAAGAATGCAGTTTGCATCTGGAGTGTGATCATTTTAATTAACTACACTATGGCAGTGCACAGTGGGATGTGTTATTACTTTTGAAATTATGTTAGCTGTTATTTGTCAGGGGACATCCAGAGTTATTTTTAGAGCAATCATAAACTTATTTATTTATTTATGAGATTTTTATCCTGCTTTTTAAATATATTACTTTAAACAGAGAACAGACCTTATACTAATACTGGTTTAATAGATGCATTAGACTTAAACATTTCATATTTAGACTTCAGTATTTGTATCCTTGTTTCAAAATCCCTCTGTGCATGTATTAATGGTCATGTTTAATGCCCTTAAACATGATTCTATTGAAATTTCATCCAGATGAATGTAATAATGTATTTATGTTAATATTCCAGTTAAACATTTGGGAAAACCACAACAAAACTTTCTACCAGAGTACAGCAATTTGACAATAAACATGATTATACAGAAACTTCTTTTACTTCACTTGCAAATGATTATTGCCATTATCATAATTTCCCTTTCTGACCTAGAGGCAACAGTCTAGACCAGGGGTCTCCAATCTTGGCAACTTTAAGACTTGTGGACTTCAGCTCCTAGAAAGTTGGAAGTTGAAGTCCACAAATCTTAAAGTTGCCAAGTTGGAGACCCCAGGTCTAGAATGCTGGTAGGACAAGGCCATGATCAGATTGTTGGAAAAAGCACATGGTAACTGTCACATAACTCTGGCAATCTTTTTTTCCCCAAAAATCCACAAAATTACTATTCTAGAAATAATTTTTAAAAAAATTGCTATTTTTAAGCTTTGGAAATGTATTTACACATGCATGACAAAATCTTATGAAGAACAAATGAAAAACATATGAAAAACAAATCTTGAGAATTGTGGTACTTTATGTCTGCACAGAAAATTGAATCTCTAAGGCACTAGAGTAGCTCAAAATTGAGAATTACTTATTTGCTTTTAATCAGATTACATGTGAAATGGTACTGGTTCTTTGGAGTATATGTTTTATTAATAATTTTAAAGCGCTTCCACAAATTATATGTCTATGTAAAAATGTCCATTTTATTCTCATGATATAATGAATATGTATCACTGGAAAAAATGTCCTGTGGGAAAGAACATAACTGATTTATCATTTTCCCACTTCAAGCGGGCCTCTCTTGTACATCTGATGGATGATCAGACTTGTTAGCATGTCGTCAACAGACTCAACTGAACTGCTTCAGACATTTGTACAGTTAGTCACATATTCCACCAAGCAGCAGAGAAATCTCACTGGTGAAGCAACAACCAACAAAAGATAACAATGAATATTTTGCTGGTTTCATAGGAGTAAAGTTAAATTTTGCATTAATATTCGTTACAGAGAAACTCACACTAGGTTTCTTGTGTCCTCTCAAAATGTGTTCTTGTGGTGTTTCTTCCCTTGTGCCATAGGGCAATTTCATTTCCTGATTCTATTATAGACTAAGTGGCCACCTGAACCTCCAATGAACTTGTTCTATTGTGTTTTTCTATTTTTAATCTTGAAAGAGTAAACACATTTCTCATCAGATGTGTTACAGACTGTTATACATTGTAGAGATTTATGAAGGTGCCACAGGGTTATTACACAGCCATTCATTTATAAATAAGTATCCATTCTGAAAGGAAGCCAGAAATGATAGCAGCATTTTCCATCATTTCAAAAATCTATATTAAAAAAATGATGTACTTTTTTATGGCAGCAACAGCTCTATTGCTGCAATTTGGACTTCATGCTTTGTAATGCCTATACATTTTTAGAGCTAATGTATGATTTGGATACCCCCTGCTACCCCTGCCCCCAAAGAGAGAGAAGATACATTAGAACCTCAGGAACTTAGACTGCAGACAGGAAGATAAAAATGACTGTTTCAATATTCATTTATAAAATGCAGACTTCAATTTGCTGCCTTGTTCACTATGCACACCAAACATCAAATAAATACTGCCTCAAAACCTGTCATGAACTTTACTATAAGATAACTATTTAAACATTTTTCCAAATAATGATATTTCAGCTGAATTCTTTTAACAAATATTTTACATTCCAGAGTTCATAAATAATGTGATCAAATCAAATTTTTATACATAGACCAGCAAAAGTAGGGTTGGGTTTAGTCAATTAAAAAGCATAGAAGATACATCACATTTTAAAAAAATTATGAAAAGCTAAAAGATATAAGATATTTATGTATTAAACCAGAAAGCATGTATAAAAGACAAGTGACTAAAGAAACTTTAAAAAAAGGGGTGGGGTGGATAGGAGCATTAGATAGGTATAGGGCTATAAGGAAACATAAAGATTAGTTTGTGGAAGACTACAGCTATCAAATTACTCAAATTACACAGCACTTTATAGGTTGTCCTTGCCATATGACTGTTGGTTTAATGATGGTTAAAAATTGCAATGACCTTAGAAAAAATAACTTACCACTAGTACTCACACTGACAACTTTATATGAGCCCCATTCAGATGATCACAACTGGGGCACATGCAACTGGCTTGCATTTATGACTGGTTACAGTGTCTGGAGGCCACATCAGTGGTGGGTTGCCCCCAGTTCGCATTGGTTCTATAGAACCGGTAGTAAAACCGGGAGTGGGGAGGCTCTGCCCACCGACCCCGACGTCATCAGAATGCTTCTGCACATGCGAAGAAGAGCGTGCGCGGCCCCACTGTGAACCAGTAGTAAAGGTAAGTAGAACCCATCCCCGGCCATGATTTACAACATTTTTTGTCCTGTATACTATAGGAATTTATGCAGTAATGGTGGAATGAGGCTGGTATGAATGCCTCTGTAGTGCAGGCACAGAGAAGCACATTTTCAGAGGGGCATTGTCTCTCCAGGTAAGGAATCTTCCTTACATTGGTCTTCAAGGATAGTTGAAGGGAGGGTGTGCCATCATGCCAGAGTAAAAGCTCTTCATTATTACTTTGAGTTTAGTTAAATAGGGGAGGCAGAATACTTTTTGGATTCTTTGACAATAAAGTTTGGACACTCTGTGTCTGTTATATGCTGTTTAATGAATACTTTGGCCAGAGCATCTCCCATGCTGAGTAGAAGAGTTGAAGAGAAACCAAGGATAACATTTCATTGCCTATTTCCATATGGATTGAAAAATTGTCACTCATAGTTAATGGAGGAAGGTGAAGGAGAAAAAAGGTTAGTCTGAGCCAATAGTTCAATATGGTTACCCACACTCTAACCTCTACTTTCATGAGGTCTGTTTCTAGACTTGAGGTGGCTTTAAAAGGACATTTTGAGACTTGATCTTAGAAATTTGGATTGTACAAGTTTTAATGGCACAAAAGCGAAGAAGAGGCCTAGCTGTAAAGAAGTGGTGTTAGTGGTTTGGCTTCAAATAATTTGATCACTGAAGGTATGTATTGACCACTTCTTGTCTTAAAAGAATTTAAGGATGGCAGAAGAGAGCCTCTATGCAATGTTGCCTCCGTGGGCTTTACTACTGAAATAAAGAATTTGGAACAAGAAACCTTCTCAGTTTTGTGGCCATCTATGCTCCAGGAATGGCTCTTGGGCCTTTTGGTAAATGCCATGATCTTACTGTTATTAAATATTACAGTTAAAAAGGTCAAAACTAATACAAATTAAGAAAAAATATGGAAAATATTGAAAGTGCAGAAAATAAAAGAAAAAATATAAAAGAAAAAAAATAAAAATATAGTAGAGAAAAGGAAAAGAAATATATAAAGAAGTGACTTCCTTCAACACAAAAAGTATATAATATTTAAGTAATGAAATAGAGGGATGGGATATTTAGGTGCTATTACTACTAATCAGCAAAAGACTGTATTTGCACTTTCATACCATGTTTTATTGTGCTCTCACATGCTGAAGAACTTAAAACAGTGGGTAGGCAATCTGATTCATTCCAAATATTTTGGACTAATTTTATCCAGCTCACATGGCCAAAGGCAAGAGATTATAGATGCTACAGTCCAAGACATCTGGACGAAATAGGTTTATTAACCTTATTTTAGCATCTGTCCATAGACTGATTATATTGTTGCTAACATGCAATGAAATGAAACTGATAACTTGCATATGTTGTGGAGATCCAACTTTTACAACTCTCAATTGCAGCTAACGAGCAATATTTCTCTTGATTTAATCTTCATTACTTGATACTTGCTTTAAATGATACTTAATAAAATTAACAGTGTAATTTGGAACTTTAAAGCAATTTGAAAGTAAATAGTAAAGATCTAGGCCAATTTAACAGTTCTTAGATATATTCTCAGATGTGTGTATCCTTTCTGAAGAAGTGTAAACAAAAAGTATAAAGATGGCCACACTTGTTTTAAGATGGGAATATTTACAATGCGATGTATGTTAGTCCCAGATGTTTTCAGAAATTGATTTAAAAACTATAAGACACCTGGGATTTATTTGGGTTGTAATGTCGTCCCCAAATATAAACCATTAGGTTCATTTTCATTTACTGTAGTAGTTTCATCACATAGAGGAGAACCATACTTCAGTGTTGTCAATACAGCTATGTATTTAATTTGGAATTTCAGATGGAAAAGTAGGCCGTCTGAAATGAGAATACAAAGCAAAGTCTCTGGTTGGAAAAAAGGCTGCAAATTGAATCTTGCAAATCCGATTGTCCTGTACCTCTTCCTCTTATTCAGTTTCCTGAATAAGGGATACATCTGCCTGAGCTTTCCAAAGTTATCGTGTGGATTTAAAAGTAATGATCCTTCCTTTCTGGCTGTAAGTGTTGTTAAATAGATCTATGTCCCTTCTGGTTTGGTCAAGGTTACCTGGAAATAATATAGAGTTGACTACAGGGAGGAGTAAATTGATATGAATTTGGATTTGGAATGAGGAAACGGACCCACCTTTATTTAAAGAAATGGTAGTCAAGTTCTGCACCCAACAACCCTGGAAAATGTCTTCCAAGTAGCTGTTTAGGAATTCTTCAGAAGTAAGTGGAAAACAGGAATAGATCTGACAGTTATCTTTGTAATATATGTTTCTAAATGACATTGTCTCAGCAATTTCATGGAGAAGATAAATAATATAAATACAAAATAAAACTTTGTCAAGCCAAATTCCAAGGAGCAAAGCAGAAGCTTCTTCTGAATTCTTCTTCCTGAAGATGTCCAAATTGTTATCTAATCCACATTACATGTCATGGGGAAACAAAAGCAATATCTGCAAAATATCACAGGAATGCAGCATTTCTCTTTAGAATAAAATATAAAATATCCATTTAGTATTCTTCAGGGAGCACAATATTACGATTATAATGAATCTTGTTAAAACATCTGCATTTCATTGGAAAATCTGCACAAAACAAGTTATTCAGATACTGTAATACTGTTTTCAGTTATCGCTTGTTCCACATGCCTGCTGAAAATAGTAATAAAACAAATATAAGGTTCATGGAATAAATCAATAAATAACCTTTGTATTCTTGTTGTATAGTAGATGGGAACAAACCCTCCATTTCCATCCTTGGAATTGTTGCAAATTATTTTCAATGAACTATATATTTCAATAATATCTAGTTAAGATTTTATTATGACATTTTAGTCCAACGTATGATGTACTGCTTCTGCTATGTTTTCACAAAACATTACCATGAGTGAGATTTTCACATTAACTACAATTGCAGAAATGACTGATGTTCAAATCTAAAGACAATTTCTGTCATTATTAAACTTCATTATAAAATAATATATGTGGGTGAAATGGTGGTTTGATGCCTTTGTAATTTGCTCTACCTTTCCCAATGTACTTTTCAGTTACATTAACTGAATCATTTCATCATATGGATGCAAAGATGAGAGAAACGAACAAAAACATACCCATTAACTGAAGCATTGCAAATGTGCATAGTTAATGGAAACCATTTTGGCATATTGTATTTGATTCCATAGTGTATCTACTCAAACAATTTCAGTGGCATATTAAAACAAAATGCTGCATTGTGCTTTTCACTAAGAATGAAAGTAATAGACTTCAAAATTAGCTTTCAACTGAAATTGTTGGAAATGAAGAAATGTTTTACCTTAGGAAAAAAAGCTAATGTCAATGAATGGAAAAAGTAGACTGGAATAAAAATTTCAGTATACATGGATTGTGTATTTTTTCTCAAAGAACAAGCACTACATCCATTTGCTTAAGTATGAACACTCAAGCATTTATTCATCAATAATTAATACACTGATTTTCTTACAGTGAACTGATTTTTCTGTAGAATATCATATTAACTAATTTAATTGTATTACATTTACCAAAAAAAGGAAAAAGACTGATTTTAATATCATCCCTTTTGTTCTCCAAAGATTAGACAGCAATAAATTCCATATTTTAGTGAAGCTAAATTAATCCATTTTAAATTTGAATTATTGGGTGAGTATTTCAGATACATTTGAAATATTTAGTGGAGTCAGAAATTAACTGCATTTGACAGTCATATACTTCCAAGTTCGAAGCATGTCATCACTCTAATTCTCTTATACATGACTGTTACGTGTAGTTTTTAAGTAAAAGGTAGGTTTTTTTTAATGTCAGATGAATTATGGGATGCAGAATTATTATTTTAGATTTACTATACAATGGAGTGTTCATAAAATGGATGGGCTGCAAATATGTGTTGATTTTTCAGTGCAACCAAAAATTAAAACTTTTTTTTGGTCTCATTCATATCAATTGCTGAATTGCTATTGAATCCAGGGGACATTTGCTATCATTAATATACAGCAATCAGTGGAAAAAACTAGCTATAATACTTTGACATGTGGCTCTTGTAGACCTCTGGACAAATAAGATGCTAATAAACCAGTGGTGGGTTGCTACCAGTTCGCCTTGGCTCAAACGAACCGGTAGCGGTGGTGGCGGGAGCCTCCACCCACCCACCCAGATGTCTCTGTGTATGTGAACCGGTTGCGGCCAAAATTGAAGCCCACTACTGTAATAAATGTCTTTTTTTACCCAAGGAAAGAAACAAAAATAGTTGTCTGGGTATGATGGCTAAAATAGAAGATACGACATCAAATCAGCTGACTTTGTGCAATGATATATTTTATTTTCTTTCATGTTCAGTTTAACATTGTTATGCTATGGATGAATTGAGGAAACCTCAGAATTGAAAGCCTTGACCCTTTTGCTATTCCCTAGTTGAATTCCCCATTCCATAGAGCTTAACTAGTGTGGAACTGGTACAACTAATCTCTAGTTTGGATGCCACAGAACCCCAATACTCACTATAGAAATTCTTGCTTTCAGTTCTATCTTGTTCCAATGGTGGCTTTTTGGCCAAAATGTTCTTGTTTGGTGTTTTTGTTGCTGTTTGCCTCTTTTTCCTTCTTATACCTTCATTATTAGGATGGTTAGATAATTTTAGAAATGTTTTAAGTAGAAGAAAAAAATACAATTAATACTGGGATTTACAAATGGACGTCAGCACATAGATACTGTATGTTTCTTTACCTAGTTTGGTAATGAAATATCTGCAAGAAAACAATCAAGCTCAGAGAGCACCAAGGATCCTTCATTTCAACCCTTAAATACAAATATGTTCCTCTATCAGTGACACAAAATATTATAACGTTGGAAATATTTAAGGAAATCTTTGAAAAATGGAACCAGAGGTTAGCAATGACAACATCAGTAATGATGTTTATGTATAGACTAAATCTAAAAGATGTTAATGAAGGAATGACAAACATCTGACAAGATAAAGTATAGAATGGAAAACAACAAATGATATGCCAAGAGAATGATCTGGAAAAGGATGCTTTACTGAATATACTGCAGAAACTTCTGAAGTTTAAAAGTTAAAAGGGAAATACACATGATAAACAGAAAGAATGGCCTGAAAATGTTTTTATTTCTTACAAAAGAGGCTTATTAAAGCCTTGAAGAAATCTCTGTAGTGGGATAAAAAAGAATTAAAGAGAACTTAAACCCTATGACAGTATTTGATTGTATTAAATATTAGAATTAAAAGGAATATAATGTTGGTTTATTTGATTTGTCGTATGAGAAGAGCACATCTTCCTTTCCCTGTCCTTGATGATTGAGAGTATCCTGTTGTATTTTATTACTCTTTGGCTTGGAAGTGTTACTGCTTCGGATGGGAATGCTATGCAGGACAGTAGAAAAGATTATTGGAAGTTCACTTCCTTCTACCCAGGACATGGAATATAAATGCTGCTTGATCAGGGTCTACAGTATTCTCAGGCACTCTCCATGACAATTTTTCATTGTTGCCTTCAGGGAGGATGCTTTGTGGTATCTGAAGCAGAACAACTAGATTCTATAATAGCTTTGCACCATATAGTATCAACCTTGTTAACTCTCAAGACCCATATATTTATATATATATGGGTTTACTATCGAAGCAACCTTGTCTACCCAAATATGGGAAGGAGCATACTGCTTCCTTTTGCCTTTCAGCTCCAATCCAGGAGCCTTTAGGCAGTCACTTTCATGACAAACTATTTTGTATTAAATTTAGTGGTTAATACATCTGCCTAATATGCAAGCAAGCCCAGGTTCGAATCCCAGAAATGTATGGCTAGCTGATGAGAGCTAAATAGCTTGAAATAGATCTATACTAGTCTCCCTTTATTTCTTTGTCAGTAAATAGATAGATAGATAGATAGATAGATAGATAGATAGATAGATAGATACATGTGCATGCACACACACACACACACACACACACATAGATATATTTTGGTGTCATTTTTGCATAACGTGACATTTTTGGATGCTACTGCTGTTATTATATTATTAATGTTATCCTTGGGATGGTGACATTGTTTAGTGGATGACATTCCTTCAAAAACAGAATTTCATTTTAACATATGCCATTATGCATACAGGAGAATAACAATAAAGGATATTTTATCATCTTAATCTTAATTTTAATCTTAATCTTATATATTTAAGGTTATGGAAGTGAAGAGTTATTAAATTTCTTTGTAGTTGGTGTGATGAAGGTTGGAAAACACTTTCTTTTCTTTTTCTTTATAATATTTATTCCTTTTCTTCTTTCTTTCTTGCACTTTTTGTTCTTTTTTCATTCTCCTCCATCTAAATTTAGTTTGTATTAATTTTTACTATTATAATTATTATTCATAATAAAAATTATATTAAAAATTAAATAAAGAATAGCAATCCTCTTAATAGGAGTACTAGCAATGATTGCCTATTCAGGGTCTCTTTATATCTTCTGCCACTATCAGATAGAATGATGAGTTTGAAAAGCAATGGAAATCAAGAGAAGGATATGAAAGAAAAAGGATAAGTGGTGTGGAAATGAAATATATATAGTTTCAGATATAAATGTTGATTCTGAGAAAGGGAGTGTGTGCTTAAGGAAAAGACCTTTTAAAACTAATCCTGTACAGTATTGTGTGTCCGTTATATTCTTAATGAATTTTATCTCTAGTGTCTCTGAGGCAGACTGCTTATTGTAATATTGTTATTTCGTAATTTGAAATAACCTTAAACAGACATATTTGAGAAAAAGAAAATGCTGCTTTTAAAACATAACAATGAGAATGGGAAGAATATAATTTTATTTTTAAGGTTGCTATACAATCTGCCATTCTTTGCTTTATAAATCTTTAGAAGATTATGCAAACACAATTCACATTTAAATGTGGATTGAGAAAGAAAATCCTGATCAAAATTAATCTTGGTTTCCTATTCCTCAGTGTTTCCATGGTTTCAATGGAGGAAAATTCTCTGTAGATACCAAATAAAGTTTCATGTCACAGGACTGAAAAGATCATTTCTGCTAAATAAATTTTTTTATGAAGCTGTTAGTGACCTGGAACACAGTTAAAAAATAAATATGCCATCCTCAGATTTGTGGGATAATGAGCAGCCTTTCATTATTCAAGAAATATAAACATTAATATAGTCTCTGGGGAAAAGAATTAAAATAAATCAATTAACCTTTTGATATAGTGAACAAACACTCTGTTGGAACTGTCAAACTATTAGACTGTAACTCTAGACTTAGCAATAATTAGGAAGCTCATGAGCAATACCTACATAATGTTGAAAGCAAACTTGAACTGAAAAGAAAAATCACCAAAGCACCCAAATCTTTTTTCAAATTTGCAAAATATATGTTTGCTTGGCAAACTTGCATATTCAGATCTTCATTGAACAAGCAAGTTACATATATGCAGTGCAAATATTAATTTAGTTCTACCAATCATAACTTAAAAGAAGGTGATTTTCTTGACTCTTTAAAAAAAATAGTCATAGGTTCTCTTCTTAAAATACTTGAATAATATCTTGGGTAAATTTCCTTGATACAATGAAATCTGCACTGAAAACATTTACCCAGATTCCCCAGAGAAGCCGTGGTGGCACAGTGGTTAGAATGCAGCATTGTAGGCTAACTCTGCTGACTGCTAGCAGTTCGATTCTCACCAGCTCAAAATTGATTCAGCCTTCCATCCTTCCAAGATCGGTAAAACAAGGACCCAGATTGTTGGGGGTAATATGCTGACTCTGTAAACTGCTTAGAGAGGGCTATAAAGCACTGTGAAGCAGAATATAAGTCTAAGTGCTATTGCTATTGTGCTTTTTAATGAATGTCAAATGCAATGCTCTCTTATGGGGATTGGATCCAGACAAATTTAGCTGAAATCAATGGGAGTTAAGACATGACTAACTTTAGTATATAATCTCCTACTATAATCCTTGCCTGGATTTGGGGATTGACTGGATGAAGGCCAATAAACTGAAACTGAAGGCAGATGAGAACAACCCTGTCATATGATGGATCTCATGTTCAGATATTTTTAGATGAATTGCAGTGCTCCAGCAGTTACTTACTTAGGAGTGCTACTTAACTTATTGATGTAACTTTGTAATTAAGAAAGAAAGAAAATCTTTGAATTGAATTTGGCTCTGGAGACTAAGAGAGTCTTACCAATACATTTTGCTTTGTTAGCTGCAGTTATTTATGGGTAAAAACAATCTGACTAGTATTGTTCATATTTTTGTTACCTCCCACTTGGAATACTGCTTTAGGAAGTTGAAGGAAACGTGTTAACTAGCTGATTATAGCCACCAGGACAGAGGTGAAATGCTACCAGTTCGGGCAAACCAGTATTTCCGATGATCAGCTGAGAAACAATCAGCTTTGACATGCTATTTATATAAGGTGACCAGATTTTAACATTGGTAAAGAGGGACATCTGTGGGTGTGGCTTATTTTGTGGGCGTGGCTTGGAGGTCATGTGACCGGGTGGCCATGGCTATGTGTATAGGGACTACTCAGAGGGCTGAAAAAAGTCATTTCTGACAGGTCCTCGCACTTTTGACTGGTCCTCACACTTATGACCAACCTCACATTTATGCCTGTGCAGCATTCTTAACAACCATGTCACTCATTTCACAACTGCTTCTCTTCACCATGGTGATAAGATAGGGCAAAAAATGTAAAATGTGAGGACAATCGTAAGTTCGAGGGCTGGGCAAAAGTACGAGGACCAGTCAAAAATAACTTTTTCAGCCCTCTGAGTAGTCCATGTGCACAAAAGGACTACCCAGAGGGCTGAAAAAAGTCATTTCTGACAGGTCCTCGCACTTTTGACCAGTCTTCGCACTTATGACTGGTCATCATTTATGCCCATTGTAGCATTCTTGTAGCATTCTTAAAAACGGTGTCACTCATTTCACAACTGCTTCTCTTCACCATGGTGACAAGATAGGGCAAAAACGTAAAATGTGAGGACAGTCGTAAGTTCGAGGACTGGTCACAAGTGCGAGGACCAGTCAAAAATAACCTTTTCAGCCCTCTGAGTAGCCCATGTGAATAAAAGGATACAGCAATAGAGAGGGATGAAGGAAGGGAAATTAGAGTAGGAATGAGATTAAGAGAGGGAGGAAGAGAGGAGAAGAAGAAAGCAAGAGGATATAGGAAGGAGAAGAAGAGGGGGGGGGAAGAGAAAGTAAGAAGGAAAGAAAAGAGAGAGGTGGTAGGTTTGAGGAGAAAGATTGCTGTACATAAAAAAGATGAAAGGGAAGAAAACCAACCCCAAACAAATATAAAGATATTAAGATAAAGAATGAATTGTTAAACTTTAAAGAATAAAAGAGAACAAATATGAATAAATAGCAATAATTAGAAACACACATACAAACATACAATGTATTTTCTTTGAACAGAATATTTGGCCGGTTCACAAAGTTAAACAGTGTTTAGTCATTTCACTTAAATTTACAATTTCTATATTTCCTTTTTGCCATATTTATTCCTCATCTATTTTTTAAAAAACCAATATTACCCTTCATCCTCATCTCTAATCTTAATCAATTTTTCCCTTCTATTCTATATTATACCCCTTCCCATTGTCATCTATTTTTATATCCATCCTCACATTGCTTAATTATGTAATATTACAGTTGTTTAATACAAATTCAACATTTTAATATAAATCAATTAATTATATAACTATCTTTTTTGTATATTAATCAATATGAATATGAATATTCCAATTATTTCCATGCAATCCAATGTCTTACAAATCAATTAATTATATTTACCAATAATAATAAACCAAATAATTTCCCCCACATATTCTTCCAACCACAACTTAACCATTTCTGCTTTCAACACAATATACAATTAATAGTATCTCAATTATTACAATTCCCTAGTTAAATAGAACTTTTTTTCTTTTGTGTTTTAAAATCTTGAACTCCTCTCTTTTGCCATTTGCATAAATTTCCCATTGTTTGCACCTACCTTGTTTGATGAGGAAAAAGAAATCTGCCTTTCCAACGTTGCTAGCAAACAGCAAAGGCAATACCCTGCTTAGTTTCGGTTTCATTTTCAGTTTAAATTGCACAAAGAGAAAAAAAAACCAGAGGGGGAAAAACTGTTTAAATTCTTGCTGCGGGGCTTCAAAGGGCTGCCTATGTTTTTTTTTAACACTGATCAGCTGTAGGGCGGGCCTTTGAAGCCCCACGGCAAGAATTTAAACAGGTTTTTTTCCCTCTAGCCATCAGCTGGGACTCAGGAGGCAGCAATAGATTGGGAGTGGGTGGGGTAAGCAAACCCCGTTCTCCCCCCCGTTCTCCCTAGCTTGTCCTGCATTCCTTCCAAAAATCGGGACTTTTTAAAAATGTAGCGGGACGCGGGACAAATCATTGAAAATCGGGGCTGTCCCGCCAAAAGCGGGATGTCTGGTCACCTTATATTTATATTAGCTAGAATCGTCGGATTTCCTGCTTTCTAGCTAATCTAAATTGTGTGGCACAGTGGATTCCCTCCCTCACTGTTCTACTTACCTTTGCAGACTCGGAAAGCTTCAAAATGTTCCTTTTCTAGTGCTGCATGGGTGCGCCTCAGGCACACATGTGTGCTTTCAGTAGCAGACTCACAGAACTGGTAGCAGACTTCAGAGGATTTCACCATTACATCAGGATTACAACCAGTACATCCAGGTCGATTCACATTTGCATTCATTCTAAAAGAAACACACTTGTTATTTGTTTTCACCTCAATTCAAACTGTAAGAACTTGGTTTTAAAGCCATTATTTGGGATCCACTGCAGTGGTGGTTTTCTACTGGTTTGTCCCAGTTCAAGCAAACTGGTAATGGTGGTGGCGGGAGACTCTGCCCACCCACCTGGACATCATCACCGATGCTCTGCACATGCGTGGAAGGCTCTGCACATGCGTAGAAGCGCCCCATGCGCTCACAGTTCCGAACCAGTAGCGAAGGTAAGTGGAACCCACTATTGATCCACTGATATGAAAAAGCATCTCTTCTAAGGCAGTTTGCCTGTGCTTTATGATCAGGAGACGCTCTTCCTCCAGTACTGTTCATACTTGATATGATTTGTCTCCAAGGAGATATGGTTTCAAAATTGTGAAAAGTTATTCCTTGGTGAAAAAACTGTTGATAAAAATAAACAGTTGCTAAAGCTGTTGATAAAATAAACATATATATATGTTTAGCTAAGCCAAGCCTTTATCAGGGTTTTATCTTACTTATTTTATAAGCTGAATATCATTTCATTAAGAAATTCAGAGATGTTTCATAATATCTGCTTTTAAGTAGAACTTCTTATCATAGTATTTTTCTACTTCTTTCTGTCCCCCCACCCTCCCCACTGTGTTTATATACTGTAATTAGATCATAAGATGGAATAAAGGGCTTTTTTGTAGTAAAAAAAGAAGGTGTTGCTGTTGATGGTGGGGAGACCATCCAGAAATGAAAAGAGGGGATTGGAAAATATGATGGATGTGGACACATTTGCAGACCAAGAAACCAAGGACAGACTTGGAACTCTGGTTGGCCCAGAGACCAAATCTTGGCGGGGGGGGGGGGGGAATAGCCACAAAACAGAAAATGAACTAGTTCACATAGAAAAGCGACCTGAGAAAATAAACATGAGTTAGTGCTATGAAGAGGGATGGATTACTTGAAAGAAAGGACTTGACAGAAAGATTACTCATTAGTCAGGCAGCTGAAGAAGACAGAAGGAAACCTAAGATACAAAGAATAGGACTGAAACCAAGGATAGGAGAATAGTGACTGAAAGATCTAATCAGCCAAACTGCTTTTGGATTGGGATCATCAGGAAGAAATCATGATATAGAAATTTACAAGGCAGTTCTGACTAAGCACCCCTTCCAAGGGAAAAGGTGAATACAGATAGTCCTCACTTACCAACTGCCTTGTTCAGTAACTTTCAAATTATGAGAGTGATAAAACTAACTTTTTGATGAATGCCCACAGAATACAGTCAATATGCATTGTCCTGTGTCCAACCTGTTGCTTTTTTTCCTTCCCATCCTTGCAGAGGGATTGCAAAACAGCAAGAAGGCACACAATAGGAAGCATATCAGCTGTTGGTGCCAGCACATTGCTTTCAATAGATATTTCCTACTGTGTGCTTGCTTACTTTCACTGTATGCCTGCTTACTCGCTTGTAATCCCTTTCTCTCCAATTAATATATATACATTATATATATATATATATATATATATATATATATATATATAAAAACATTTATTCCTTTCTTACTAATTATTTCACTGTTGGGATGGGCATTCCAAAGGCAGAGGTGTAGGGAAAAGAAAAGCACAATTGTAGTCATATGATTTCCCACATAGCAACTGTTTCACTTAGGGATGGAGTTGCTGATACTAATTGTGGTAATTAAACAAGGGCTATCTATAAACAAGGGCTAGCTATATATTATGTCTTTGAAAATGTAGGGTCCCTTGAAGAAAATTATTAAGGTGGGCAAGGAAGATGATATCTGAGGCTCTATTTACCAAGAATTCTATGATTGTGTGTATATGTAATTAGTGCATTTATTAATTTGTGAATTTGTGTGAATGAAGTTATAGATCTGTAGGTTAACTGGGACTGCTCTTTAACTATGGCACTGCACACACTAAAGTAACTGAAATGCCTTAGACTTACTGGATTGGGTATGATGGTGGTGAGGATATCCCTTAGTATCCCTTGCTAGGGAGAACAGTTGCTCAGCAGGGTTTGTTGAAGGGACTTTGGATATTTAAAAAATAAAAAGCTGGGACTCAATGACAAGGAAATTACCTTCATAAGTTTTTCAACTCAGGACTAGATACTGGTAGGAGAGGGGCCTGAAGAGCTTCTGAAAGAACTTGCTGGTCTAAATCTGTATGAGAAAGAACTGAAGTTGGGTTTTAAGATAGTAACCTGACCCTGTCCCCATTCCCATCTTGAAATATCACTGCTGAAAAAACAATGATCACAATTCAACAAAAGGTGATTACAATTGTTTTAGAGCAATTACTAGTTAGTGTGCTATACCACATAGGCAGAATTAAGATATAAATACTAGGACCGTGATGGCGAACCTATGGCACGCGTGCCACGGGTGGCACGGGAAGCCATATTGGTGGGCACACGAGCATTGCCCTAGTTAAGCTGCAGCGCACATGTGTGTGCAGGCCAACTGATTTCTGGGTCTTCCGGGCCCATCGGAGGTTGGCAAATGGGCCATTTCTGGCCTCTGGAGGCCCTTCATGGGGGTGGAGAAGGCCATTTTTGCCCTCCCCAGGCTCCTAGAAAGCCTCTGGAGCCTGAGGAGAGTGAAAAATGGGCCTAACAGGCCCACCATGCCATTGCATGCCAAAAGCGGAGAGCATAGGAGGGACACACGTGCATACACGGGGGTGGGGGTGGGGCACATTGAATTGTGGGTGTGGACACGCATGCGTGCAACCCCCCGCGCTCCCTCCTTTTGGCACGTGATGGCAAAAAAGTTAGCCATCACTGTACTAGGACATCCAAAGACCTACACACAATTTATAACTGGCAGTAGCAGCCCTCTGTTTCCCAGGAATGATTATAACTTCATTTAAGTAAAACTTGATGTCAGATTCTATTCTTTTTTAAAATGAGTTTTCAAATGATTTAAAAGAAATAACAAGGAAAAAAATGCTAGAACCATAACTTAGGTTCTAAACCATAGGCTTATGTAGAGTAACTTTTAAAGGACAGGAAAAAAAGGAGATACAAATGCTTGTTAATGAACATGTTTTCAGTAACTCAGAGGTCCTTGAACTCATGAATACTTCAAAAGATAATGGAATCATCAAGAATATTTGCTCTTGGTCTTGAATACAATTAGATTTTTCTGCAGTGGATATTAAAGATGTTATGACCATCTGTCTTTTTCTGTTCAATCCTCTCTCTGTGGAGCCTGCAGCTCACTCTTCAGAATATTCTTTATTTAGTTATGTCCCTAATTGGTTTCCAGCAAATCTCATAATTCCTCAGGTGTGGACATTTTATGTATAGGTTCTTAAGCATAACTATAAATTAGTTTTAATTTAACTTTTAGCCTGGTCCTCATATTCTTATTTAGTCTTTGAAAAGTTTACACTTTGTTGTTTCGTTAAAAAAGATAAAACCCTGTGTCATTTGCCAATTGATTCCCAGTGACATTATGGAAGAACAGTGACAATCTACTGCAGAACTGTCAAACTCACAGCCCGCGGGCTGGATGTGTCATGTGTTGATCATGCCCACACCCGGTTTAGCGAAGGGGAAAAAATGATACGTCGTGTGACGCCACCATGACGATATGAGTTTGACACCCCTCATCTACTGCATCTGAGCATCCCTAAATCTTACTGTGACTGTAACTGTATACATCTTTACCTTGAAGTAAATTCCATGAAAGTCAACAAGAGCTTTTCCAAGAGGACATTTGATATAATCTGAGCCCTCTAAAACAGATATAGGATTCAAATGTTATGATTTAAAGAGGAAAACAAAAATGTAAGCTACTTGCTTTGTTTATGTATGTCTTCATGTTTGGTCAAGGAATGATACTACAGTAAATATCACAATAAGGGTAGGAAAAAAGCATCTTTATTCAGTGAATGAAATGAATAACGTATTTTAAAAAAATGTTCACACAATATATCTGAAGAACAGTTGGAAAAATGCTTAGTTTTATAATTTAAAATTTTTGTAGAACATCACAAAATGCAAAATATGTTCCTTAGTTTGTCAGTTTTCATGGACATTTTAGGTTTTATAGTATATAAATGTGTAAATTCTATTCATGGGGAGTGTTTAATATTAGAATGCTGAAAAATCTTTTTTCATTTCAGCCTGTTGTAAATAAATTAAACCTTTACAGTAGGTTTTTTGTCAGATTCCCTGAAAGATAATTTTATTTTCTAGCACATCCTAGACTGACAGCCAGAAACTGTTCTGCACCACCTAAGTACAAACAAAATTAGCTTCTCACAATATTTTTGCAGATGTTAAAGGTCATTAATAGAATGAAACCAGATGACTAAAGCAATACATTTGGAATGATTGGGTTTTATTTTTCTCTCTAACTTAAAGACACAGAGTCCCCTTTTCATAACTATTTGGCTGCATTTCAGGTTTTTTTCAGTCATTTAATGGTTTCCAAAACCATAAAAGTAGAAGTGTTGGTATATGTATTTCTTGGCTTATAAAATTTTGTGTGTGTGACAGTTCAGGGATTTTTACAGGGATGAATGTAACATTAACTATTCAAACAACTCCATGTTTCACCAATTGCCCAATCTGTGTATTTTGACCAAGGTCAAATTTTTGTCAATGATACAAACCAAGAGTATGAAGACTAAAATATTGTTAGTTGTAATATTAATGTATTATGTATGGTTATTTTTTTTAAAAAACACTTCTATTGATGCAACTGTATTCTTTATTGCATCAACATTATTGTTATCACAGAATCTGATGTGAATACTGGACTAATCATTGTCACATCTTTTGCTAATGTGATCTGAAGCAAAAACATATATTTTAATCTAATTCTACATGGATGCAGAACTTTAACAGATAAAAGAAAGCACTTCTTACAAGGTTTTCTGAATTTTTATCAGCTGAGATGAGCATTGTATTCATAAAAAGAAATATGAATTTGATGTGCCTTCCACATCAAAAAGATTTTTGGAAAACATCTCAAAGGGGCATTTATATTTTGAATTGTGTTGCTTACCAATAAAAGTTATCATAAAATGTGATATGGAATTCTTTAGCATTTTATTCAATAAATTATGACTTCATTTCAAATATTCCAATCATGCCTATTGAGTGCCCCAAATATGGAAAAACATTAAAATAAAAAATAAAAATTACTGATTTCCATAACAGATCCTCAGCATTCCATGTATATTTTCCTTACTATATATATATTTTGTGTATTATTTTCTGTAATGTACTTTTTCAAGATGATAACTGTATCTCAATGTTCAGAGTTCTGCATATGGATCAGTTTTCTTAAATGATTCTCCCACCATTTTTTACACTCTACCTTTGAGAATCATGGGCCATATCCATGTAGCGGCTTTGCCATGTTCTTCCTAGTCCTGGTGCTGGATGAAAAACATCTGCCATAAATCTCATTGCCCCAACTGCATGCCTTAACTGCATCTCTGACAGCGGTCTACACTGTGCTGTTATCCATACAGCATTAACTTGCCACAGTCTAAGAGCCCTGATTGGTGATTTCCATGGCTGAAAGTTTAACCCCAGCAGCATAATCTATCTGTGAAATGCTCCTCCCTCAGCATGTGCAATATTCTGGTTACAACATGCACTGCATTCCCTCCCTTCTTTCTCTTCATACCATTGGCTGACTGAAACTTTTTTGAATTTCTTGAAACTATCGGTTGCATTTTGTGGAGGCTATTAGCTTTGAGAGTTTTTTTAAAAATTCTTTTGGCTGCTGTGTAACAGTTCTCTAGCTTTGTGGAGCTGCCAAATTAAAGGCTGTAGAAGAGCTGGAATTTGGAAAAGAATTTTAGCAGTGCGAAGAGAGCAAATGAACAATCAGGATCCCTGGGAGCACAGACCACTGGGAAAGGGATTTCTTACCTGGAAAACATAGAGATAGCAATAGCACTTAGACTTATATACCGCTTCACAGTGCTTTACAGCTCTCTCTAAGCTGTTTACAGAGTCAGCATATTGCCCCTAACAATCTGTATTCTCATTTTACTAACCTCAGAAGGATGGAAGACTGAGTCAACCTTGAGCTGGTAAGACCCAAACTGCCAAACTCCTGGCACCTGGTGATCAGCAGAAGTAGCCTGCAGTACTGCATTCTAACCACTGCACCACCACGGCTCTAAGACACCCGTAAAAAGTCCTTACGGTTAAGCCAGGGGGTGGGGTGATTCAATGTCATTATCTTGGTTGACCAACTGACCAATCAAATGAACCCATTTTAAAAAAGGAACAGTGGCAATGGCATTGTGGCCTCCCTCATAGCCAAAGAAGAATAGAAAGGAGAGAGAATAAGTCAGGTATTTTATAGAAGGAGAAGTGGTAACTCCCAGGGGAAACTAGGAGAAGAAATAGAAGGTGCAAGTTTGCAACATAGAATATGTCATTTCAGGCTGCCTCCCCCAGGGACATTGGCACATCCTTTATTATCTGCACATAGCACCCTAGAGAAATAAGGAATAAAAACCACTGTCAGAGTATAACACTGAAGTCATCCTTGGGTTCTTTTCTGGGGCTGGACAATGAGCCACAAGTGAAGGTGCCTAGTGAACCTTCTCATATTGGGGGAAGAAGGATTTGTCCATAGCGTCAACTAGTGGTAAAATTTTTAGTATATATTCTTTTACTTATTTTCAAGTCAAGATTGTAAAAATATTGAATTCTGTATTCAGTATCAAACTTTAAATCTCTGCAATTGTACAAGTGAGAGCTAATATACAACTATTAAGGAGAAAGCTATGATTCAGCTGAGACCACTTTGAAACTATCTGAATCCCCTTCGGTTTACAAATGCAACAGATTTTTTATTTCTCTTTCATCTTCCATGTTCTTTCTATAAAAGAGGAAATTTTAGATGTGTTTATTTAAGTTAAATCAACAGATGTAATTACTATCCCTTGTTTTCTCTTTAGAAACAGCACCATTCTGTATCATTTGCTTGCATTTATGATCTTACCCCATGAGGAACATGTCCCATATATATTTAGGGCTGTGGAACCAACCTCCAGAGAAGCTGGTCTATATGTATATGCTGCATAGAATCATGATTTATCTTCCTTTCTCTCTCTTTTCCTTTCCCATCTCTTTATGTATACTATCTGTATGGGATTACAAAATAAAATTTTAAAATAATAAAAATATAGTTTTTAGTTTTGAAATAAAAAAGAAAGGAAAGGATTAAGTGAAAAAGTGCAAAGAAAGAGAGAAAAGAAAAAAAGAAAAAGTTATTAAAATGGCTTCCAATCTTAACTGCAGTTACAAATTGATTACAAAATAATTTCCTTCTTTCCATATCTACACTTTCTAACAATCAAACCCATAAATCACAATTCCATTTTTTCTTTCTTTTTTAGCAAAAAGTCCATAAGAGGTATCCAATCACTAATAAATATAGTTATTACAATCAATGCTTTCTATTCAGAGGCATTTAATCTTTCATCCCCAGTTCATATTGCAAATAGCAGTGTTAGAAAAGCCAAAATGTGAGGAAAATGGAATAGAGGAAACTGATGGAGAGATCATTTCTTCTAACCATAAAAAAAAAAAAACCACCACATAAATTCAAAGTATATAGAATAGTTAGATAGAAAATAGAGAAATCATGTTTTTGAGTTTAGGTATTCAGTATCTGTCTGATAGTTTATGAAAAATCTGAGAAGTTATGTAAGGGAAGATAGATAGGAAATGTGAATAAAAGTACAGGGATTCTCCAAAGGCTTCGGAGGAGGCTGTTCCTTTCTCAGAAATCTGCCTACTGGGTATTAGATTCTGTGTCTGCCAAGTGGGGGCAGATGGGATGGATATTGTTATTAATGAGGCCTCTCAGAGGCTCTGCTCCACAGATAATAGATTTGAGACCCTCTGGTTGAAACAGTTATGATTGTTGCTGCTTTACTGCCCTCTATACCATGCAGTATCATTCTGCTGCTGGATTCCATTGATGAGTTAGTGGTGGTGTCCTAAGACATATGGTCCTTGGCGGAATTTTACCTGCCTCATAGAGACAATCAATTTGGTGTGGCATAGGAGCCAATGGCTTCAGCAGCAACCATGAATCTTCCCCAGGTAATAGAGGGCCTGCCCTATACTAGGAATAGTGCATTAAATCTATTTTTGGTTCAGGGCAGTTCCAACATGTTCTTGTGTTGGAGGATGTTACCATCAATAAAATGCCACAGAGAGATCACTCTCTGGTAATTCTTGCTGGTGCCACCCATCCACATGAGGAGATAGGGTCTGTTTCACCAACCCATCCCAAGTGAATGATGGATCCTGCTTCGTTCCAGAAGGACATTTGGTGGGCAGCTCAGCTAAGGTAGTGATTGAGACCTTGGAACATATTGCTGCTATGCATTGATCCCAGAATGTATTCTGGTTTTCTGAGAAGTTCCAGGAGACAAATGATGCCTAGAATGATGTTGGAGAAAAATAAATATATGAATATGACTGAACAAAATAAGAGCCCATATTCTACATCATGGTGATAAAGGCATGAAATGTCATTATTTCTCTGCCATTATTGCATCCTTCTAATTGCTACTTGGAGACCCTGCTTACCCTGCTATGAAAGGATGGGTATGAGACCATCCATAGGATTGCAGGGGAAGTATTTATGCTATCTGCCAGATAAAATTGTTCTGATTCATGCAAATTGGACTCTGATCAGGCAAGTCCAAATGAGGTGCTTGAAGCAAAAACTTTTGTTATCTGGCATGAGTTTAAGCTGCAAGAACAGGAACTTTAATTTCTTGGGAGACAGTGTAATGGTTAGCTTGAGCCTCGAGCCAGATGAAAGCAAAAGTTTTCATCAGTGAGAAAAACAAATTATGTCAAGTTCTGCAGAATGGCATCGATGAAAAATTCTGTGTACATGATTGTCACCATTCCTGAAAGCAGGAATTTAATATGAACAAGGTTAGTGAAGGAGATTTTGTCCCTATAACAAAGATTTTGTTATATTGTTGATATTTAGCAGAAATTAATTAGAAGATAGTCAAATCCTAGAACTTAGATAGCCACATCTTAGCAGGAGAAAAATGCAAAAGCATGCATTCTCTGCATTGTGTTGGGAAGGCAGGAAGAAGTGATATCAATAATATCATAGACAAAGTAAAATGAAAAATGAGGATTAAAAAAATAAAATCTCTTTTAAGTGCACAGAATAAATCCTTAATTTCTCTCCAACAATGTAGAAATCCTGCTGAAGTTTATTCTGCCCAGACCTTTGAGCATTCAGGCACTGCGGTTGTCAATAGAAGCAGACTCTTTGGAATCTCAGTAGTTTAAAGTAGTTCTCAAAATAAAATACCACACCAAGGAAGTAAACAGGTTTAGCAACAACAGTTTGAAGCTTGTTCTCCTCTTGCACCAATGTGGGTTCCAACCTTAGCAGCAAGCATATAGGCCCGTGATGGTGAACCTATGGCATGTGTGTCACAAGTGGCATACATAGCCATATCAGTGGGCACGCCAGCTGAGCTCTGGCGTGCATGCGTGCACCGGCCAGCTGATTTTTGGGCCTTCTGGGCCCACTAGAAGTAGGGAAACAGGCTGTTTCCTGCCTCTGGAGCGGCTGGGGGTGGGATGGGAAAGGCTGTTTTTCTTTCATACCTGGCTCCAGATCCTCTCTATGCATCTGTGGAGGGCGAAAACAGCCTTTCCCACTCCCTCGGAGGCCCTCCAAAGGCCTGAAACAGCCCATTCCCCATTTCCTGATGGGACAGGAAGTGACTTTTTTACTGTCCCCAGCCTCCAGAGACTCCTAGAGAAGCTGGGGACAGCAAAAAAGTAACTTCCTGTCTCACTGGGAGTTGGAAAATGGGCCGTTTCAGGCCTTTGGAGGGCCTCCAAGGGATTGAGAAAGGCTGTTTTCGCCCTTCCCAGATAAACAGAGAGGATCTGGAACCAGGTAAGAAAGAAAAACAGGCCTACCAGGCCATCACGTGCCAGGAGCGGGTGAGGGGAGGGGGGGTTACACGTGCATGCTCAGGACAGGGTGCATAGAATTATTGGTGTGGGCACATGCACCGTGACCCTCCCCCGCCCCCCTCTCCCGGCACGCGATGGCAAAAAGGTTAGCCATCACTGGTATAGGCAAATCCTTCCTTGAGCTGTCTCTAGCTCCTTCCTTTCCTTGAAGTAAGACTTCTAGTATGAAGAACCAGCATTAGCCTGGGTAATGCGTTGAATTCCAGCTAGGCAGCATAAGATTGATGAGTCTCTTTATACAAGCCTGATAAGAATCATTCCAGCAGTTGCTTCCTCCACAGGCTTCTCTTTGGCACATGTATTTACCCTCAACTTTCTGCTCCAATCTACACACCTACTCTTTCTTCAGAGCAGTCTTTATGTTTAACAAGCACGAGTCTGCAGGCACTTATAGCCTGGAGCTGGGGCTTATTCACAAGGAGGCTGGTGTTTTCCCTTCATCACAGACCTATTGTCCCCCAGTTTTTAAGTAGCCATAAGAGGCTGAAGAGTCAATTGCATCCAACAATTCAAAGGAAAATATAAGCTTCACTAGTTTCCAATTAACTGGAGCAGAGTTATAAATCAATTCCATTTCTCCAAATAGTTCAGTCAAATAGACAGAGCCAAAAGTGGTGTAAAACACTGTTGTTGATCTATTCCATGATTAATACATACATATATTCTATATTTTATATTTTTGGCCATTGCCATAGCACTTTCATGAGTAGTTATTTATTTTGGGAAAGACTACATGGTAAAACATGGCAGCTAGGAATAAGATGCTGCTGCCATTAGTATTCTAGGTCATTCAGCTTTATGTAATTAAAATTCATGATCTGTGCATTCTTTAATCTGAATGTGTTAAAAAGGATTTTATCTCATGTAGCATCCAAAGATTTAGAGCTTTAGATAAACACAGATGACTTTCTAACTACTGACTCACCACCCATGAGTATACTTTTAAATTGGCCAATTTAAATGTTGGCTGGAAATATGGTCAAATCCTGGAGCATCATCACCCATCTGGATACCCCTCATAACTGTTGATCCAAAAATATTTGACTAAATTGTCTTTTGACAGCACGCCTTCTTTAGACAATCTAACTGCAGTCATGTAGTCAGAAATTACAATAAAAAATATTTTATATTACAATATCAAATTATTGATCCTTTTATTCTTCATTCTAAATCCACATTTAGATCCACCTCCTAAACACTGCGTTTATAGTATTCCAAATACTATTTTTGAATGATATTGAATCCGGTTTTCACATGTTTTCAGAGTTTTCTAATATTCCTAGTAATTCAGTTTTGTTACAATACTTACATTATATCATCTTTGGGTAATAGATATAGTGGATCATGATACATTGTGGTCTATGATCATTGTCATAGCTGAAAGTGGGAAAGAACCAGAATAGATTGTGGCTATGAGAGATTTTGAAGTGATTATGACAAATCAGGACATATAGTGCTTGGTGAATCTCTGCTTTAAAAACGGTATCTGCCTTGCCTCTGTTTTTCCTCTTCCTCTAAATCACAAATAGGTAATTTGTGGCAGCTAAAAGATACCTCTTTTGAAAATAATAATAAATATGAACAATGGCAAGACTGGAAGTGGTATTATATTATTAAGTTAGGGCTGGGAATGTTAATTTTGTGGAAAGGATAATTAAAACTTTGTTAATTACATAAACCAATGACTTAACATTTAAGTTTTTTTCCTTTTCCATCAAAAATCAATTGGAAACATTGCTTTGTTCAGCAACTTACCAGTAGAATTCAGTAAAATGATCTTAATAGGCCATAAAAGTGGAAAAATGAAATTGTTAACTCTGTATCTAGTTTTCAGGATAGAGGTTCCAAATGCTTTCAGTTTGTTCTTTACAACATCCATTTTTTCCTTTATTAAAGGATGCTGCAGAATCTACTTTATAGATTGTAGTCTATATACAGTATTTGCAAACCTTATATTTCCCATTTTCCAGGAATACTTGTAAATGTGCATGCAATGTATGTATGCATGCATGAAGAAGCACATTAAAAAAAGAAATATCAGGTAAAGTGATACGACCTAGAGAAAAGAACAGACCAAGGGTGAAGTTGTGGATATAAAAACAGAGAATGAGATTAGGAAGGCAAAGAAGTTATAACCAAGAAATAAACTCTTAGATGGATGAAAGTAGTCCACTGAGCCATAGAGAATGTTCTACAAGTATAGTTCTGCGCTTTCAACAAGAGCAGTATGCCTGTTATATCTTGTCCACGTGCAACTGGATTATTCCATGAGATTAAGATACTTTTGTATTCAAGTGTGACTGACTAGATAGGACAGTTTTTGTAGGAAAGACATTCAAGTCTCTAATTATCCAGATCAGTGGATATTAAAATTGAAGAAACATGAAAACTCCTGGAATAATTGAAAGTGACTTTGCTTTTTTGTGTTGCTTTCTCTTTGCATTTATCAGGGAGAACTGTGTAATGTTTGAATTTTGAGTAGCTCTGACAAA
The DNA here is from genome assembly GCA_012654045.1 of Ptyas mucosa. Lineage (NCBI taxonomy): Eukaryota > Metazoa > Chordata > Lepidosauria > Squamata > Colubridae > Ptyas > Ptyas mucosa. The sequence continues at coordinate 32,506,177 of WNWU01000003.1, read as the reverse complement.
CGTCTACAATCTTTTGTAGATTTTTCAATGAATGGGAAAAGTCAAGGGAAGATGCAGTCAAATTCAAGGCATAACTACTGAGATAAGTCCTACCAGACGTAGTGATGCTTGACAGAACTGCACAACTATACAATGTTTACAAGGCAAGTAATTGTGTTGCAGACTTGCTACCAATCAATATACAGTATTTAGAGCAATTTTTTAATTGCTCTAAATTGACCAGAGAACTGAATGAATCTTAGGGAAGCAGTAAGTTTTAAAAATCTGTAGTGTGGAATTAGTCAGCAAATTTTCCAACATTCTACATCAATTGGGCAAGAATGTATGAAAGTTCAACTTCTTCCTATCTTCTAGCCAGTAATTTATGATAATTGAAAGTCCCAGATTATGTCTCATCATTGGCTGAGACTGCATTGGTGAAAATTCTGCTTTGGACCTTTTTAGTAGCAGCCTTAATTCTGAAATTCCTCTCCCAAATTCCTTAACAACCATTGTTTAGTTGATAGATGTTCCTATCCCAATTGTCATCATAAGTCAAGGATTACCTATCAAAGGAGAGTTTGCTAATTGTCCATAATAATTTGTTTCTAAGGACGACAGTTTATATTCCAAATGATAGATGCTGTAATCTGTATAATGACGGTTGTTAATATGTACATAGTGGTTATATGAATAGGGCCGTATTAATGAATTGTGAAATCAATAAATAACTATATGCAGATATAACAAATATACCTCATTTCCACAACTGGCCACATTACTTTGCAAAAATATGCCAATTATTTTGTTAGTGTTCGGATTATTTGGCTTGCAAACGAGATCAAAATGAACTCTACAACAAATATAAAAAGAGAGCATTTATACATTATAATGAGTTCCAATTAAAAACAAGCAAATAATTGAGTTAATTCAGAATTAAAACTATGGTAATCATCCAGTAATTACAAGAAAAAGTGCATTATAAGTGATTTGAAATATAACTGAATCCAAAGTGTGCATTACCTCAGCATTATTTAATATGAACTAGGAAGCAAATACTGTGTTTTTCACATGTATTCATATTTATAGGATTTTTAAAAGACCAGCTGGTGTATGTTGCTACCATTAAAATAATTGATAAAACTAATGATCATTTTATATCATGTGACCTGAGTGTGGAGTAGAATCTCAGTTAAATGATAATGTTCAGCAATGTTCAGATAATGTTCACTGCAACAGCAGATAGTCTCTTGAAATGTTTACTTTCATGATGGAATTTTACCTGGGTACCGCTATTACGCTTCTTGCTTTTCTGTTACTCATCACTCCTAATATATAAAATACACACAGACATTTTATACATCATTAACATTCCTTCCTTGGCCCAATTTTCTTTCACATTTCCCTCCAACTCTCCTATGGTTTTCTGCACAATATATCATACAGACCACAGTAAAATAAACCGTTATAATGGCAAGAAGGAATAACTCCTGCACCTTTGCATCAGGAAAGAAGCTCTATTTGACGCCAATAAAAACATTTCCCGACTGCTAATAGTTTCTAGGCAGGGTGGATTTTATCAGAACTGCAACTACAAATTCATTTCTAACACTAATTTGTACCTATATACTTTAAGTGTATAACCTCTCTAAATTTTGAAATTACATTTCCAGCTAAAAATAGGCTGAATCTGCACAATATGTGAAGTCAGGTTAAAAATAAGTCAAATACTTTATGATTTAATGATATAGGAACCATGCCACTGCCTTTACATATTAAGTCAATTAGATCATGCTATTAAGCGATCAAATGATTTGAGTGTATCAAGTTATGGGAACCCATAAATGGTGCTTTGCTAATCCAGGTTTAGGGGTTAGCATGGTTGAGCCCAAACGTGAGTGTCAGTAAATGCAAAAAGATATGTTTTAAATACTTTTTATTTTTCATTCAAAATAATTTTTTTAAAAAAGGAAATTGTTTACAAAAACAAACAAAAAGCCAAACAAGACATTAAAAAATGTGCATTAAAAAAGATGCAAACTCATACATACATTATCCCCCCCAGTTGAATATTGGTAAATATATTGCAACAATATTAGTTTCCCATTCTTTGAGAAACAGGCTCAAAATGTTTTAATTTCTAATTCCATTTGCAAATTATTGACCGGTCAGCTGTCTTCTATGTTAATAACAAAATAGTTAGCAGGTAGAAAAAACAATAGAGAGCAAGATTAAAATTCCAAAACCCTGTCTTAACAAACATTATCAATTATCATACGGTTTCCAAAAATAGATTGATGTGCTAATGAAAAAGAATTGGAACATGAAATTAACATGAACTGGAGTTATTTTGAGCCATTCAATCCTAATTCCAACTAGTAAAAAGGATTAAATGCCTATTACTGATAATCACAATAGCTCTGATTCTGTTTATATATGCATGATATGTGTCTTCCTCAAGATCACGCCCTCTACCAGGAACCTGAGATTTTGAGGGTTCTACACAGTATTTTAGCCATTTCGAGCTAAACTGAACTAACTCTTCTAGGCAAAGAAATGTTGTTCCTGGGATCTGTTGGAGCCACTCTGTCAGTTTACGAATCACAGCCCAGAATGCACCTACCACCACTAGCACCATTGGCATTTACTTTCCACAACCTCTCTAGTCCCTCTTTAGCCCCTGATACTTCTTCAGCTTCTCATATTCTTTCCTGTTGCTGTTACTACATCTGTCACCCCTGCTGTCTTCTAGTCCTTGTCTAGTGTCACAATGTGTGCTAGATTATATAATATATTTCCTTAACCTGGTAGTAAGTGCTGTGGGCTTTTGTTTAGTCCAGGGCTTCAGATGTAGGCAGGCCGTTGTATTTTTTCAGAAGCCAAGTCTTATCTTTAATGTTCGCACCATTTTGTAGTTCTATCAGATGACTAATGTTGCCTTTATCTTAGCCTCCAACCTCATTTTCAGGAATGGGTGGGAGCTATATATTTATCTTCCTCTTGATTGTATATCCAAGCATAACTATAGTATATACCAGGTCATTGGTTTGAGATATGGTGGTAGTAGTGATTGTCAGAAGGGCCTCTATTGGCATCTTCTAGTGTATTATCTGATAGAAGTTTCCCACTCCCACTTAATTGGTCTTAATAATTGACTATAGCTAGTTATTCATGATCATAACCCACATATCAGCTGCTGTGCTCTGAAATTAAAGGAGTTGCAGTAACTTTCCAACTTCAATGTTTGCTGCACAACCAGTTGTTTTACTAGAAAGAATCCATGTTAAGTATGCTATATTATCTCAATAATTCAACCATATTTTGTTGAATTATTGTATAGATGTATCTTTCTAATACTTTAGAAAATTGTTCATCATAAATCCCCTTCTGAATAAATTTTATTGTAACTTGATCAATAATAAAATATACCGAAACAGATTGTTAGCAGCTTTACAATGGAGGCTTTTTCAATTGATCCTCATATGAATCCCCCAGAATTATGGGCAAAGCAGATGGAAACACTATCTGAATATTCCTTCATTTACATTCAAAAGATTCATCTACTTAAGAGTTTGAAAAGAGTCAAGAGACAGCAAATCCAATAAGGAAAACTCACTACCCTGTTTCCCCCAAAATAAGACATCCCCTGAAAATAAGTCCAATTGGACTTTTGAGCTAATGACAATAAGGCCAAGCACTTATTTCAGGCTTCAAAAAAATATAAGACAGGGTCTTATATTCAGGGAAACACTTTAGTATATCTTATAATACTTCTTATTGGGGTTAGTAATATTGCATGAAACTAGAAAGTAATAAAAACAACTGGCTAATGAAGTTCTATTTGCTATGTGTGTACAGTATTGACCGTATATACTCGAGTATAAGTCAACCTGAATATAAGCCGAGGCACCCAATTTTACCACAAGAAACAGGGAAAACTTATTGACTCGAGTATAAACCCAAGGAGCCTGAGTAGCGTAGGAGGCTAATGCCTCCTACAAGGCAGCATTTAACATCCAGCTGCCTGTAATTACTGTAAGTTCGAATCTCACCAGGCTCAAGGTTGACTCAGCCTTCCATCCTTTCTAAGGTGGGTAAGATGAGGATCTGTAGGGGCAATAAGCTAACTTTGTATAAAATATACAAAAAGTATGAAGGCTATTGCTTAACGCATTGTAAGCTGCCCTGAGTCTCTGGAGAAGGGCGGCATATAAATAAGAATAAGAATAAAAAAATAAAAATAAAAATAAACCGGAGGTGGGAAATGCAGCGGCTACTGGTAAATTTCAAAATAAAAATAAAAATTACCAATAAAATTATATTAATTGAGGCATCAGTAGGTTAAATGTTTTTGAATATTGATTTCAAAGAAAAACAGTAAGTTAGCTCTGTAAGTGGAAAAGAGGATCAACAAAAACAAAAATCTTGTCACCATGGTGAAGAGAAGCAGTTGTGAAATGAGTGACACGGTTGTTAAGTATGCTACAATGGGCATAAATGATGACCAGTCATAAGTGCGAAGACTTGTCAGAAATCACTTTTTTCAGCCCTCTGGGTAGTCCTTTTGTGCAATGGACTACTCAGAGGGATGAAAAAGTAATTTTTGATTGCAGACGCCAGCTTCCGCAAAGCAAAATCCAGCTTCTTCTCTCTGCTGTAAGTGCGGCATCAGGACTGCTCCCCGGACCAGTCACTATTTACCTCTCCGAGTCGCAAGCGGCAGGAGAGGAGGGCTGCCTTGTGCCTCAAATATACAAAGGTGGAATCCTGATGCCGCACTTACAGCAGAGAAAAGAAGCTGGATTTTGCTTTGCGTAATTATTGTTAGAAAAGGAACAAAGGAGAGAAATAATTCTGTTATGCCATTTTGAAGTAAACCATATCAAATATTCTTGAAAAAGAAAATACTTGACTATAACAAAAATTGTAACTGGTTATAGCCTTCCAGCTGGGAAGACATTTTAGTCATTGGAGAAATTTGTATGCTGCCCATCAGATGCACAGAACTGAGACAGACTTTTTATGAAATTTGCAATTGCTGGATGATCAGCTGAAAGGACTGCAATATTATTTTCCCTTCCTTTCACAACCACATTGAATTAAATCACTGAATCTAATTATTATATTTTGAACATTTTACAGTATTTTGAAATTTAAGGGGAAAAACCAGGATATATTTCAAATATTTCCTTCAAAAAGGATAGGTCTATATTTATATATATAGAGAGAGTGAGAGTGAGAGACAGCCATTTGCAATATGTATACTGTAAAAGTTGGTTTATATTTGGAAAAAATCACTGTAAAGGATTAAGTCAAAGTTCTTTTCTCATAGCCCCAAAAGAAACACAATTAAAATAGAACATAATTTGGGAATCTGCTATATTTCTGCACTTTATGAAGACCGTAAGATGGTTGGTGCAGAACCCTATATACCATACTGCACTGTTTGCTAAATTGCATCTCTCTTTCTCACTTGTCTCTCACCTTCCTTCCTTCCTTCCTTCCTTCCTTCCTTCCTTCCTTCCTTCCTTCCTTCCTTC
>WNWU01000003.1:32444091-32494597 GCA_012654045.1 Ptyas mucosa | reverse complement strand
TGTGGCGAATTGTCCTGCGACAACTTGGCAGTGGTGAGTTGGCAGAGGTGACTTGGCACTGAGCTGGCTGCACTGGGTTGCCCTAGATCTATTGTCTGAACTTGTTCTAGTTTTTATGAATCCATCCTAAAGGGTGGAACCAAGAATCAGTCACTGAACTCAGTTGGAATGGTTGCTTCCTATTATTTGAAAATAGTATTTATGTTGATTAAGGCTAAAATTAGCCTTTTTGGTAGCATGGTATAGTTTTTAGTGACTTGTTATGGCTTCTGTTGTACTGTCATGAATCATCAAATGGAGAAACAATATTAATCAAGATTAACAAAGTTATATTAACTGTTGTAATTTCCTTAAATCAGGAACTTATATGATTATTTTCATTCAATATTTCTTCTGCTTCCAATTCATCAACTAAATCCTTCCAATTGATTATTATTAAGTCAAGGATAGTTGATTTACTATTGCTTGCCTTCACTCCCTGAATTAAAACTTGTTAGCAAGAACAAGGCAGGATTTTCTGAAAGGAACTTGATTGGCAGAGTTTGTCTTCTAACAGAAGTAAGTACAATTAAAGTCATCCATCACTATTATGTTATGTCTCTGAAAAAGCTGCAATTTGCTTTTTGAAAGCATATTTTCTCAAAATAGCTTTTATTTGGCCTTCTACTCACCTAAAAGTGAGAGGCACTAAATGTAGTCACTTGAATTTCTAAACATCTATGAGTATTTTTATATACAATGGAATCCCCGCCTCTAGTTTTGCTATATTTGAAGAATTTTCATGCTTTAGTTTCCACATTCTAGTCAGAGAACTAGACTTTTTTGTTAAAACATATTTCCTTCCTGTTGTCCCCTCCCTCCCTCCCTCCCTCCCTCCCTCCCTTCCTTCCCAATTTTCCTCAACATTTTTCTTTTAAAGTGTATAGAATTGGAACCTTTGGAATTCAGAAACTTCAAAAAATGCAAGTTTGGAATATGAACTGATTTGTAGCTTCCATAATAATACTGTCCTAACATACTCTTTTGTAGATTTGGAGCTGTAGTAAATGCCCTGGTTCTCTGTAAAACTCTTACATAGTTTATAGCATAGAATATTAATTGCTTAAATAAATCATATAAGACAAGCTTTTGTCCTCAGCCACCATGCTTTTTCATAAAATCCATATTTGTACAATGAAAACAAAAAGCAATAATGTGCCATTTGTAATACAACACTAAATGAATATTTCCAATAAAAGATCTTATTTGTTCTCTGCAAATGAATGGAATGCTACTTTTCTTACTTTAAAAATAAAATCAAAATAAATACTAGTCATGTATGCATTGTACAAGATAAAAGATCTTGCCAAATGCCCTTCTGCACTCCACCACATATACATCACACATACATCAAAGTTAATGCTACAATCTCAAAGTGATCAAGCTGTCAATTTCCATGAAATGAAGTTTCATGCAAAAGCTTCATATTTGGAAATAACTCTGTACCAATGACAAAGAGCTGAATCACAATTCTGCCATATCACATTCTAAATGTTAATGATTTAACTCCAGTAATATGGATGGGGGAGAGATATTTAATGTGAGAAAAATTGAAAAGCCTCATGCCATTTATATAACCTATGATCAAGCGATCAAAACCGTTTTCTATACCCCATTTCAGATGAACTGAAATATACAAGGTAATTGACAATTCTGTCTCAGAAAATCAAAGGTACTGAATCTCTATGCAGCAATTCACTTTGATATAGCTGGATTGCTAGGCAGAACAGATCATTAATCTTTTTATTGGCAAACTTACTGCTTTATTTAAAAAATGCTCATACCACAACATTATTTGATAACTACATCTTCTCGAATGTCATCTATAACATTTAATTTATTTTGAATATTTTACCCATTTGATGGTAATTATGTGAAATATGAGTTGTGAAAATAAAGGCCTCAGTGAAGCTAAAGCTAGTCATAACTAATTTAAATTTCAATGTTCATATAGAATATAATCCTTACAATATTTGGGTAATTTAAGGTGATAATATTTTTAAAGTCCACAGAAATTAATTCCAAGCATTATCTTTGCAGAATGTTTTCCAGATGTTTTGCGTCATTTTGCTGTAATTATTCAGATGATTCAATTATATTTACATACACATCACTCACTTTCTCATCATGACCTTTATCTGGTCAAAATGATACATCATAGGGAATAATGACTAACTTATGGAATGTGTCCAAAATCCAAGTCCCATGACTCCTATGGGAATAAAATTGGGGAAAGTTGTGGTTGCTTCAAAATTCAGAAAAAACAATATGATGAAATAGAATTACCTGAAGATATAGTTCTGTCAGCAAGGTCAATGCAAGTCTGTACAGATTTCATCTGCCCAACATTTGATAAACATGCAAAATTATTCTTAAAGAACTCTATCTTGATTCACCTCAGTGAAATGATGAAAAAAGTGAATTCCAGATGCAGTAGGTGGGATTGACTTTTCTCATCATTTCAGCAGTAGGTGCTTCCCTGGAATGATGGAAGAATATTGTTCCTTCAAAGCTGTCAGTGAAGAAGCAAATATTTCTCATTTTCCAACAGAATTTCTGGATTCAATTGCCACCACATAAACAGGAACTGAAGATAGGATCTCCCATCTTTCTAATGAGGAACATTGATCTTCAAAAGCTTTGCAATGAAATACAGATGGTCATGGAAGAATTCCATAAGAATATCATTGTAGCAAGGAAAAATATTGGTGCATTCAAAAATGACATTGTAAGGATTCTAAGAATTATCCTCAATTTATCATAAGGTGAAAATATCACTCTTCAATGGACACAGTTCCAATACAGTCATGCTTTGCTCTAAATATATACAAAGTACAAACCATGGAGAACGTGCTGACTTATCTGCATGAACCAGTATTCCAGCATAGTCAGTTGTAAGCCAAGGAAAAAGAAGTGCAAACATTAGAGAATTCTTAAAGAATTGCAACTCAACCACAATTGTTGTATCAAATGTGCCATTTGCTAAATAACAATCATCTAAATTTGTCTTGCTACACACCTTTCTTTAATTAAATGATGTTTTCGTTTTCAATTTTAAAACTAAAGCAATAGCAATCCACCCATGGTCATTCTTCTTCTCTTTTAGGTAAGGAAATATCTCTGAAAGAATGACCCATGGGTTGTTTATCAAAAATAGTAAAAATATAAATGTATGTGATGTTAGCATTGTATAAATCACATCAAAGGCAGAAAGTACGATCAGTGGACCAGTTTAATGACTTTGGCAGTGCCTTCTCCAAGCAATGACTACTGATACAGACGTTAACTACAGAATAACAAAGATAAGTTCTACTGTGTGGGAAATTTGAGGAATCAGATTAGTTACAAAACTGAAGGTCTATGGAACCATGTTACTTACTATCTTTCTGTATGTCTATGAAACATGGACTGTGTATTGAAGAATTGCAAGACAGCTCATGTTATTTCCACATGACTTGTCTTATTAGTCTTATTATATATTAGGCATAAGGTGGCTAAAGTATCAGACAGTGAAGTTTTATCTAGAATGTGTCTAATATCAGTTGACACACTGATAAGAGATCTGTATGCGATATTAGCATAATATATGTCATCCTTAAATAATCCAAATTCCAAAATACGCAACAGAAGTAGCAATTAACAAGCCAATTTTAAATTCCTTGTGTTACATATTTGTGTCTTTAAGAAGTCCATGTATACTTTAAAAACCTTCAGATTTCAACTGAAGAAATACTATACTTGTAATAGATGATATATTCATTGTACAATAAGTTGGTCTCAGCTGAAGTTTGAGTTGTCACATGGTCAAACTATCTCACAAAATAGAGAAGTCTTAAATCTTGGCATTTTCAAACTACAGTGTAAAAAAGAATGAAGATACAGTTTATAAATTTGCTTTGGTTTTGCTGGGTAACTTTTCTTGGAAATGCTCAGTTTGATGGATATCTCACACATCAAAAAATGACACCTTTTCAAAACATGGTATTTTATTTTCAGAAACAAACAGTACAAGCTTTGTAATCTGGCATTAAACTAGAGCATCAAGCCCGTAGAGTATACGAAAGCACGACTGGGAGATGTCTACAACTGATCTTTCCACCTTGTGAAGCTTCAGATTACATAAACACCTTGTTCATTTAACTTCTTCAAAGCCTTCTCTTTGGATCATAACTCATGTTCACCATTCTAAATTATCGAAACACAACTTATCTACAACAGACTGCTCTAATAGACCACTGACAAATTAAAAGCAATTTCATCTGCCTATAAATGTTCCTGTGGATGATTCTGAGTGACCTTGAAATCAACTTTAAGCAATCTGGATATTAGTCTTTTCATATAGTTCCCAGTAAATATTAATATCAGTTATATTAAAAATGATGGATGATTGTAATTGTTTATTAATTGTTTGTAAAACATTTCATTTAAACAATTTGAATGAACTTTTTGAATAGTGAAATAACTATTGCTATAAACACCTGGAATTAACAAAAAATAATAATTTCGCCCCCACCCGCACTTACTTCTTTTATCGCTTTTATGGTTCTACTTTACTGTGGGTAAATTTAGAAGATTATATATGCATGGGTTTTGTGTATTTATTGAAAATCTGGATGGGGAAATCTTTCTGTGCAATTGGAGAGTGTATATCATTGTGAATCAATGTCAAATGACAGAATTATTGAATTTGAAAATATTAATTGAAATTTACCACATAGTGGTAAAAGCAGATAAATTATCTGATGGGATGCTGCAATTGTCAAGGGAATGCCTTTAAGGATGATTTTGCCTTGATTGGTTAGAAACAGCATATAAATAATATAAACTCATTAAATAATGTCTTGTTCATATGCTTTTCATATATAGGTGGATCCTGCCTAGTATAATGTTTTCTTTATGTACTACCATGTATATGAGCTGATATCTATTTTGGCTTCACATGTAAAACTGAAGATCCGTATGCAAATCGTGTATATTTTACCAGTATGTATCTTATCATATGTAGCTTTGTAAGAAAGGAGATGCCTCCCCACCCCCGGGAAGCAAATTAGCTCCAAACACCAACTGAATACTACGAGTTGGACCATTTGATCTAAATATAGAGTTAATAACACGTATCTCTTTTTTGATGGGAGTTTTATAGGAAGCTTTCTATAATAATTGTGCAAGTTATCACCTCAAGTTTGTCTGTTTCCCAGACTTTATGAATCCAGGTTTTATGGCAAAATCTAGGTAATATTAATGGAGAATATGTACAAACATGAGTAAGAATTTTATGAATCATGAAATTAATATGTTGTTTCTAATATAAGAAGTTTTGTGTTAAGAAAATCTCATGGATGGAATTTAGTATTTTCATTTATTTATGAGATATTGAAGCAAGGCTCAATGAAGTTCCAGTGTTTTATAGCTTCCATGGGTTCTTTTCCTTTACTAATCTCTCAAACAAAGACATAAAAGAACTCTTCCCTCTTGTTTGTTTGTTTTTTTCTGTAGCAATGCTATTGTCACTGCTAATGCGAATAGTGAAATTGTTGATTTTTTTCCTTTCTCTGGAGAAATTCATGAAATTTTCCATATGCTTTCTCACTTACAAAGTTGGTAGAAATTTTGAAAGGTTTTATGTGTCCAGCTTCAATTCTAAATGGGTTATCAAATGAAGATGCAGTCTGATTTTGGCACAGATTGAGGCCTTGCTAGATTACATTAAATCATGGCTAAACCCTTCTATTTACAAATTATTGTAAAATACTCATTATTTCCTTGAACAAAAAAAATGGTTTTTCAAAGCGGTGAAAGGAGGAAGAACAAAGATGTCTAAAATCTTACCAGGTTAAAGTGGTGCCATTAACTAGACGCTTGATTTCAGGAATGAAATTCTTGAAATTCTGGGTTTAGAAAATTTAGAACTTAGGTATGACTAGGAGCGTGCCTATCGTCCCTGTCCGAATGTTACCTTTAATTGTACTCATTTTATGTATTCAATTCATGCTTATACTTATATATATTATCTAATATGTACTCGACAAAATAAAATAAATAAAAAAATAATTGTTTTGAGATTGACAAGATGTTAATAATTTTCTTGCTTCCCTTCCCCCAATCTTTCTTGGGAATGATTTAGCTACATACATAGATACAATGGGAGGGGAGCATTTTTTATTCACTAAAATGTGCTCCATCAGTTTTAATTTTGCCAGTCATGTTCAAGTCTCTTCCTCTAGAGGAGAAACTGATCAAAACTGCTTGCACAGTTTTGTGTATGTTTTAAAATGGATTTGAAAACACTGGCAGATAAAAAGTCTGTTAGCATTTTCAACAGAGTAAACCTGGAACCTTTTCATGAAATCTAGGCATAATAAGGTAAGGTTTCCAAGTGTGCAGAAGATTCTATATATGTTCAGTTGAAATTAGAATTCTCCTTCCAGGTTTACACAGAATATAAGAAAGCAGACATTCTTTGTATATTGCATATAGGTGTGCTTTATTCAAGAACTTCTACACTCTTCTACATTTTGTGCCCTAAATAGGATTTTTATTTCTCTGCATTCTAAATATCAGTTTTTAATGTAGAAGTTTGATGCAATAAAGTGTCATTTATGTTTCTAATTTAGTTCTGACTATATTAATATTTATAGTAAGAATGATACATTGTACATTGCTCTCCAGCCAGAGAAATCATATTTTTCTCTAATTATTTACATAAGTTTTTTTTCCCTCCTGAGCAGCATGTTCTCAATTCTATTGTTGGCCGAGCTAAGTTAATGTATCTGTAGAATAATTCTGGTCTTTTTGATACTATCCAGACATTTAGAGACTCTTGGAACAGACAGAAACGAAGCCTATCTGGCAGCAACTCATAATAATGGTTGAGGTTTCAATGGACATAATCATTTTTGACAGAGCCAAAAGAATCTTATAAAAATAATCATCTTATGTTCCCATTAAAATGTTACACAGCAACCTTTGAGAGTTCAGACAAAGGGAGAGTAATGATGTGGTAATGATAATAATGCCAAAGAAATGGAAAAAAATTCAATGATATCTAAGACACTCTCTCAAATATGTATCTCTAGTATTTAAAGCAAATATTTTGCAGAAGAAAATAGAAGAAAATATTATGATCAGTAATTCTCGATGTCACAATGTTACAATTGCCTAGTCCAATTCTTGCTTAAACTTCTTCAGATAAAGATTTTGTGGAAGACTGAAGTTGCCAGTAGTAGGAGATAAGTATTTGATTGTCTTTTGTATACATAACAGAAATTAGTATTTTGGGAAGACCATTTAAGCCATGCTTGAATGTTATATGAATTGATCAAGGATTACTATTTCTTAACGTTTCCTTTAGCCTACATTTTATAGGGCTATAGAATAACAAAAAATTATTTTTTTAAAGAAAAAAAGTATTTCCTAATACTTTGAAAATGTTGCAATACATTATTTATGTGCAAAGATTTCCATGCATGTAAATTAAGGATTAATTTGTATGTAATATATTTATACATATAATGCATTGTGCATAACTGGAAACTATCAAAATAATACTTGTTTAATGTGCCTATAGAAGAGGAAAAGCTCAGTTGTGTGCAACATCTTGTGTGCATTAACTAGTGCTGCTGTAAGACTGAGGAGGCCAATCTGTTTTCAGGGAAGAAAGATCCTGTTTCTTTCTTATACCATCCTTGCTTAATTTGTCCTTGCTCTTTCCCACTTATGCCTCAGCCCTCTTGTTTACTTTGTCCACTTACATGGCTGGCTCTGTAGCTCCTCTCCTCTCCACTTACATGGCTGGCTCTGCAGCTCTCCTGCTATCACTCCTTTTCTTTATCGTCACTATCTCATTCAACTTTTGTCACCCTACACAGGCAGTAAGCTAGTGTCTTTATTGACTGTGGATTTCCAATGTAGGACTGATAGATTCCACTCATATTTTAGGTTAGGAGCAATTGCTCAGCATGACATATCTCATTGATCTCTTTGAGTTCTTCTGAATTATGGAGCCTAGGTGAGTGCTGCCTGGTTGAGGCTGTTAACAGTAGTTACTTTAAAACAGAGTTCCCCAACCTTTGCAGAGTGATGATGGGTGGATGGTTCTGTGTGAGTGGCGGGCACATGCACAGCTCCATTTGCACAAGCGGCAGGCATGCACACCTGCCACTTGTGCAAATGGAGTGCGTGTGTACACACTGCTTGCGCAAGTGGGGATGTGTGTGCACACTCACCCACCATCTCTGTGGCCTGTTTCTGAACTGCTCAAGGCCCAATACTGGGCTGCGGCCTAGGGGTTGGGGATCTCTGTTTTAAAATACAAACTCAAAGCACAAATTTGATAAAACTAGCATGTGACAGGAACATTGAAATTGAAGTATAGATGGTTTATTCCTGATTTGTTACATTGATTATATTTTATCAGTGAGATTATGATGTTTAAATAGATGTTATGAAGTATCGCTAAAATTGACCCCAGATGGAAAGACCAGTGGAAAATGTACTTTGTTGAGAAGTAGCCGTATAAAAGGTAAAAAACAAAACAAAACACTGTCATAGTTCGATATAAAGAATAGTTACAGAAACTGGTTATGTCTAATTAAATGAAGAGGACGATTAGGATGACTTGATAGCAGTCTTCCACTATCTAAGGGGCTATCTATCACAAATAAAGGGACCAATCTATTCTCCAAAGCACCTGAAGGCAGGAGAAAAAGTAATAGATGGAAACATATCAAGCTGAGATCTTACTTCTCTTGCTTGAGCAGGAGGTTGGATTAGAAGACCTCAAGGTCCCTTCCAAGCCTGTTATTCTGTTGTTTTCTTATTCAGTCATTCTTCAGAACTTCAGTAGTTTTGTCTGGGAGGGAAGCATTTTGTGGCAACTGTTTTCTGAAACTAGAGAGCAGACTATATAATTCCACCACAGAATTTTAAATCTTTGGTAGTTTATACAACCAGCAGAACCTTTGCTTGTTTCAGGCTGAATAGTAATCTAACCTTTCTTCATGCCTGATTCCTGACCCATAAATTAACTAAGCATATGCTTCCCATTAGTTCCTGTTTTAATTTTGGTTTGGTTTTGGTTTGGTTTTGGTTTGACTGGTGGCATATTTGGCTGCCCAGCCTTTCTACTGGAAAGCTGAATGTGATTTCTAGCTTCAAAAGGAGATGAAGTCTTTATGTGTGAGCTTAAATTTAGGGTGACAAATATATATCTGCACTGATAAAAAGAGCAGACCTTCAAAGAAACATGGCACATATTTATTTCCACAAAAGTTACATGGAACATTTTAGACATAAGAAGAGACAGCTACTCAGTACTGTGGTACTGAGGCTTGTTTAGGACACTGGCAGGACTCATAGTATGCTTGATAGTTGCCTTGGAAATTCTAAATACACACAAGTACTAATGTGACTGAAATGCTACTGATTGATTGATTGATTGATTGATTGATTGATGGGGTTTATCCCTTCTGCAATCAGGCATTCAGTAGATTGAAATATCCATCAATATAAAGGCTAATATGTCCACAATGAAAATAAATCACAACAAGTAGTAAAATAAACAAATAACAACATGTAGACTCCTGCACTGATGGTATCAGCTGAGCTCTCAAAGGCTTTCTGAAAAAACTAATTTTTTAACTAATCAGCTTTCAGGAAGCTGATAGGAACAGTTTGGTGTAGTGGTTAAGACACCAGTTTAGAAACAAGGAAACCATGAGTTCTAGTTTGGCCTTTGTCCCTAAATCAGCTAAGCAATTGGGCCACTCATTCTCCCTCAGCCAGGGGTGAAATGCTCCCGGTTCGGACTGGATCACCTGATCTGGTAGCGATGGCGGCGGGTGGTTCGAAGAACAGGTAGCAAAAATCCCTGTGGCCACCCCCCCCACCATGCCCAGCTAAGCCGCACGATCATCAGAGACTTTTTTTTTACTTTTAAAAGTATTTTTTCTACAACCTCTTCCGATGAAAAAATGCTTTTAAAAGTAAAAAAAAAAAGTCTCTGATGATCACACGGCTCAGCTGGGATCTTCAGAGGCTTTTCAAAGCATTTTTTTTCTGCAACCTCTTGGCCGAAGAGGTGGTAAAAAAAATGCTTTGAAAAGTCTCTGACGATCCCAGCTGAGTTCCCTGATTGGCAGAGAGGCATTTCAAAGCATTAGAAAAAATGCTCAGCCTTAAGAAGGAAGCAAGAGTAAACCTCTTCCAAAATTTTGCCAAGAAAACTGCAGGGTCTTGTCCAGGCAGTTGCGAGGAGTCAATAGTGACTTGAAGGCACCCAAAAGAAAAAATGGAAAAAGAAAAAAAAGAAAAAAGAAAGAACATAATATTGACAGACTATTCCATACTAAGCAACAAACAGGGTTCATGAGCCTCTAGTCCTCTCACATTGGGGAAGCAGAGGACAATCAGCAAGTTCTTATTAAGTGTAAATGTAAGGTAGGTCAAATCCAGGTGAAGAAGGCAATCCTATAAATACGTCAACATCTATAGAGTGTTAAAGATTAAAATCAGCATACTGAATTACAGACAGAATCAAATAAAGAGCCAGGGCCCAGAGGAGAAGTATTATGTGCTTGCCAAAATTGCCCCAGCCATGGCTACTATCTGCCTGTGAAGCAGTAGCCATGAGTCCAGGAGGGCCTTAAGTTGTAGCTCTTCTCTTATGAAGCAATGTTGCTGCATCAATATACCACACTGAATGGATCAGAGAATTTTGCCAAAACACAAAATCAACAATCCTTACTTGCTTGGATTAAATTTCAGCCTGATTTGTCCCTTCTAGTACCTCACAGCTTCCAGACAATGGGTCAAGTCATTTGACAATCTCTCCTATATAACTTGGGATAGCAGGGCTTGTCTGTTTGTTTAAACATATTCTCAGTGGCTTCCATAAAACTTACATTAGCATATTAATAGTACCATATCCTGAAAGGAAGCTTTCAAGAAGAGACTGGACTGCCATCTGTCAGAAATGGTGTAAGGTCTTCTGCTTGGGCAGTGGGTTGGACTAGATGACCTACAAGGTACCTTCCAACTCTGTTATTTTGTTCTATTATGAATTGTATTCTTAATAGTACCTGCTAAGTCGTCGGACTTACGATGAGGTCCTCGGATTTATGATGCAGTGCCCTCATTGGCTAAGACGCGCCCAGAGACGGCGGAAGAATCCTGGCATCACCATTGGCTGAGCGGTTTGACAGCTACTGTATAAATAGCTGTCAAACGCCTGAGTTGCTGTTCTAGTTCTGAAGCTGTTCTGTTACTGTTAGCATTAAACCTTTGTTCCTCTTACACCTGTCTTGCCTCAGTTACTGCCCCCATCGCTCTACAGAGCAGTACCATACCCTGAAAATGATTTCCCCTGGAAGCTTCGTGTAGCTGTTGAGGATCAAACCCTATAACATCCTCTAGAGTAGCAACCATTTAGTCAATCTTTCCTCCCCTTACCCATGACTGGAAACATACACTGAGGAAGGAGTAGAACCACTACATAACACTGCCTTCCATCCTCCACCAGACAAACAGTCTAGACTGTGACTGATGTCACTGAGTGCCATTGAATGACACTAAACGATCTAAAACGACCAAGATGGATGCACTACCCAATCCAGGTCTTGACATAGGTCAACCACTAGACCATTTCCATTCCATGTTCAGTTTGAACCACACTGAAACATTAATCGCTCTTCTCTAGGATGTTATGTAAGTAACTGTGAATGCTGACCATTGACTCAGCAATCATTCCCCAAAACATAACATCACAGTAAGAGTGACAATTGTCAAAAAAACAATTGGATCCAGGAAAGAGCCTTATTAGAATACATAAGAACTTCTTTCAAGGCTGCTGATTTCATCCCCTTTCAGAGAAAGGTACTGAAATCTTTCCCAGAGTCAGGATGCCTCATTCCCCACTGGAACCCTTAAAAAGCCAGAAGGAGCATAGTTGAAGCCCGCAAGTGTCTGGAGACAGTTGTGAGATGCCTCTGTATTCTGATATTTTTGGAGATGACAATAGTGATTAAACTAACATTTCCCCTATACTATCTTTCATTTCACATTTATCAAAATGCCTGTTTGCCATTATCCAAACAATACCGTTCTTCCATCAAAAGGCTGTCCTATTTTATCTATCTAATCTAATTTCATGTTTAGAAATGAGCGTAGAACTTCATTCTACACTCATTTATCATCTTGTGTACAGCCTGGATATATGAGTCATGAGTATGTAACAGGAACTCCTAATAAGGCAAAAAAAGGGGGGGGAGGGCTCATTCAGCATTGGTACAGTGTTGTACAGTATGAAGCATGTCACCTTCAAGTTCAGTACAATAACAGTACAATATTTGCAGAATTAGGAGGAGCCTGAGTGGCATAGGAGGCTAATGCCTCCTACTAAGGCAGCATTTAACATCCAGCTGCCTGCAATTGGCATAGGACCTAGTTACCTTCGAGACCGCCTGCTGCCACCGACGACCTCCCAACGACCCATGCGCTCCCACAGAGAGGGCCTCCTCGGGGTGCCATCAGCCAAACAATGTAGGCTGGTGACCCCCAGGGGGAGGGCCTTCTCTGTGGGGGCACCTACTCTCTGGAATCAGCTGCCCCCAGAGATAAGGAGAATCCAAGACCTCGGTGCCTTCCGCTGTGCCCTTAAAACTTTCTTATTTCAGCAAGTCGGGCTGGCTTAACAAATTCTTTTAATAATTTTAATTGGTTTGTCTTTTTAAATTTGGGGCCAAACAGAGATATTTCTTTTAATTGTTTTTAATGTTTGTATTGTATGTTTTTATTTGGCTGTACACTGCCCTGAGTCCTCAGGGAGAAGGGTGGTATATAAATTTGAAATAAAAAAAAAATTACTGTGAATTCAATTCTTATCAGGCTCAAGGTTGACTCAGCCTTCCATCCTGTCTAAGGTGCGTAAAATGAGGACCCAGTTTGTGGTGTTAATAAGCTGACTTTGTATAAAATATACAAAGTATGAAGATTATTGCTTAACGCATTGTAAGTTGCCCTGAGTCTCTGGAGAAGGGCGGCATATAAATAAAATTAATAAAAATAATAATAATAATAGAATTAAATAAAATTGTGACTTTCCCACTCACTTACTGTAACAGCATAAGTGTACTTTATTTCTGCTTAGTTCTGCTCTTATATTATATAGCTACATCTTTCATGGATATATCAATAATTAGCTACGTACAACTTTTCTGCAGAATCTTCTTTTGTGATAGAGATATCTACATAATTAAAAATATTGTATATGGTCAGCGGTGGGTTTCACATTTTGTTACTACCGGTTCACCCTGTGTGTGCATGGTCACTTTACGCTCCCACTTTCCACGCATGCACCCAGCTTTACGTGCATGTGCTTTGCTCGTGCGCACACTTTGTGTGCATGCGCCTGGCTTCAAAACCATACCTAAATAGGATGGCATAGAGCCCACCCACGATCTCCGCTACTGGTTCGCTAGAACCGGTCCGAACTGGCTAAATACCACCTCTGTATAGGGTGCTATATCCATGAAAACTAGTGATAACAAACTGCTCAACTAGATGAACCAGGGATCAGACTCCAGTAGAGGATGACTTATGTTCTCATTATCTAAAGTTGTAATGTACAAACCTTGGAACTCCTCTGACAAAGGAAGAGGGGATTTCCACTTCTAAACTACCTCTGCATCATTTCAGTACACTAGCTTCTAGAGTGGGGATCTATGTGAGGAACTATGGCCCTTCTATGGCTTGTAGAGTTCAACTCCTAGAATTCCTGAAGAAATACTGGCTCAGGAATTCTGGGAGTTGAGGTCCACAAGTCATAAATGGGCCATAGTTCCCCACCTCTGTTTTAGACTTTTGATTAATTAAAAAATTGAGGTAAAGTTAAGAAGACAGTGATAATGAAATAAAAAATGCTATTCAAATAATAGGGGCATGCAAAAAAGATACATTCAAGCCCAGTGCCATTTGCACATTCCTACCATTTTGTATGTTTATAGAACTTTTTCATTTTCAATTATTTCATTAATAATTACCCCCAGGAATAGTTTTAGCGGAAATAAGAAATGATCAAGGATTCTGTTATATTGCTAACATATCTGTGATATCTGACTTCTATAAGTGGCCTTCTAATCTGATCAGTTCTATTATTCTGATATCTGACTAACTGCAACAATAGTCATTCAATTTACACATTATTAGGATTCCAGAATAAATAGAGCAGAATCAGTCTGCTTATTTTAGGAAAACCTACCTAATATGTGAAATTCTACCAGGAAAACTTGATATGGAAAGTTTCATCAAGTTTCATCCTTTTCTTTTCAGTCACTGATAAGCTTTGGCCATTTTTTTTGAAGTTTTCCAGAGAACTATAAAAATGCATTGCTTCAAAGAGTGCTTTCCACTGGAATATCTAAGTGGGAGAAAAATAAATTCAGCATTCTTTCCAGACTATTTATTTATTTTGGCCTATATGCCACTCCAATCCATAATGGTGACTACAGTAAGGAAAGCAAGGCTGTAGAAATATGGCTTGTAAGATGATTTGTTAATATTTTCTCACATTTCAGACCATGTTTGCTTTCAAACCACATGATAAAAATCCACAGATTTTTCACTTTCTTCATGTCAATTATTCAAATCTCTTCAGGATAGTGTTTTGTTACTGGGTCTATTTGCAACTCCAAGTTGCTAAGCTTTTTATTTCTAGTTTTTGAACTAAAAGTTTTATTTCTAGTTTTTGTCTTCTGTGTAGCTATAACTCTTTCTCTTTCCTAATGGGGATGACAAAGACAAGATGAAATGCAAAGAATTAAAGAAGGATGGTCCTCTAACTGAAATTTAAGGAATAATGGACTAGGAATTGAATTGAAGAGCCTCAGTGGTGCAGCAGACTAAGTGCTGTTAAGTGCTAGCACTTAGCTGCCAGCTGCCTGCAATTAGTGCAAGTTCAAATCTCACCATTACTTAGATAGATAATAAAGTATGGAGATAAGATATTATATATGAAATGAACTTTGGATGAAATGTTTAAATACTTGTTTTTTGTTAGAGGAAAGAACATTGTCATATGATGAGACTTTGAAAATTTTTGAGAGCACAAAATGATTTTAACCAATCGAAACACTGTCTGTAATTGTTGGGAAGGATGATGTTTTTATGTTGTGTTTGTTTAAAAATAAAACTTTTTTTTTCAAAAAAAAAAATCTCATCAAGCTCAAGGTTGACTCAGCCTTCCATCCTTTTGAGGTAGGTAAATTGAGGACCCGGATTGTGGAGGCAATAAGCCAGCTTTGTATAGAACAACACCGCTTAGGGGGGGGCGAAAGCCCTAATAAGCAGGTATATACATAGAAGTATGCAGGCTATTGCTATAATGCATTGTAAGCCGCCCTGAGCTACGGAGAAGGGCGGCATATAAATTGGACAAATAAATAAATAAATAAATAAATAAATAAATAAATAAATAAATAAATAATCATTGGTGATCCATATAGCAAATTTTTTCTCACAGAATTCTTGTAGACAACAAATATACTGTACATGGCGTCAAGTTTACATGCTATTGCTCTGCTAACCATAATGCTCAGGATGCTCATGCACATTGCCAGAACTGCCTCTTATCAACTCCACAATGCATTAGCAGACATGGTGGCAGAAATGACTTCAGATACATAGTCTATTTTTTTTAGCACTGATTACAATAAATAGATATAGGTAATCTTGATTTATAACCACTTCTTTAGTGACTGCTCAAACAACGGCACTGAAAAAAGTGCCTTATGGCTGTTTTTCACACTTATGATCATTGCAGCAGCCCTCTTATCACACGATTAAAATTTGGGTGCTTGGCAACTGGCTCCTATTTATGACAGTTGCATGTGTCCTGTGATCACCTTTTGCAACTTTCTGTCAAGCAAAATCAATGGGAAAGCCAGATTCACTTAACCCCTGTGCTACTAACTTAAGAATTGCAGTGATTCACTTAACAGCTGTGCAAAGAAAAGT
The DNA here is from genome assembly GCA_012654045.1 of Ptyas mucosa. Taxonomy (NCBI): domain Eukaryota; kingdom Metazoa; phylum Chordata; class Lepidosauria; order Squamata; family Colubridae; genus Ptyas; species Ptyas mucosa. Next base: position 32,478,550 of record WNWU01000003.1, on the reverse strand, counting down.
TGTGAATGGCGTAAAAGTCCCTTAACAATTGTCTTGCTTAGCGATATCTTGGACTCAATTGTGGTAGTAAGTTGAAGACTACATGTAAAGTAAATTCAGAATAGATCCAAGATCACCATCAATAAAAGCTTCAAGTTCAGAAATCTGGCCAAGAATACCAGTCGAATTAGTCATAATTTAATCTTATAGTATGGATGCCAGATAAGTAAGTTGTAATGAGTACTGTTCTTAAACTGCAATGGCTTTTAGTGTGTTATATACATGCACAAGAAAAAGGTCTTGCCTATTTTGGTGTACAATTCGGTGTACCACCATATCTTCCACTTAAAACAATTATGCATGCTTACACTGTTTAGCGCTATACTACCATAATATACCAATATAAGTCACAGTGCTCAGCAACCAATTCTCCTGTCTCATATACTGTATAAAGCAAAGTTATGCAGACATAATATTTCTTGGTGACAATATGAATGATTCATTGTCAATATAAGAGATTTAATAGTGAACCTGACCCTGATCACCATCTATAACTCAAGGATAAGATTATGAATTAATTGTAATATCACAATTTAATTTCCAGGAGTGTTATTTGAAGATATTAGATCATATGAGGTAATAGATCCTGCTTTTGCCTTGTTATTTCAGGAAAAGAACTAAAGTTGTTCTTTTCAATCATATTTTTATACTGGAAAAGTTTATTTGCTTCCTAGGTATAGAATGTCCTTCACATTTAATCTAACATGCCATTTTTAAATCTGTATCAGTTTCCTATCTTCTCTGTAAAAATGCATATTATTAAAATTGGCTTAGAGGAGAATCTTTGATGACAATCATCCATTAAATTATGACAGTTATACAACTATCAAGTTATATTGCGATATCTCCTTTTTTAAACATTTAATAATTTGAATTGTTAAAATAATTATATTAGCATCGCTTAGGTACAATTTTCATACGTACAAATGATGCTTAAAATATATATATATATATATATACACATTTTTGTGCATGGTGCAAAAAATATACACAGATTAGAAAATGGCAGAGATTTGTACTAACCATTTCTGTATGATTGAAAGCTACAGATGACTGTTTCCCCCCAGGATCACAAGCAGAACGTGGTAAACTTTTACAGGGCTATTGGTTTTACTGTCAATATATCCAAAGATTGCAGTTTTGGTGAAAAAGGATGAAATGAAAATAAACACAAAATGACACCAAATAAGATTTAAACAAATACTTGAAAAAGATAATGTAGTAGAAGGAAACGAACATGGATCTCGGAAAGAAGAAATGATGAGTTATACTTTGCTACAGGCAGGATAATGCCTGGAGCCAGCCTAGGGTATAAAGTAGCATTAGCATTAGACAGCTACTTGTAGGTGCTCACACCAGACCTTTTTATTATTTTAGCCTTTGGCTTTTGTATTCTGAGCTGTCATGTCTTTTGAAATGTATTTACAGCCAAGAAGAGCATTCTGCTATTGTTACAGTATTGTCCAGAATCCACATAATCTTAATAACTGGTGTCGTTTGTGTTTTCATGGGTGTACTGTTATTTGTCTGTTTGTTTTGGTAACAAAGACTGATAGAGGAACATCTTATCCAACTATCTAAATGAAGAGGAACAGAAAATGATTGTAAGTAATTTGTAGATGCACAGATCAGTTCCATTCTGGGATTACTACATTTTACTATTTGACTGAAAGTGGATAACTGTACTAAATACCAGTTTAAAAATAGCCTATGCCTGTATTCTCCTTTGTTATTAACACAACAACATAACGTAACATAAAATCTGGAGGAATTAATTTAAAAGAAACAAAATTGGATTTAAAAGAAACAAAAATGTTGTATAATTCCATTTTATTAATTTCAAAGTGTATGTGTAAATGATAAATAGTATTTTCTTCTAATACTAACTTTCTATACTAATACGATATTAATACTAATCTTAATAGCAACTTTCAACTTAATATTTCAAGTGTTAAATATTTACTAGAAAATGATAGCTGGCTAAATGAATTAAACAAACAATACAGGTAGAAATCTATTCTGTTTTATCTAAGCTATTTGCTTACTAACAAAGGTTTTGCTTCATTTAGGAAAGCAATACATAACCCATTAGTGGCCAGCAATTTGGATAGTATGTTCTATAAATCCATATGCAGTTCTTAAAATTTGTCTGCAAAACAGCAAGACTGTTTTAAGTGAAAACATGGCATTTGCCAGGTGGTTGGGAAGGATATAATGACTATATTGTTTTGATATGTTTGTTTGCCTGTTACAAAAAACAAAAACAAAAACCCATTTGATGTGATCTCAACATTCAGTAAAAAGCTAAGGATTTTTCATCTCTTTGACAGGACTCCATTAATAAAACAACAATCTTTTGTGTGTAGTAATCTTTAATCTTATTTTGTCACACACTTCTCAGTAGCATTTCCACTCGTTTTACGGTATAATTTATGGCACTGGAACAACTCCCTGCCCTGAAAAAGGTCAGTCTGTCAAGGTTTGCTTGTCTTTGAGGAAAAGTAATAGAGCATTATTTATGAAGCCAAAAATACGCTTCCATACTTTAATCAATCAGAAAGATCCTTGCATTATTATTGTATCTTTTACACACACACACACACACACACACACACACAGAGAGAGAGAGAGAGAGAGAGAGAGAGAGAGAGAGAGAGAGAGAATATATCAACCTTATGTTCTCTTTTATGTTGCAAAAACCCTTTACCTTTCATGTCTCCTTCACCTTTTGTATTTGCAACAATATGAAAAATGGAAAGCCAATGATGACTGATAAATGGGATCAACTATAAATTATGACTGCAGAGCTGAGCTTTTCCAAAGATCACAGAGTCTTTGGACAAATTAACAAAACCAATCTAGAAGGCTCATCTTATTAAATTCACCTTTGTAGGAAGGGGAAAAAAGGGTGGAGAGGGATGATAATGAAAAGGAAACAATAGCAAACAAAAAGAATTGAGGAAAGCTCATACATGATGGTTATTTTTTCAGGTCATTGACAACATTTGAACCAATTTGGTAGCCACGTGTTCTGATATGGCATGCATATGATTCAGCGCAAGCTAGGCAGAAAGCAAATTGACAGCTGAATAGTAGAGAACCACCACATTTCAAGTTACAAATCTTGAAGAGTTGAACTGGAGGTATGTCTTGTGATATGATGTTTCATTTTTTAAAATATATTTCAGCAACATAATTTAGCAACAAGCATCCATCTAGTCATGGCTATGCCTGCAACCTTTATCTTGGAATGAGCTCGAATAAATACAACGATGGTAAACAAGCATATGGCTATTAATCCACATTCTCCATTTTCATGTCATGACCATATCTAATCTAGATTGATAATTATGTCTCCACACATTTCTATGAATCTGACTCCATAAAGGTAAAGGTTCCCCTTGCACATACGTGCTAGTCGTTCCCGACTCTAGGGGGCAATGCTCATTTCCATTTCAAAGCCAAAGAGGCAGCGCTATCCAAAGACATCTCTGTGGCCATGTGGCTGGCATGACTAAATGCCAAAGGTGCACAGAACACTGTTACCTTTCCACCAAAGGTGGTCCTTAATTTTCTACTTGCATTTTTTCGTGCTTTTGAACTGCTAAATTGGTAGAAGCTGGGACAAATAACAGAAACTCACCCCATTACGTGGCACTAAGGATTCAAACCATTGAACTGCCGACCTTTTGATTGACAAGCTCAGCATCTTAGCCACTGAGCCATCGTGTCTCTTTATGACCCCATAATGACTGTATAAATCATTTGCCTTTCTCCAGCCTTAGGCTGGACACCTTGTACTTTGCATACTAGTAGAACACAATGCCTCAATGATTAAAGATGTTGAGATTGTCAGCTAGAAAGCTGACAGCTCAGGTTAGAGACCAGAACACCACATGACAGGGTGAGCTACTGTTATTTGGTCCAGCTCCTGCCCACCTAGCAGTTTGAAAGCATACAAATGTGAGTAGATACATAGGTCCCACTTCGGTGGGAAGGTAGCAGCATTCAATGCACATAGTCACGTTGGCCATAGGACCACGGGTAAATGGGTAAATAGATTTAGTTCTAATTAGACAACCTGTGCCCAATTGGGTCATCATTTCAGAGATATTTCTTTACCATCAAGAAGAAACAGAATGACCATGGGTGGCAAAAATTCAGCAGAAGCAAGAGCGATTTCCCACTGACTTCCCTTGTTTTCTTGTGAGAAGTTAGTAGGGAGCATCAGAAATATTCCCTTATCACTCCCTCCCTTCCCTCCCTCCCTTGCACTCTTCCTTCCTTTCTTTGCTCCTTCTCTCCTTCCCTTCCTTACTGTTCCCCTCTCCCTTTCTTTTCTTCCTTCCTGCCTATCTCCCTTTTCCAGCGGACAGATACAGTAGCTGCTGCTGGATGGTGGTGGGGAGGAATGAGTGTTTGCAAAATTGTCTGCGAAATTGTCATGAAATGTTAAAAATGAAGAACACATGACCACAGCAGTAGCAGCAGTAGCACAGCAGCAGCCAGAAGCACTGAAGTAGCCATAGTTTTTCTAAATTTCATTCCCTCAGGAGCCATGGGTCTCAGATTTTGGACATATTCTGTAAATTAGCCCATTTGGGTATTTGGTTCAAAAATTGTTGCCCTTTGATGTATGTTTCACCCTGTTAAAAGTCTTGAGAGTTTTAATAAGTAGTATTTAGATTCAGATCTGGGTTCATTTTATTTCATTGTTTAGTTGAAATTTTTATAGTTTTATTTTTCGTTTTCTGTGAAATAAAAATGTCTTCTTTCTTTTTGTTTTCATTCTACAGGTAACTTTTTTTCCTTTAATTTCTTTTTGACACACTATATAGATCTTTTTACAAATCGGTTAGGCTTATTTTTTTTAATTATATAGTTTTTATACAATAGTAATGTAATTTTGTTCTTTAGTTTATATACAGTATAACAAATTAATAATCAAGAGTTTAAAATAAATTTTCATTATTTAATAGAATTATATATACAAAAACAAAGAAGAAAAATAAAGCGATCACATGCACTAAATAGCAATAGCATTTAGACTTATATACTGCTTCAGAGTGCTTTACAGCCCCCTCTAAGCAGTTTACAGATCAGCATATTGCCCCCAACAATCTGGATCCTCATTTTACCCACCTCGGAAGGATAGAAGGCTGAGTCAACCTTGAGCTGGTGAGATTCGAACTGCCGAACTGCAGCTAGCAATCAGCTGAAGTAGCCTACAGTACTGCAGTCTAACCACTGCGCCACCTCGGCTCTAAATACCTGCTATAAGGTATCTGGATTCTCATAGGCTCCTAGCTGGCCTTCAATTTGTCCTTTCCAACCTGGTGCCTTACAAAGAAGGTAGGCTCAGCTTGTACAATCATGGCAACATGGCAATCACTGCAGCATACAATATGCATTCTTTCCCCTCTCATCAAATAAAGTACCATTGCATGCATGTTACATTAACATTGGAATCATGTATGATGAATCACTGTCTAGAAACCAAGCCCAGGAAGCTGCAGGTGGAATCATATCTGTCTTCTTCTTTGACTTCCTAATATGATTTATCCAAATTAGTGTTATTTTTAAAAAGTGCATGAATAAGCAATCAGTGGAAACCTAGTCTGCTTGTCTTGCTTCTACTTTAAAATAAAGCAGAACATTGTGACTCACATTACAATCCTCCAAATGGTTTTTTTCCATCCTTCAAAATTAAACAGCAAGGCAGGCTGAACAAAACATGGGCCAGAGCCAAGCCAAGATTCAACAAACACTGAATGAATGGAGAGGAGTCTGCATATCCACAGATACGTTCCCTCAATCAAAATAAATATTCCAAAATTATGTATGAGTGATTTCCTTGTTTTGCTGGAAAACATGTCTACATTTTTTTCTAGCTATGTATATTTTGCTTGTTCTATTACACCTGAAATGGCAATTTGGCTTTATATTTATTTATCAAACATTGAGGCTGCCCAATTTCTTGACAACTTTGGGCAGCTTAAAAATAAAAAGTCTACACACGCGCACGCGCGCGCGCACACACACAATCAGAAAAACAGAAAGCAATTATAAACCAATCTTAACAAAACTGGTCTCCACAATCTCCTATCCAAGGCCTGGGAAAACCATGTCTGGCCTAAGGGAGTGTAAAAAAAAAAAAAGATGGGGTAGGGACAAAAACTACTTTCCTAATTGCCAGACATGTTCAAACAAGTCAGGAGCTTTTCATTTTTACAGTTTCTGGTTCCCTCAACAACCACTGTCTCAAAAAGAGATTCATATTCTTCATCATTTTCTGTTACCTTTATGTTTTTCTTTTCAAAATGAGAAACGAACATTTTAATGCCTCATATATTTTGTGAATTACTGTCGATCTGTATGCTGTAGTGCTTTGATCTTTCCTATATTCTCCAGTTTGATTGGATTGTGATGTGAATAGAAAACAGCACAAAACAAATCACTTTCTGAATAAAGATTGCAAGAAGTGCAGTGGTTCTGAGGGATCTTACTACTGGTGGCCTTCATGGCATGTCCTGCTAACCTCAAGGAAAGGTATAGAATACCCACCAATAATTCATGGCATTGTGTGATATTATCCAAGATTATTTTGACAACAATTTTGACCTAAAACTATGATATCCTTTATTTTGCTAGAATGAAATAACCTTAAAATTAGTATGCCTAGCAACATGGGAAAGAATTTCTTTCTAAGAGCTATAGTATATCTAAATGTTCATGAAATAAATCCATGTGGTGGCTAAGATTTGGCAATGACTTGATTGGCTTAATCAGTCAAGGTACAAAAAGGGTGGCTACTTGACTAAAAATCCTAAGGAGGAAGCAAATAAGTCATGCCTTGCATCCACCATTGTAGCCTTATCATTTTTGCTATTTACCATCTATATCTGAGACTGAACAGCTGGAGGGAGAAGTCTCTGGAACAGAGACTTGAGAGTTGAATCTTCTCATTGGTCTAGGGGAATCTCTTCTGTGGATGCTTTGTTCTTAAATTTAGAGACTTGATAAGTTGGCATCAGGAGCTATAACCGCTTCTTCTCTCTATGCAATTCTTACCATGTCTGAATAAAGCTTAGCTTTCAAACAATTGTAGCATAGACTTTTGGAATGCCTGGAATTCAGACCAGTCTGAATGTTGGATTTCTGAAGAAACACCATCCTGAATACCTGAATATACGGTATGTTTGTATTTATGTGTGAGTGTGTGTGTGTACATTTTATTCCCTGATGTACTAAAATGTTTTACAGTCGTAGTTTGGTACTCTTCATTAAGTGGTTTCAAGGGGTGTGACGAGTACTAAAAATGATGAGTACCAAACAGACCATGTAATTAATGTGTGATTTTTTGTTTTGGTTGCAAAGAGTACCAAGTCACATGGCAGCAAGCACTGACCAGTTCTAATTTGCATGTTGAGTACCAAACAAACAATAAGTACTGGGATAAACTTTTTGCATCAAAATGTGTTAAGTACCAAATTGGACAAGTTTCTAAGCAGACAAGTACCAAAGTACCACATAATAAAACATTTGCAAGAAGAAAAGTGAATTAAAAGTACACCACAGAACCAATAATTCAATCCTGAGCTATGCACATTCTCCATTATTGCATATGCATTGTTCAGAATATCTTGTCTTCTGAAACGTGACTTCTTCCTTACTACTAGTATTAAAAAAACATACCAAATTTAAATATTATTGACTGTATTAGTAAAAGAGATTTGCTTATCTATGTTATTGTTTTAAGCTTTAATTTATAAAATCATTGAAGGTATTTTTTCTTTTTGTAATACATTTAGTGACACTTAAGAACTCATGTGTTAAGTGTTGGACTAGGAATGGGGGATTCAGGTTCTAGTCTACCTTCAACATATAAACAGCCACTTCTCTCAGTCCAATTCTTCACAGGATTGTTGTAGGGAAAAATAAACTTCGTACTGCACTTAGATATAAGCGCATACTAAATAAAAATATGAATGGTAAATTCATTCCTTTATTGTGCCATTTCTATTGTATATTTAATCTGTATTCTGAATGTAGATTGATTATATTGACATGTGTAATTAAATATTTTACTGTAATTGTCCTTAAAGTAAAAAAGCATAGATAATAAGGTTAGCAATGAAATTGCTGGAATTATTCTTCCTTTTAAAATATTCCAGATTTTCAATAGGCTTTGTCTTAGTATATGTTCCTTCAAATTCTTTCCTTCTTTTGTTTCTGTGTACTACAGATGCTGTATATATGAAGTCCTCTAGCTAGATGTGTTACTTCTATTATTGATGTTCTTGTCTGAGATTTTATTTATTCTGTTATCCATGATAGGCAGCTTGCTCTACTGTACAATCTTAGATTGGGAAATGCTAGTCCTTTGAATCTTGTAGAAGATTTTAAACAATTCCAAGATTCCACTTTACTTGCCGAATTTAATTATGTGGTAGAAAAATAATTTTATAAAACCTTCAGAATTGGCAAAGAAGCATCCACCATTTTTGAATGGTGGATTTAAATTTTACTTTTGGTTTCCCCCCCAGCCCATACCAACTAGAGTCATATTTTTGTGAGATGAGCAGCCATATAAACATGACAAATAAAAAAAAATGGTGGCTGCTTCTTTGCCAATTCTGAAGGTTTTATTAAATTATTTTTCTAACACATAATTAAATTCAGCAAGTAAAGTGGAGACTTGGAATTGTTTAAAAGCTTGCTAGCAAGCTATCAAGAAAAAAAAATACTGCTCTCCATTGATTTGAATTTTGAGAAACCGATGCCTGTAATGTGGTCTAATCTGCTTGGCTTCCTCAATTAGCTCTATTCTTTTCTTGCAACACTAACATTACTATATATTATTTATTATACAACAACAGAAAGTCCATCAGTCTGTAGAAGAACAAGGTGCTGCATCAGATATTATCTACTCCAGCAGCTACCCTGTCCATCAGGCTGAATTGGGGAAGAAAAGAGATGCAGGCTCAAAATTAATGGACTACATATAAATATTATTTGTACAGCAGCTAAAAATTACCTGAGGTGTAAAGAAGTTGATATTTACCCAAATGAGTCTATTCATGTCAGGGGAAATAACGTGTTATTCTTTGCAGTATGTCAAGTTCTTTTTTGTTTAGAGTCCAGGCTGATTTTAAGAAACAGTCAGTTCATCTCTTGGGTCATTGCCTTTGCATAAATGAACAACACAAAGTATCAGAAATGATGCTGAATTCCTGTTCAGCAATGATGGCAGATCCAGGTTTGTCAAAAACAAAAACAAAGCAAAGCAAAAGAAAACAAAAGCACTGAGGAAGACACTAATCTAATTTTAGTAATACCAAACACTGAGCTGAATTGCCTGCTGGTCTGAAAAGGCTGGGTATGCCAAAATGCTACTCTTGTTAACTTCAAAAATAATACGTTAACATCCTCCCATTGAATTTTATAATACAATCTATTCACATGTCAAATGTTTTATTTTGCTTTATTTTAACCAAGTCAGATTGTAAAACATGCAAATACAGTTTAACTAAAGATATTAAGAAGAAATTATTACCTTTATAAAGCAAGGTATTATCCAAATCAGTCTTTCTGGGTCTGATTGGTTTTGTAAATGTATTAAGAATGTAAGGCTGAAGAGATTAATTTATGGTGTCAATATGAGGTTTAAAGGCAGGCTAAACCTGACTTTTCAATTTTTACTTTATCCAATTGTTTGAACCAGTTCATAGCTTAGAATATTTTATTTTGAGAGTGAACACAACAAACCTAAGTAGATGTTATGATTAACCATATTGCTTCTCAAAGAGAGAGAGAGAGAGAGAGAGAGAGGGAGGGAGGGAGGGAGGGAGGGAGGGAGAGAGAGAGAGAGGGATTTGTATTTGGGAACATTTTTTCCCCCTTTAACAGGACAAAATATCATACAGTATATCTAAAAAGATTATCTGCAGCAACTCTAAACTCTGTACTGTTACTTTTTTCTTTTAACTTGGTTGATTAAATCTTTGCAACATTGTCAATGCTCACTGGCTCACAAGTGCTAATATGTTAGAAAAGATCCCTAGTTTTTTACATCATATGTGGCATATGGACAATTAGAAGGTAAAAATTTTATTGAATTTATTTTTGTATTTTATTGAACTGCATGCAGGTTAAAGGAACCTGGTACTGTATGTAAATGTGATACTCTGATTTTGTTGAAGTTGTATATATTTTTACTCTATTATCCTGAGGTATGCAAAATAATAATAATAATAATAATAATAATAATAATAATAATGGGAACATAAAGTGAAAAAAGTTATAGAAAATGAGAAGGTGAAGATCTTGTGGGACTTTTGAATACAGACAGACCGTCATTTGGAACACAACACGCCAGATAACACAGTTGTCAAAAACCAAAATATACAATTTATTGACAGGAGATGCCAGAGTCGAAGAAAAAAAACCTGGAAAAAAAATCATGAAATATCGCGACCTGGCCATCGAAACTACACGGCTATGGATGAAACATGTAACAGTGATACCCATTGTCATCGGAACACTTGGTATCATGTCCAAGAATTTTATAAGATACATCAACAAATTGCAGCTTCCTGCAATAACACCAGCGGAACTGCAAAAAACTGTGCTGTGTATGTGGAACACATACATCTTAAGAAGGTACTTTGTTGATACCTAAGACGCTGGCAGCAACCCGTATCAACTATTAGCACCAGTCAATGGTATTTGTGATGCATTTTTGAATGTTCAGTTGACTGAACATTCATGTTTAATGAAGTAAATAATAATAATAATAATAATAATAATAATAATAATAATAAGAAGAAGAAGAAGAAGAAGAAGAAGAAGAAAAGTTAGAGGTGAGAGATGAGGGATGAGGGATTTCCTAAGGGTTTAACAGGCAATGTAAAGCTGAATAAAAGAACCATTGCCAGACTCCAGACCAATGGGGGATATTTATGTGATTTATAATCTATTTTTATGCTGCATAATACACACAATATTAGAACCATGTGCAGGTTCATTCAGTTAATAAATGAATGAAAAATAGAATGACAAAGATTAACATTCCAATAAGGATGTAAAGCAAACAGCTCTGTCTACCCTGATCTTAATTATATGTTTGAGGCCTCCATACCATGCTTATGGTTTTTAAAAATTGTTTTACCATTTGCTCTTTTTTAAATATTGTATCCCAGTAACATTTTTAAAATCTGTTCAAAAGGCATTCCTTCAGTATCAGGTGCTGTTTCATGGGTCTTTGACAAAAGTGCTGTAATTGTCACTGATGAAATTTGAACTTCCTCATCTATCTCTTTAAAAACTTCATTATAGTTCTAGGAAATGTGGGACTGTCTGCCAGTCTTTTGCGATCATTATCACTACCACCACCACCACCACCACCACCACCACCACCACCACCATCATATTCAACAGGAGGGAAATAAAGGGCCAGCCATATTCACAGCAAGAGTGGGTTCTACTTACCTTTACTACTGGTTCGCAACGGGGCCGCGCACGCTCTTCTGCGCAGGCACAGAAGCATTTTGGTGACATCGGAGTCATGGGCGGGGCCTCCCAAAGGTTTTACCACTGGTTCTATAGAACCGGTGCGACCCACCACTGATTCACAGGGTAGAGATTGAGGATAGATGTCTATAGCTAAGTCAAAGGGCTTATTTGCAGGTGGAGGCCCTAGAAATGCCGGATATTAAGAAAACAAACAGAGGAATTGTAGTGTGTCCAATTTCATATACCTCGGTATTTGACTGCTGCAAAACTTGTCAGATTTGCTATTGATGTAATGTTTGCTCACTGGATAAGATGCATAAGATGAAGCTTATTATAAGTTATTGTGATGAAATTGTCTTACTTTAAGGTGTTACACAGCACAATAGCGGAACATAGAAGTCATCCACTACCTGATTGTCTCCAGTTTTGGGGATGCTGAAATAGTACTTGCTTTTCAGAAGAAAAAAAAACCCTTTCCCCTCATTAGCAGTTTCAAAATGTGCTGCTGAAATGTTTTCAAGTTGTGTGGCTATTGTATCTTTAATAATTTTAGTAGTTTTACTAGCTATGATCCAGGAAGATTTAAAGCCCTTTATAACTGAATAGTGAAATTGAAATATTTTTTTGAGAAAACATATTTGTTAAAGTGTTGCTGGGCAAAGTGATGCAAAAGGTCCAGTATCTCATTCTCCTTAACCCAATTGTCAAATTTGTCTGGCCACTAATTAAATTCTATTTAATTAGAATTTGTCGTAGTTCCCACACAATGCTCTTTCTGAGTACTTTTTCAATACTATAATAACAATGTTGTTCAGTGGGGTCCTTTTTGGACTTTTGGGGATAGAAAAACCCACTTTAAAGTCTCTTCTACATACAGTATATATTTTTAATATGTCTATATGTCAATTTTTCATCCTTATCCCTAATTCTCTGTTCATAAATGTTTTATCCATGTTTGCAAGAGCCCTTTTCATACTTCTTCTTCACTCTGGAAACCCTGATGTGATCTTTCATTAAGATCTTTCTCTTTCCCTTTGCCTTTTAAAATTTCCCCATACAGTCTTCCTTACATATCCATTCATTAGATAGTTTTACCGTGTCAGAGATTCCTGAACCAAAATGTTCCCTTACCAATAGATATTTCTCACTATAAAATATGTCCAGATTTTACATTTCAAGGTAGGGCTAAGTCTCTTTCTGACAGCTGTCTTAATTTTAATTTCACAAAATCAATGTCATATGGTTCTAAAGTTTCTACAGAGGGTTAAGCATGATTTACCAGCCTCTGTCTGCAATTTGTAGGGCATTAGCTCTATTGTAAAGGCATTTTAAAAGCTGGCAGCTGCTTTCTCTCAACTTCTTAGATAAACTGATGGAGCATTCATATTTACATGGTACTTTTGTCATCAATAAAATGAACTTCCCACCTCTATAAAAGATTAAAAAGATCGATGGTATCATCCTGACATTGCTGAACTGAGATGGACATTACTATTTTATTCCCAAGGAAATTAATTGTTGCAAGTTTATAAGGGGTATAAACATCTTCCTTGAAAGTCAAGTCTTTCCTGGACAGCTTTTTACAGTATGTTTTTGGCTATCTTGAAATAGGGAATTCATGTCTTCATAACTCCCTACATGACCAGGCTTGTAATAAATATTCCTTAGACATTTTCATATCCCAGCATATTGAAGGACTTGGGGAAATGATTACATCATGTCAAGTTATGTCAACTTAAAAACTTAATTTTTTTGATAATGTAAAAATTCAGAATTCAGAAGGTTGTTTGTTATTAAATGCAAAACCTTAACATTTTCAGAAGTATTGTGATATATAATTTTATAATATGTCCCCAAAATCAGAGGCTGTAGTCACAATCAGCCCAATCTTCACCTGAATTACAGGTGAAGACCATGAACTTGTGTGGTGCTTCCAATAGAATGAAATCATAGCTTCATTCTAGATTAGAAAAATCCTTACATTTCTGACAGCAGTGGTCATCACAGAATGTAATCATGAGCTTCTTCAAACTTTCTAACTTCATCACTTTCTAGGGAATGTTAATTCAAAGACTGTAAATATAAATCAAAGCCACTGATTTGCTAGCATAGCAACACTCACATACTGGGATCCTTTGCAGGTATCTAAATTGGGACATTCACAGGTTGCCTGGTAAATATGACATAAAGACGCCTAGAGAGTAGTTGGAGGGCTAGTCGCTCCGAATCCGACCGAACACTAATTAGGTCTCATATTAAGACTTATTTAGTGGCGATAAAAGTGGCAAAGTGTAATTACTTTTCCGCTCTTATTGCATCAGCAGATAATCGCCCAGCCGCCTTGTTTAGGGTGACTCGCTCCCTCCTACATCAGGGAGCGCGGGAGGACCCCTTGCAAGGGCAGGCTGAGGATTTTGCACAGTATCTGCACGATAAAATCGCTCAGATGCGGGAAGGCTTGGACTCTGACTGGGTAGATCCCGGCGGGATGACTGAGGCTGGTCTTGAGAATGTTATCTGGGATGAGTTCGACCCTGTGACTCCTGAGGACGTGGACAGGATCCTGGGGAGGTTAAACGCAACCACATGTTTATTGGACCCGTGTCCCTCCTGGCTGGTACTGGCCACCCGGGAGGTAACATGAGGCTGGCTCCAGAGGATTATAAATGCTTCTTTGAGAGAGGGTTTCTTGCCTCCCGCCCTGAAAGAGGCAGTGGTGAGGCCCCTCCTCAAGAAGCCTTCCCTGGACCTGGCTGTTTTGGCAAACTACCGTCCGGTCTCCAACCTTCGCTTTATTGCGAAGGTTGTCGAGAGTGTGGTTGCGCGCCAGCTCCCACAGTACCTGGATGAAACCGTCTATCTAGATCCGTGCCAGTCCGGCTTCAGGCCTGGGTACAGCACGGAGACGGCATTGGTCGTATTGGTGGATGATCTCTGGAGGGCCCGGGACAGGGGTTGTTCCTCTGTTCCGGTCCTGTTAGATCTCTCAGCGGCTTTTGATACCATCGACCATGGTATCATGCTGCACCGGTTGGGGGGATTGGGGGTGGGAGGCACTGTGCTGCGGTGGTTCTCCTCCTATCTCTCTGACCGGTCGCAGTCTGTGTTGGCAGGGGGGCAGAGGTCGACCTCGAGGCGCCTTGCTTGCCGCAAGGGTCAGTCCTCTCGCCGCTCCTGTTCAACATTTATGTGAAGCCGCTGGGTGAGATCATCCGTGGTTTTGGGGTGCGATGTCATCTGTACGCTGATGATACTCAGCTGTACATTTCCACCCCAGACCACCCCAATGATGCCCTCGAAGTGATGCCCTCCCAGTGTCTGGAGGCCATGTGGGTCTGGATGGGGAGGAACAGGCTTCGACTCAACCCTTCCAAGACCGAGTGGCTGTGGATACCGGCGTCCCGATATAGCCAGCTGGTGCCATCGCTGGCTATTGGGGGCGAGTTATTGGCCCCTACAGAGGGAACTCGCAACTTGGGCGTCCTCCTGGACACACGGCTGTCTTTAGAAGAGCACATGACGGCCGTGGCCAGGAGGGCTTTTTATCAGGTTCGCCTGATACGCCAGTTGCGCCCCTTTCTGGATCGGGACTCCTTATGCACGGTCACTCATGCCCTCGTTACATCTCGCCTGGACTACTGCAATGCTCTCTACATGGGGCTCCCCTTGAGGAGCACCCGGAGGCTCCAACTGGTTCAGAATGCGGCCGCGTGGGTGATTATGGGAGCAACGGGGCGCTCCCATGTAACGCCTCTCCTGCGCGAGCTGCATTGGCTCCCGTTGGTCTTCCGGGTGCGCTTTAAGGTATTGGTCCTCACCTTTAAAGCGCTCCATGGCTTAGGGCCAGGGTACTTACGAGACCGCCTGCTGCTACCGATAACCTCCCACCGGCCAATACGCTCTCACAGAGAGGGCCTCCTCAGGGTGCCGTCAGTCAAGCAATGTCGGCTGGCGTCCCCCAGGGGGAGAGCCTTCTCTGTGGGGGCACCCGCCCTATGGAATGAGCTACCTCCTGGAATAAGACTGATCCCGGACCTTCGTACCTTCCGCAAAGCCTTGAAGACTTACTTATTCCAGCAAGCCAGCCTAGCTTAAATGGTTTTAAATTGGGATTTTGAATTTTATAGACTTGGGGTTTTAAATTGGGAGGCCGATCGATTTAATATCTTTTAATTTATCTTAATTTTTGTATTGTATGTATTTTAATTCTGGCTGTCCACCGCCCTGAGTCCCTTCTGGGAGAAGGGCGGGATACAAATTAAATTATTATTATTATTATTATTATTATTATTATTATTATTATTATTATTTTGCCTTCATTTTTTTCTATTCAGCAAGGCTTATGACATCCAAATAAGATCAGTCTGAAGAAAAAAAATTACTACAGTTTCTAAGTAGGGCTCATTTCTTCCTTGACAATCTCTACAAAGTACAATATTGAGATGCTTTGATTTAATGATACAAAAAGATTAATTGCATATTTCAGCTTCTCTTTGGTAATGAAGTTTGACCTCTTCAAAAACACACAAGCTTTTAAAATGTTGATATGAATGCAACATTTTTCCAGGCATGCCAGGGCATAGAACCAGTACTCCTTTTACTAGGTGGAAGATATTTACCATTACACAGTAAACTACCATTGTAGTTACTCTGGCATGTCCAGGTGCATAACCTCCACTTTCAGGACAAACTTTGTCTAGAGTAGAGGTCTTCAAATTTGGCAGCTTTAAGACTTGTGGACTTCAACTTCCAGAATTCTCCAGCCAGCAATTCTGGGAGTTGAAGTCCACAAGTCTTAAAGCTGCCAAGTTTGAAGACCTCTGCTCTAGAGTATTGGCACTGGAGACATCAAAATATAGAACTATCTCCTGTTGCAGTTGCAGATATCTGCAGTAATTGGGATGGTGTATCAAAACCATAGTTAAATATTTTGCACCCAGGAGTTTTTTTAAAAAAGGTTTTACTTATTTTGAAAAAGGCTTAAATTGAGTTTGGTCTTTATGGTAATTATTTTTCCCAACGCTTGTAGGAGGCTTGTAGAGCTATGAGTGTATATTTCCAGTCAAAAGTTGGAAAAATGTATGTATTTCATTTTCCTAAAGAGCAAAAAAGGCAGGTTGTGTCTTACGACATTCTTATTACTGCATTTAGAGTGCTGGTTTAAAAAAAAACTAAACAAAAATAAAACTTTATTAGGAATTTATTTATTTCAGAAATGGTCAAAATAGTTTGCTTCAAAATGCAGGTTTCCATTTCCAGAACCTAGGGTTACCAGAGGTCAATGCAATCAAGTGGAGGGTTACGTTAGTCATTAACTCTCAGGCTAGTAAGCAGCCTTTCTTGATGGGATTAGGTAGCATGTCATATCTGATAGGGTTTGTGATGTAGTGATGGTCATGGGTTCTGATTATTTACTTTGATGACAACACTACTTATAACTACTGAAAAGTTCCCGTTACATCTTTGTAGACACTAAGCGTTGTAGCTCAGCTACAACTATTAAACCAGAGGTCTTCAAACTTGACAGCTTTAAGACTTGTGGACTTCAACTCCCAGAATTCTGGGAGCCCACAAGTCCACAAGTCTTAAAGCTGCCAAACACATGTACAAACAACTATTAAATGCATGTGTAGTGTTCATTATACATGGCATAGCAAATGCATGATAACACTAGTAAATTTGAGTTCATTATCTGTTAAATTTAAAAATTTCTCCACAGGATATGAATTTGAAGATGTGATATCATTGTAAATTGAACAGCTATGCAGAAGCTGGTGTAAAGTTTGTTATGTCCCTCCTGAGAAAAAATAGAGATGCTGAAAATCATTTCCATTTTCTCATGAATTCTAAGCCAACACCTTTGTGATGTGGGTAGTCCCCAGCTGAGTTTTTGTTTGGGAACAGAAACAGTGACACATCTTTCTTTATAGCTCCATGGAATCTCTATTAAAGCTCCCCAATATTGAACATAACATACACCATTACAGAGTTTTCTCACTTTTTCCATACTTATTAAAGTGTCAAAGCAAACGGTCAAAACTACACAGATACTCAAATCAAAATGATATCACAATTCTCACTTTGATCCTATTATGTCAAAACAGAAAGACCATTTTTTTCACCATTATTGAAGACAGATACATTCAATCTCAAGATACAGAATAGTCCAAAACAATAACTCCAAAACTTGGCAACTTTCAGATATATAAATTTAAACTCACCGAATTCTTAGCAATGGCCATGGTTGCTGGAGAGTTCTGACAATTGACAGTGATGTATAAGGTGGTGACCAAGGTTTAAAACATTATCAGGAGAAAGCTTAGGATAACAAGTACAATTGAGACTATCCAGTTGTTGCTAGAGTGAGGATGAAATCAAGAAGCTAGCAAAGTAACAACAGTGTTGCATGTTGCATGAATAACTTATTTTATTTGGCCAGATGAGTTCATGATGAAGTTGCTTTTACCAAAAGCTGAATCTTTCCCATGTGATTGGGAATAAAAAATATGTTTCTTGCAGCATGTTGTTCTTTTTATTCTAGATCAGTGTAGAGTTTAAGGTGATCCTTATAAAGATAGTAAGATCACTTTTGTGTCATTGTCTTAGCACAGGGGTGTCAAACTCGATTTCATTGAGGGCCGCATCAGGGTTGTATTTGACCTCGGAGGGGGGGCAGTGGGTATGGCCAGGGTGGGCATGGCTAGCTTGATGTCATTTGTGTCAGGGGCACCTGTGATGGCCTGAGCACTCTGCCAGCAAAAATGGGCTCCCAAGCTCTGTTTTCGGCTGCGACGGCTTCCTGCAACCCTCTGCCAGTGAAAATAGAGCTCCTCTGAAGCTCCGTTTTCACTGGCAGAGGCACCTCAGGCCGGTTCTTTGCTGTTCCAGGGCATCCAGATCTAAGCACCCCACAGGCCGAATCCAGCCTCCAGGCCTTGAGTTTGACATCCCTGCCTTAGCATAAATGACCAGTATATAGGGAGCTTTTGTTGAAGCTGAAATTAGATAAGCAGATTAAATAGGTTAAAAGGCTTTTGTTTGATATTGTATTAGGCCAGTGGTTCTCAGCCTGTAGTCTGCAGTTTCCTGGTGATATTGTCAGACAGGGCCCACAAAGCCTTGAAGAAATGTTATGATTTAAATCTTCAGTTAACTCTTGGGGTCTGGGGTCCATAGCCACAAAAAGTATTTAAAGGTAGTCCATGGTGAAGAAAAGGTTGAGAACGATAGGTATACATAATCCTCAGATTACAACCATTTGCTTAGTGGCTATTAAAAGTTATGACAGAGCTCCCCCCCACCAAATATATACTGATGCATGTTTCTAGGATACATTGCTTGTTCCTGGAAGTGGGGGGGGTGCCATTTTTGGAGTGGTTGTAATGAGTTGTGGCTACTTTGAAAATGGTACTCACTGCCAGATGCAGCCATGTGGCTTAGGAATAAAAATGTTTCTATCTACTTGCAGGGATGCCAAAGGGCAGAGCTACCTGCCCTTATTCCCCAATGGATAAGTGAATGATTGGAAGTGGAGGGAGAGGAGGTTGTAGGAGCTGGTGGGGAGAGAAGTAGGCCCAAGGCCTGGAGGAAGCCCAAGTGACAGGAAGAGGGTGCCTCAGGGGTGGAGGAGACCTTGGGAGGCCTTGGGCAGGTGGGTGGGAGGGCCTTTGCTAGTCCTCCCAGGACCTCCCATACTGCAGACGTAGCCTGTATTCCACTTAATGACCTGCGTGGTCACTTAACAATCAAATCAAAGAGAGCAGGAGTGGAGATCATTAAGTGAGGCAATAAAGGTCACCTTGCTTAATGACTGCCACAATTTGCAATTGCAATGGGGAAGCTTCATTACAGTCATAAATTGAGGAGTATCTGTATTCTTATCTGTGCCATGAATTTGGATTTGACAATGTTTCAAAAGGCCTATGCTATGCTGCCAATAATACACCCAGACACCCAACAATTTTTTGCCACAGTAAACCAAGTAATTATTGAATTAGTAAAGCCATAACCGGGGCAACCCTAAACATGTTGCAAACTGCAACATTATATCTAGAGAATGAAAAGTGAAACCTTACTGTTTCACTTCAGATAGTCCAGAAACCTAATACACAATTAAAAAATGATCCAATTAGCCAAGGTCCAAAGTTCAGTCAGGTAATCCAAAACAGCATACAGAAAAAAACATAATACAAGCAGACATAGATAAGGTGTATATTAATTGCCACAAAGAACCAAATAAGCTTTACTGTAAATAGTTCCTACTAGCAGTTTTACCTTACTTATCTTGGGCTTTAAATCAGATGATTTAGCCTACACCTGTGTACCAGATTTGGGCTGCAAAGCAATAATCAGTTTGGTTGATTCCAACTCTTTGTGATTTACTAAGTCAAGGGTCAGCAAACTTTTTCTGTAAAGATCCAGGTACTGTACCTTCTATATCCCTGGTAGGTGTTGTGCTAAGGAGTGGGGCAGCCATTGGGTGATGGAGTCACACTATCAAGGAGGCTGCTAATAGGCTATCACCACCAACAAAGATATTCCATCCTTGCTTTTTGCCCCTTAACTCCTCCAAAACCTGTTTGAGGCTCAGATTACATAATCTGCTGCCTGCCCACTTATTTTTAGCTTGCAGGCTGAACAAAAACAGATGATGGTCTAGATTTGGTATGCAGGCTAAACAGTACTGCCCTAGACTACTACTAGATAGCACTAAGATATATTCTTAAATTCTTTACTTGTTGTTAGTCCCTATATTTGATGGATAATGTGATGAATATTCTCTGACATTTGCATTACTCTGCTATAATTATTGTTTAGGCATAGAAAAGAAAGAGATTAGTCAGTGGTGTCCCTCTAATAACTAATGCAGTGGTGGGTTGCCCCTGGTTTGCACCAGTTCTATAGAACTGGTAGTAAAACCGGCGGGAGCCCCGCCCACTGACCCTGACATCATTAAAACGCTTCTGCGCATGCACGCAGCCCATTGCGAACTGGTAGTAAAGGTAAGTAGAACCCATGCCTAAGCAAATGGTTGTAATCTAATGGTCTCTAGTAACAGTGTTCTCTAGTAATTAATCTGTGAAACCATTTTTATAAGTTTTAATTTTTAAATCTGAATTTTGAAGTTCTATCTTTTGCCTCATTCTGGTTATCTCCATTTTAAAAGAAGTGCAGAGGGAATATTTTTTTTTAAAAAAAAATATTCAGACAAAAGCTGTCCAGGTGACCTTTTCAAGGTTACCTGAAGGTATATGCTTTTCATTTGTATTATGCAAAAGTTTAAAAAACAAAAATACAGTTCATTTCTTTCGGAGCTTCCCCATTATAGCCTACAATCTGTTATTTTAACTGAAATTTTAATTGATCCAAATTCAATGATGTGCCCTTAGATCTCACGTTCAGATAGAATGTTCTCACCATAAGGGGTCTTGCATCTGAATTCAGTATCTGCTTTTCTTCTCTATCTCTACTCTGAGGTCTTTGCCCCCAGCCTCAATCTCACATCTGTAAAAAAAAAAACAGTTTTATAAAGCTATTGTCATGACAAAGAAGGAATAGACAATGCTGACACACACAAATGAACCATGAATGTTGAAGTGTCCATATTATGAAGTTCTGCACCTGAGTAATCTTAACATCACTGAGGTCATATACAACTGAAGTGCTGATTGTGCTTAAATGTATTCACTTACTAGACATTTATTGCCTCCTAATTTACTGCTTATATTTCTCACCAAGTTGACATCCCTCAAAACCTGGCTCTATTGTCAATAAACTGGTTCTCTTTTTATCTGTCTGCCCCTGCTGAGATAGGAATTTGAATGAATTATACCTCAAGAAGGCTGTCAGCCTTCTCTTCATGCTGCAGGATTTTGCTGTACTGGGGCTACTGTGTCAACCTGTTTTGTTTAAGGGTTTTGTATTTTTCCCAAGCAATTATTCTAAAAAAAAAAAAGGTTAGTTCTGTTTTCTACTCTCTAAACTAGCAGTCCTGCTGAGCATCTTTTATATTAAAGTTTTGATTAGAACAGGAAATTTCCCTGTTTTTAAAAATTGCATTTTTTTTCTTTTTTCAATTAGCAGAGTTTTTTAAAAAATAATAATCTGCAAGGATTTTATATTGGGCTGTATATTTCAAGGTAGTGTTTTTATATTTGTTATGAATTTGCATGTACATAACATGCCTTTTAGCTGATCTATAAATGTCATGCATTGGGAACTTTGAAAGACACTTGTAATTTTGTATGGAGAATCCAATAGACCAATTGTGATTAAAAATATTTTCCTCTATAGAATAGTGAACCTTGCTTGTCAGCACATCTCTTGTTTCCTCTTCATCTAATAAGCTAGCTAGGCCAGTGCTGCAAAAGGACATTATAATATTAACAATGCTGCTGGAAAGCTCTCTGCTTTAGAATGAATTAACTTTAGCTGCAGTGCAGAAAAACACCCAGTAAAATGGCTTTAGCTCTGAATAGTAAATTTAACCCCTTACATGCAGTATTGTAATATCAATGCTTCAACAGTACTCAGCAATCCAACTATTTAACAATATAAAAATTATAAAATAAAAAGAGCTACAGAAAATTTTCTCATTTTTAAAAATGTCCTTGGCATCAGAGAGGTTTTAAACAGAGATGATTATTTGAAGATTTGCACAGATATAGTTTTCAGAGTTCTGAATCCAAATAGTCTCGTCTTTGAAACCCTTTTCTCTGAAATTGTTTTTTAGTTTTTTATTGCATGGAGCATGGAAAGATTAACAGAATTCACACAAGCATATAGATCTAAAAAGCAAAGTAGAAGATAAATAATTACTAATAAAACACAAATAATAGGATGAAAAAAATCCTTTTGGTAACAATTCCTTTCCATTTATTTCCCCAGTTATTAACTACTACCTAAATATTTGTGCTGCACTTCAAATGTTAAACACTGAATGTTATCGAGAGTGTCTATTTAAGTAATTTCATTATTATTTTTATTGCTCTCGTAATTCTTTTCCTAAGAATCATATTCCAAATGTCTGAAGTTATCTTGCTTTGTGATATATAAGGGAGACATTTCTGTTTGAATATTATTCATCTTCTGTTATGAAAATGTATTGTCAGTTTTGCCACAGCAAAACTCCAATTTTGGCCTTTCAATTTTGTATCAACTGCAACTTTCAATTTTACAGTGTTGTGCCAGGTTTATTTTTCTGGCTGTCAACAAATATCATACTAAATTGTGATACTTTTCATTTATGTTTTCTGGCATTATTCCCAATTAAAATATTTGTGGTTTCAGTTCAAAATTTATTTTTCAAATGTTCTGAAATTTTTGGGATGTACCTTCTTCCAATTTATGATCACCATATGTTGTACAATGTTCCTTCATTATTGTAACATTTCCAACATTTGTTATATGATTTGTTTATCTTGGCAATCATTGATAGTGTTGAATAGCATCTGTAGAAAGTTTCATACCATTTTTCTCTCAAAGTATAGGTTGGAATATTCTTTTTTATTTTTCTATTTTTTTTCAATAGTTCCTCCGTAATTTCTTTCCTTCGTTCCTTCTTTCAAGCTTTGCCTCTATTTCATGCTCTCTCTCTTTCTCTCTCCCACTCTGTCTGTCTCTGTCTGCCTCTCTCTCTCATACACACAGACACACACTTATTTTGTTCTATCTCAATATCAGATTCCATAACAGTTTACATATATGTCCTAGCAGATTATCATGGTTTAATATGAATGTTTCGAATTCTATCATCCTTCTCAAGGTTCATTTTGTCTCCAACAATTTATAAGTACAACAGTCATGATGAATTCCTATCATCATTGTCAGGGTCTGACTGTGACTTGGTGTGTGTTCTGAATTTAGATGTACCATATTGGCATATATGATTATTTTTTAAAAAAATTGCAGTTGTCTTGAAGTAAAAGGCATTTCACGGTAATTCTACTGGTGAAATCAGCAAAGTTATCTTTAGAATATTTTTAGAAGATTCCATTTTTTTCAAAAAAAAATTATCTTAAAATGTGTCCTTTTACATTCTTTTCTTCTTTTGGTTCTTTATATCATAAATGTCCATTAAGTCCATACTACATCATCTACATTGCATTTCATTTTGTATTCATCTCCCTGAATTTTGATTCCAATTATTTATTTTCCTATGGCCAAAGTGGTCACTATTCTCTTCCAATCAAAGAAATAAAACTGAATGTGACCTGAGGTAATTTTTATACAATGAATCTGTGGAGTATTTCTGTGTTGATACTTCAAGTTTCCAATTTGAAATTACTGATCTATTGATCTTTCAGAAAAAACATAATATTGGGCTTTAAAATCCCATGGCAATTAAAAATTCAAATAATTCTCCAGGTCTGTGTTTGAGATGACTTGTCTAAGACTTCAGAATAATATTCACTTGTGTGGATAATCATCAATACAGTCAGATAGTGGGCTACCTACCCTTCTTTTCTATAATCTTGTACTACCTTTCCAGTGCCATGTGATTAAAAAGATCCACCATTGTGATAACACTTTTAGCCTGACTTAGTCTCAATCAGCTTAGTTTTTTTCACCTTTTAATTTGATACAATATTTCCCCTAGCCCTATTTCTTACTAATTTCAATTTTCATGGTAATCTGGAGATGGTAATTTATCTTGTCTTTTTTTATAATCTTTTAATCTGATATAATCTGTATATCAAGTACTCAAGAAGGTGAAAGTGTTGTATTCCTACTTGATCTGTACTACCTTATTAAATTTTATTTGGTCAAATTCATTCAAGCAGAAGGTATTTTGAAAAATGTATTGTGCAGGATAAGGTAAAAGAAATTTCTTTTTAATGCTTATTTGTTCAATAAACATACAGCAACAAATTCATTTTCTTTCTTTCCCTTTCATCGTAATCTTTTTATCAGATGCAAGCGGATCTGAGGATCTGGTACATAGATATCTGATTTGTTATTCTACTTGTAATATTTATTCTGTACAATATATAAGAAGAAGTGAGGCATTCTGTGAGACACTGTGTCAGACTTATTTATCAATTTAATCTGCAATTCTAAGACTGCAAGGTTGGATTGAGTTATCTATTTTAGTTAGTATTTTAATTTCTATGTATTTAAGGCTCAGTGGGGCAGCCAGCCAAAATTCTAACAAAATGTGATAGGTACAAAGTAAAAAACAACAGCAGAAATACCACTTTGAAGTTTGATTGATGTGGAGGGTCTCAACTCCTTTCCAGAAGACAAAATGGCTAGGAAGATAGGAAGCACACTTCCCATGGGAATTGTACTATGAGAAACACAGGTAAAGGTCTTTTACCATACATTAAACAAGTAGACCTGTGAAACAGGGGCAAGTGTATGAAGCTCTCCTTTTGATTTTAGTTCCAGGAAGGCCACCTAAACCCTTAAAGATTTTAAGTAATTAAAACCAACAATTTGAACTGTGCTCAGAAAGCAATTGGCAATCAGTAGTTCAATATGGTCATAAGATATTGGCAGTGGGTACCAATTAGCAATTTTTTTTCTACAGCTTGTACCTGCGGAGGTGCCCAAAATTCTGTGTACCTGATATCTTCTCCACCAGATAGAAGGAAAGAAAGATACTAGAGAGGCATAAAGACCAAAGCTTTTCTACAATGATATGCGACTTGGGTGAAAATTAAATCTGGACTAGTCTAACCATGTCTCTCTCACTAATTTCAGGAAAAAAATAGCTCTAAAAATAAAAAGGAAAACTCAACACAGGCTAGGAGAGCAAAATATGACCATATCTTTTGCTTTGTGATCTTTGGATTCTTTAATTAATTTTTTGAAGCCTGAATGTTGGTACAACGCATGGCCATCAACTATTGAGAGATAATTTGGGTAACTACAGAAAGAGACCACGTGAGCCTAAGGCTAAAAAGGTAGATTTAATTAAAAGAAAAGGCTTTTACACAAAGCAGTTAATGTTCTCTTTAAAATTAAAGGTTGAACTTGGAAAAAATCTACAAAATTAATGAACATTTTCAGTGGATCCAACCCAACTATATTACATATCATAAAGTGGTATGAGCATATTACAGTTACCGAACATGAAATCAAGAATAATGTTAAGAAATTATCTCAACACACAATATTCTCTATTTTAAAAATTGAGAAAATTTTTAAAAAATTTAAAAACATGTGCCTTGCCCATGTTTAGAGTCTTAAGAAACTGTATACATCTCCAAACCTTATTACAGTGTTGTTATAAAAATGTTCAAAGAGCATACTAGAAAAAAAACTAAAGACAGATGGTTGTTTACAATATGCATCACTGCTGCCAATAAATATTTTTATTACCATGGTTGCAACAATAAATACTTACTATTGGAATGATGCTTGTAAAGATAAAAGAATTAAAAATGCTTGAGAAAGCTTACTGCTTATATTATATGAACAGCTACATGTCATTTGTGTGTTGACTTACTGAATCAGAGCAAAGATCTATCTAGTTCAGTATCTTGAAACTGATCTTAGTATGAAACTCAAAGACAAAAGAGTAAGATTTTCTTTCCCCCCCAATGCTTACACTTAGCATTTGGTTATCAGATGTATTCTGCCTCTGAATCAAGAAAGGATTTAATTAAAAAATAATACTTTTTGCAAATCTGCTCAGTGTGGTACATCTAAATATGATTTGTTATATTCCAAATATTAATATTGATTGCAATGGCTGAAGGAAAGAAACCATCTCCTCTCCTGAAAGCAAAAACAATGATTCAATGCATTGTTGAACTTCCCAATGGATTACCATTACCAAGGATGGAAAACAAAAGGATGGGGTCTCACAGGTCAATTTGAAGAACAGTTTTGGAAGAAAAGTTGGAAAGCAGAGATGACAAGATTGGAATAGGAAAGGTAGAAAAGATGGAAATAGAAAAATGAGCAGAAAACTATAAATATGGAACAAGAGATCGCAGAGATGATGATGGAGAGGAATGAACAGAGGAAAAAAGTGTGCTAGGGGAGAATAGATGATAGTGACAGTGAGAAGAAGCAGATGCAGGAATGGGTACCATGTCGGGGACCAAGATCTATCAATGATATTGCTGTCTCTGTGTGTGCTTCCCTAAGATCAAACCTATCAAATTACCTAGGACAGTGATGGCTAACCTTTTTGCCATCGCGTGCCAAAAGTGGGGGGAGTGTGGAGGGGGTTTGCATGTGTGCCTGCCCACACCCATAATTCTATGTGCCCCTCCCCGCACATGTGTGCGTGACACCCCCCCATGCTTCACTCACTTTTGGCACATGATGGCACAGAGGGCCCGGTAGGCCAGTTTTTCGCCCTCCCCAGGCTCCAGAGCCTTTCTAGGAGCCTGGGGATGGCAAAAAAGGCCTTCCCCACCCTCCCTGGAGGCCCTCCGGAGGCCGGAAATGGCCTGTTTGCCGACTTCCAGTGGGCCCAGAAGGCCCGAAAATTAGTTGGCCGTTGTTTAAAGGGCCCTCCTGCTCCAGCTGTTGGAACAGATGCTGCCAAAGAAAGGTGATTTCCCTGCTCCCCCTTTCAAACCAGGATGATGCTGTCTAATTTATTCCTCCGTCCCAAGGGAAGAGCACGCATGTGTGCCAGAGCTGAGCTCGCGTGCCCACCAATATGGCTCCACGTGCCACCTGTGGCACTTGTGCCATAGGTTCGCCATCATGAACCTAGGAGATACAAAAAGATTGGACAACAACATTAATATCTACAGGAGGAGGAAATTCTACAACTGAATCAACATAAGAACAATATATTTTTTACTGATTAAAGATTGTATTTTGGTGCTTGGAAAAAAAGTCTTCCTTCATGTTCTTAAACCAGCAGTGGTCAATTCATACCCTGGGGCATCCATTTGTGCCTATTCAACACCCTTCAGTCACCATAAATATTCAACAGAAAAATAAGTAAATTTGGACATTATGATTTGGGTCTTTTCACAAAGTGTTTCTTTTTTGGCGGGGCATTTTAAGGGTGAGAATGGAAGCACACAGAAAGGCACCTACTATGGTGAAATCAACTATTAAGCAAAAATCAAGAATACGGGAGCATAACCTCAAATTGACATGAGGGAAATTCAAAAGTATTACTTCATAGAAAGAGTAGTGGAAGCTTGGAATCAACTTCTGGTAGAGGTAGTGGGTCATCAGACAAACATTAAAAAAAATTAAAAAATATAAAATAAAACTAGCTGAATACCTGTGCTTTGCTTCGAAACTATGTGATTGGGCTTGATAAATCAACACTTACAGCTTGAAAATTAATAAGTAGTTATGATTGGCGTCTCTTCTCCCCTTCTCTCCCTCAGCCTTGCCCCACAGAAGCGTATCCTATCCTATTCCCCTCCTCTCCTTCAGCCTTGCCCCACAGAAGCCTTCCCTATCCTATCCCCTTCTCTTCCTCAGGCTTGCCCCACAGAAGCCTCCCCTATCCTATCCCCTGCTTGCTGCTGTGAAAGTAAAACTGAAACCAAAACTCCTCTCCTCCGCTTGTGTTTTGCATTTGGAACAGATTTCTTTTCAGGTGGGAAGGGGGAGTAGAACTCCTTAGCATCAGAGCCTGTTAATAATAATATAGGAAATACTAATGCTCTGATGGTCATTTTGAAAAATCCTTTCTCAGTGAGCACCTAGAAGCCAAGAGGAACATACATGGCAAATTTCAAGTTTACAGTTCTGGACATTTTGTGATTTTTTTTTATTTTTTTTATTTGATTTATATGCCGCCCTTCTCCGGAGACTCAGGGCGGCTTACAATGCGTTAAGCAATAGCCTTCATACTTTTGTATATTTATACAAAGTCAGCTTATTGCCCCCACAATCTGGGTCCTCATTTTACCCACCTTAGAAAGGATGGAAGGCTGAGTCAACCTTGAGCCTGGTGGGATTCAAACTTGCAGTAATTGAAAGCAGCAGATGTTAATAGATGTTAATAACAGGGTGCTTTAAACCACTGTACTACAGGCTCAATACATGATGATGATGATGCTTGAGTGGTATTTCGCTTTTATATATATAGATAAAAATAAAAACTATAAAATTAAAACAAATAAAAAAATCAAAAGTAATAATTAAAACAATAAATAAATGAAAACAAACAAACTCAAAACTCAAAGGGCAGACTCTCTGAACTACCAGGCCTTTTTCTGCTGTAAGTTTTGTCTGTGTCTATGTAACTGAGATTCCGCTGTATCCAGGATACCTGCTTCTCAACTTAAACTAGTGTAGAACACTCCTCATCATGGATTGGTATTGGATACCTTGCACTGAAGGCAAGACCATTGATGTAATTAGCATATGGATCACATGTCATTGCAAATTGGTAAAAAAATAATCAGAATATATGACAGATCATGAAGCATCTAAGTGGCTCAAGGCTAATCAGATTGTTGAATGTGCTAGTGTTTCACTTGAAGACTATAATGGAAAATTTGATTTTTTTTCACTTACATTCTGTAAAATTAATTGAGAAATTTGTTCTATGAGACATTGTCTACTGCATATAATACTTTACTTTTATTTAATATAATTATTTTAATATTGGGCTTCTTTAACAAAAGATTTTATGGGAGAAGGCCTTTTTCAATTCTACTTGCAGTCTTGCAGTTCAAAAAAATTAAATAAAATGGAAAGATCCTAATCAATCTATGAATCTTCAAGTTTAGCTTTCTGTTTAATACTACATGTCACTTATGCAGAATAGCAATTATAAGAGGCTTTAAAGAATATCATTCAATGCAAAGTATTTCAAAAGTGCTTTAGAACAAATAATAAACAGAACATGTTTTCTTGATAGAAAAATATGTTTTGATGATTGATAGCATTTTCAGAATTTGAAATGGATATGGATATGATTCATGCTTTTAACGTTCATTTTCACTGACATGTCATGTCATGTCAAAATATATTTTAAAACTTTCTTTAAATATAAAGAATATTTATTTGATAGTAGCATTTGTGTTTAAATGTACTTTTGATTTTCTTCCTAAACCAGCTTAATCAGTGACATTTGTTAAAGTCTGAAAAGTCAGAGTATTTTCATTACAGTGCTCCTTGATGTTTGAAACAGTATTGATTAAATATTAGTCCTGTTTACATATGAAAATATTAAATGGTTATAGGTTATTTTCTGGCAGCCCATGATCATTGATCGAATTTTGTATCTGAGATGCTGGCAAATCTTTCTTCCAATTCACTAAATAAGGTAAAAAATATTTAGCTATAAATATTTTCAGTTCACAGTAGATTTGTTTTGTTTCCACTTATAGGGCATTAGGATGACTATGTTGATTGAAAAAAAAATTCAGCTACTTAATTTTGATTTATTTCTCTGATGGCTTCAAAACAATGCCAAATAAATACAACTAGTGCATCATCTAGTAAGGGTATCATTACTAAAGCAACATTTCTAGAATATATTGGTAATGTATGTATTTTAAAAGGTGATATAAAACTTTTAATATTAAATTAGATTTTATAAAACTTTTAATATTAAATTAGATTTGAAAGAAGCACATTGCCCTTGAAGTGATGTCCCAGTGCCTGGACGCTGTGCGGATCTGGATGGGGAAGAACAGGCTCAAGCTCAACCTTTCCAAGACTGAGTGGCTGTGGCTCCCGGCATCCTGATATAGTCAGTTGACTCCATCACTGACTATTGGGGGCGAGTCTCTGGCCCCTACGGAAAGGGCTCGCAATTTGGGAGTCCTCCTGGATAGGCAGCTGTCCTTGGAGGAACATCTGATGGCTGTAACCTGGGGGACCTTTTTCAGGTTCGCCTGATTTGCCAATTGCAGCCCTTTCTTGATCAGGATTCCCTGTGCACAGTCACTCACGCCCTCGTCACCTCTCGCCTCGACTACTGCAATGCTCTCTACATGGGGCTCCCTTGAAGAGCACCCAGAGGCTCCAACTGGTCCAGAACGCAGCCGCGCGGGTAGTGACAGGAGCAGCATGGCGCTCCCACATAACACCGCTCCTGCACGAGCTGCACTGGCTTCCGGTGGTCTTCTGGGTGTGCTTCAAGGTGTTGGTTATCACCTTTAAAGCGCTCCATGGCATAGGGCCTAGCTATCTTCGAGACGGCCTGCTGCTACCGATGCTGCTCCCATCAACCCGTGTGCTCCCACAGAGAGGGCCTCCTCAGGGTGCCATCAGCCAAACAATGTAGGCTGGTGACCCCCAGGGGGAGAGCCTTCTCTGTGGGGGCACCTATCCTCTGGAATCAGTTGCCCCCAGAGATAAGGAGAATCCATGACCTCGGTGCGTTCTGCCGTGCCCTCAAAACCTATCTTTTTCAGCAAGCCGGACTGGCTTAAAAAATAATTTTAAATGTTTTAATTGGTTAGTCACTTTTTAATGTATGGGGCCAAATTTATATATATTCTTAATTGTTTTTAATGTTTGTATTCTATGTTTTTTAATTTTGGCTGTACACCGCCCTGAGTCCTCAGGGAGAAGAGCAGTATATAAATCTGAAATTAAATTAAATTAAATTGTTAACATGATTTTCTGATTAATATTTTTGGCAAAAAAGTATTTTCAGTAGTAATAAAAATGACACTGATAACTTTTTTCAATAGAAATGTATATATAAGTATTACTAATAAGTATTAACTTATTAGAAGTTCTATTCTCCCAGTATTTACAAAGTTTGTCTAACATTTCCACGTTATGAAAGATTTCATAAAATACATGAATATAATATTGTTGAGAGCTTGAGTAAACTTCAGATGCCCTTTTGCCTTTTTTTAGATTTTGTCAATACCCTTTATAAAAATGTGGGCTCACTTGGTAGGATTCATTATAGTTCTTCCACATTTACGAAGTGTAAACTCTAGTGATTATATTTGCCAGGATGCTTTCTGCATTAGGGAGCCTGAATGAGTTATCACTCCACAAATATGAACGGTGAGATTATATATAAATGTTCCATTCTGCTTCCATTTTGTTTTTCATAAATTCTTTTAAAAAGAAAAGAAAAAATGCTGCAAAATATCAAAGGGCTGGGATTTCAAGAGTTAAAATTTATAAAGGATAAAACAAAAGCTTTCAAGAAATAGATGAATAAAAACAGTCCTGGCAAAATGAAGTAATAGTCTAACTATGGCAATCTAAGTATCGGAGCATGAAACATTATTGCCCCTTATATCTGCATTATCCCATACAGGTTTTCATGCATGAAGAGCTGATAGAATGATTCTCCTATAGGAACCTAGTCTTCATTCATTTGTCCTTTATAATTTAATGGTTTAGAAAAATGTGTATTCAGTACATATCCTGAAACTCTGGCCGGATAAAAATGTCAAATATTTTAGCAATAAATTAAACAAATCAATTAAACAACCAGTAAAGTAACAGTTAGATTAATAATTAAAATTAAAAATTGAGAATTTAAACAGCCCTGTATTATACAGCCCCCAAACCTCAGTGCTACACTATTACATATTCTACAGTAAAATCAATGAGCAGATATCAATACATGAGTAGCCCTGTATCAGACTATAGGTAAATGTTGAGTGGAGCATTGCAGAGTTCCATTCTATGCCCTGCAACCTATTTAGAAATGATTGTATGAGGATTTAGAAAATATACCACAGGTGCTTTTTCAGGATTTTCAGAACTGGATTTTCTTGTTTTTTCTTTTGAAGACATTTCGCTTCTTATCCAAGAAGCTTCTTCAGCTCCGACAGGATAGTGGGCAATGGAAAGATTGAAGGATCTATTCTTTCAGAGCTGAAGAAACTTCTTGGATGAGAAGTGAAACGTCTTGAAAAAAACAAGGAAGTCCAGTTGCCTCCTGAAAAAGCACTTTTGGGACAACCATGATCTGGATGACTGAGAATCTGTACAGATTTAGAAAATAGTATTTGCAGATGATACAACAAAGGGGAGAAGGGAGGACCAAACATTTTAGGTGACACTATTCAGGAGGCTGTTGATGGTTGTATAAAAGTGCCCTATATTAAGTTTGTATCCATCATATTAAGTTTGTGGTAGTTAAAGTTAATATTAAATTTTCTTTTGTCCTCTCTAGTTCATTTACATATGTTAATCAGAACCTGCTATTTCTGTCTTCAAATAATGCTATGCACCAATTGCACATCTGTAGAGATTCTTGTAGGAGAAATGGAAAATAGTGCTTTCCATACTGAAGTAACCTCAGTATGGAAAGTACTGCAGAGCAGGGTTCAATGACAGCACCTTATATATACATTTATTAAAGTCTTCCTCTGAGAAATGGATTATTCCAGATGTGAGCATAGAGAAACCACCTTCTGTGATTTAAACCTTTACAAACATGTGTTTCAGATTTGGATAAATATTGCATGTCAGTTGGCTTTAAACATTGATACATTTTTATATTCTTACTCTAACAAAAAGCATGGATATGGCATATTTCCAATTCAAGGGCAAGAGTCCATTGGGTATTTGAACAGAAAGCAAGTGCTTTTCCTTAAATATACAATATATCAATGAACTCTAACATGTTAAATTTCAGACTACATGCACAGCATGATTTCTAGGCAATCACTTGTATTCTCATGCTGACTGAAAACTGTCTAGCTTTATAAAAATGAAGCAAGAAATGTACTAAGGAAATTATTTCAGACTGTAAACTGCAAAAAAACTATTATGTCTATGAACTCTAGAGAATACACACTGTCTCCTTGGTTTGTTATCTTTTACATTCTAGTGTGTGATAAATTGTATACACATCCCACTATCTTACATTTTATTTATGTGTAAAAAATGTTTACCAAGTAGTTCTCACTAAAGGTCTCTAATTGGGACCAGAATTTCCATCATTAAGCGAAGTCATCATTAGGCAAAATATCATGTGGTTGCATCACTTAGTGATAGCAGTTCCAGTAATCTCAGCTGCAGAAATTAGGTGAGGCCCTGACACTTGTCCTGCCTTGCACGAACTTACCTTCAACCATCCCCATCTACCTATCTCTCCCCCAATGTCTGTACTTCGGGCTGCTCTGCACTCTGTTCCTGCCCCCAGCTGATGTTTGACCAGAAAATAATATTTCATAATAAATATTAAATTTGTTTCAAACTGACAGTAATATTTAACAATATTTGAACTGTGCTGAAGAACTTCTCTTGACATTTTTAGTAGTATTGAATGTACTGCTGTTTTATTTGTTATTTTCCCATTCTTTAGATACGAGATATAAATGACTAGATCTCTAGATATCCTTCCTAAATACTATTCAGTACTTTGTATGATCATATTCTGCTCAGATTATTTGTTTCTCTTTTAAGATAAGCGATACCAATGTTTCAGTTTCTATTTGTCTGAGTTTTCATGCCCTTGATCTTTCTCATTTGACGTTGTTTAAAATCTCTTCAGTTCTGCAATATCCTTTGGAAGATGATATTACTTATACAGAAAAAGCATCCTAGATACCATTGATTGATTTGCTGAATGACATTTTATTATACTTCTGTCCAATTTTCGTTGCAATTTAACAGTCTGCTTGCCATTTTCCCGCACTTTCGCTGTCTGTTACAGTAACACTGCACACTTAAATTTTAACCTCTGCTAATTATCGTTATAAAATAATGCCATTAGTAATTTACCCAGAAAGTATCAGTTGTAACCTATATGAAGGTAGATGTTGTTAGTCTCTAAAGTCTCTAACCAATTTATAAAAAGGAATAACTGCAGACCAAATTGGGTCCTATGTCATTTTGCTGATCTAAACCCCAAAATGTTTACTTGAATGATTTGTCATTGAATCCAGTAGCTTTGTTGGGTTTTATATGCTTAATGGCATTTCCAGGTTCTACTACTGTAAAAGATATAAAATTTTACATAAATTATTTTTCTTTGCCTTGCCTTACCTTGCCTTGCCTTGCCTTGCCTTGCCTTGCCTTGCCTTGCCTTGCC
>WNWU01000003.1:32415658-32444081 GCA_012654045.1 Ptyas mucosa | reverse complement strand
TGCCTTGCCTTGCCTTGCCTTGCCTTGCCTTGCCTTGCCTTGCCATGCCATGCCATGCCATGCCATGCCATGCCATTTGGTCAGAGATTTACCATTTAGGAACAATTGCAGTACTTTTTGGCTGATTATTACTAACTCAGCAAGTTACTGTTCAACTAGGATAGGGGTCTGCAACCCGCGGCTCTGGAGCCACATGTGGCTCTTTCATCCCTCTGCTGCAGCTTCCTGTCGCTCAAAATATGAGTCACAACCACCAATGTGCGACACCCGCCGGCACATGATTTATTTAGCTTTTTGATCCATCTTTTTTTTTTCCAGAGTGCAAAATGTTTTTGTTGCACGGAGGAATAAAAATTTGCTTTCTCTGTAGCAGTTTATTGATTTCATAAATGCAACACACTATCGTTTTTTATACATAGCATAAAGGTAAAAACCGATATATGCAGTGTTATCTTTCTTTTAGATGTCAAAAGGGTTTTGTGGCTTCTGGTGTTTTCTTTTCCATGGGTAACGGATCCAAATGGCTCTTTGAGTGTTTAAGGTTGCCGACCCCTGAACTAGGATGAGGTTTTGCTGTTGCTATTATGTATTACTTTCAATACATTATTGCCAAGTTTTCCACTATTTTTTAAGTGACAAAGTCGTGTCCCTTACTATTCATCTACGAAGGAATCATTATTGTACATTTGGATGAAGTTATGATTTATAATGAGATATAAAATCAGAGATATCTTTTGTCTTCCAGCTTCAAACTACATTTACCCTGTCAGCACAGTGTAGGTGCTGAACAGTGGGTTTTGACAGTTGCTGAACAGGAATCTGCCTCCATTGCAGCAAAATGAGCCATGAAATCAGCCAACTGACTTTTTTTTTAATGAATGGATGTTGGAAAAGTACTATATTTGATAGAATTATTGGGTTAGCTTGAATAGCAACAGGACAATGCTGGGAGGGTTTGATTTTGTTTAACTATTGTCATACTAATATAAGAATTAAGGATGATTTAAAATTGCCCACAACTCCCTGTAACCATTACTACACTATGAAGGGGTTGATGGGTAAGCCAGAAGTTGCAGAAATTGTAGAAGGCTGCAGACAGGCCTGCACAAACTTCCCAAATCCTGCATTATACAGAGGTGTGCTAGGCCTAGTCCCACATTAGGCATACAAACTGGCTGGATGACTGTAGGTCAGTAACTCTCTTTCATCCCAGCCTAGTTTGCAGGGTTGTTTTGTGGAGCAAATAGGAAGATGAAGGAGTAATAAATATGTACACTACCTTGAATTATTTATAAACATAATAATGGTGGGTATCAACCAATCAATCAATTAATCAGTGATAGCAGGTAATGATCCTAAATATAGGCATCTGGCAGAGAAGACATCAGCTATGGTATCATTAGCCAGAGCCTACATTTGGTGAGACCAAGAGATGGGCCCTCTCTGCCATGGCATCCATTTTGTGGAATATTTTTTCCTTGAAAATGAGATCAACTCTTCCATGCTAACATTTCAGAGGTTCCTCAAGACCTGGTTATTTTACTGGACCTGGGGGTCTCAAGGAACTGGTAATATGCTCTATTGCGGAGATAGCTATTCTTATCCTTTCTTTGTTCAGGGTCTGTTTAGTTGGTCTTATAATATTTATTTTTATAATATTATTTATTTATATCTTTATTTTTCACATTTCTGTGTCACCTATCTCCCTCAAAGATGCAGATAAAAATATATTTCATCTGGATTTTTATATTAATATTATATTATATTAATATATGTGTTGTTTTATTCAATTGTTATATTCCTCCCAGAGTTGCTTTTCATGAGATGGACTGCTATACAAATTTGATTAATAAAAAAATAAGTACAATGAATAAAATGTAAGCAGTGCTGGAGAAAGGAAAGGAGATTCACTCACTCTGATTTGAATTCAACTGCTTCTTTGATTTCCATCCTCCAATTGTTACAAATGATTACACCGAAAATAAGGAATGACGGCATATCTGTAAGTCAGGTACTGCTTTGTATCTATACAGAATTTAATTTTGTTTCTGTATTAGTGTGTGTGTGTGTGTGTAGTGTGGGGGGGGGGGAAGAGAAGAGAGAGAAAGATTCTGTCTCAATAAAACTGGGGAAAAGATATAAGCTAAAAGCTGTCTGCCAGCCCCAGAATGTGAAATGTTTTGACAGGGAAAAATGTGTTGGCAACAATGCTTGACTCATATTTCAAAAATAAAATTGAAACCATACTTCTTTACGCTGCAGATGCTGACAACTGGAAGGATGTTCTGAAATACAGAGTGTATCAGAATATGCCATTCAATTTCACTTCTTTGCAATCTATTTCACACATAAAATCAATACATCTATGAGATAGATAGATAGAGAGATAGAGAGAGAGAGAGAGAGAGAGAGAACAAGTATAATCCTACACCTGTGTTGCTAACAAGTCAATGAATAATCACAGAAAAAGATACCTGTACAGAGTTCAAGAAGCATTCAGATAGTCAACACTTTATTGATTAACTCTAATTAATTAGAATAGTTACTTCAAATATAGTCAGGAGTCAAGATTCAGCCTAAGAAAACAGATTTGTACACTAATGTCAGAACAAGTAGAATCCTGTTGGGATATGCTTGTGTCTTCCTAGATTTCAGCAACATAGAAGCCCCTCCTTTCTTAGTTGTGCTAATGAACAGGTAATGTGCTTGCTTACCGTGGAGTCAAGATTCCATTTCACATGGAATCTGTCACATGCATTGAAATGCTCTTCAAATAATCATGCTGTCTTAAAGACATCCTCGGTATACAGAGCTGTCACCCTACGTCACTTGCTGAAATCTGTACTGTAGATGAAGGCTCTGCCTAAATAGAACTAAAGTCTTACAAGAAATAGGAAACATATCATTGAGGTATAATTAGGGTGGTGCTATTGCACATTGCATTCTGATTCTGCTTTAACCCTGATGGCTGCATCCAGTTCTGTCCATCCACTAGCAACATGAACATTGATAGTAAAATGGATTCTTATTTTCTTATGTTTCCCTACATAACCTGTTCAGGGAAGGTTGCAGGGCTTGCAAAGTAAGGGGAGATAAAGAAAAAAATTCTATTGCTCAAGTAGAACTTTTCCTTCATGTTTATAGATATCACCTTGAATTACCATATTCCATTTTCATTATTATTATGGAATAGGTTTAGTTTGAGGATGCTAATTTTTTCAGTACATTGAAAAATCGATACCTTATCATTTAAATTAGGCGCTTGGAATTAGGACTGCTTATTATGGATGGATGGATGGATGGATGGATGGATGGATGGATGGATAGATAGATAGATAGATAAGATAGGAAACTACATCTTTCTTTTTTCTTGCTACGTTCCAATTTCACTTATTTTGTGTCCTTTGTATTTCATAGCTATGTTATGCTTTCATCAGCATGCCACAAACTTTATAGCCTTTTAGTATGTACACATAAATCCCCAAAGTGGCATGATGATCATGTATTGAATAAAATAATCCAAGTTGCATTAATCCTATAATAAATTCCCGATCTGACTTTGAAAGAAGAATTACGATATTTCAAAATGCCAGTTGCAACACTGCAATATAGTATCACAGACACAAGGCTGCTAATAATGAATGGAAAGGTGCAAATATAATATTGGAATAGTTTCCCTGCAGGGAGAGATCATATGTAATCATATACTGTCAACCTTTTTGATTGTACTTAGGATGGAAACTAAAAGAGACAAAAGCCAAACAACGTTTTGTGTGGTTTCCTGAATGAAATTGCTGTGTGAGAAGAGAAATTTAATTGGTGATTACAGTGAAGAAATTAAGATAACTATTGTGCTTCAATTTGCATGATAAACAAATACCTTTGCAAATGACTTCCAAAAAGGTAATCATGTATTGAAAAAGACTTCCATTTTAGCCTACATTAACATAAAAAGAAGCATTTAATAGTCTCATTAAAATCCCCTGATACACTTTTATTTTCTGGATGCAACTTCCTTTCTCTGTGCACAGACATAAACCCAAGTTACTAATTATTTTCTATTTCTATTCTGCATTTACAAATTAAAAATTAATCAATGCATCAGCATTTTAGACCATTATCCAATCTTTGCGAAAAGGTGTGCCACAAGTTAGATGTTAGTTTTTAAAAGATAAAATAGGTGATCAATTAGAAGTGGAGTCTGGACATAGAAACATAATTGGAGGTAGTTCTCAACTTACAATGGTTTGTTTAATGTGCAATGTGTGTGCAATATGTTTAATGATGGTTCAAACTGATAACACGCTTGGAAAAGTAGTTTATGACTCATTCTCGAAGTTACAACTATCATACTACCAATATAATACATGTGATCACGATTCAGGTGTTTGGGGACCAGCTTGCATTTATTTTTTATTAAATTAAGCTACTGTGGACAACTGGTTTATGATAGTTGTATCATCTTTCAGTCATGTGATCATGATTTACTTCCTTCCCATATGGTTACTAATAAGCAAAGTCAATTGGGGAACCTGGATTCATTTAACAACCATGTAATTCTCTGTGATAAAAATTATTTTAAAATCAGGCTGGCCACATGATTATTTGTTTAAAGACTACATCCCTTGATAACTGAAATTCCAGTCCCAATTGTGGTTATAGGTTGAAGACTACCTAACTCAGTAGCAAACTTCAGAGTAGCTATCAAAATGACATATCCCCCCCCCCCATTTTTCATTCCTTAAAATTAATGATATCTTGGTGAATTTTATACTATTATTCATGTTACAAAAGAATGTTCTTTATAATGAGTGGATTTCATTATGTTATATTATTCATGACCTTTTAAAAATATTTTCTTCCTCTTCATTGAAGGATTGTAAATATTCTATAGATAACAAGAATAGTAGCAAAGGGGAATCATGTCAAAAATTAAATAGTTCTCCTTGGGAGATGTGCAATGATTCAAGCTATGGTTGGAAGACAGTAACAAGTTCCAGTGACTATGAAGCCAGCAGAATTCTCCATTTTGTATTTTATGACCTAATAAAGTTTTTTTCAAAAGCAAAGAATTTTGAATCAACATAGTTTCTGTTCATTTCTCCCTAAAAATTTGTCTAGTTACTGAATTTTATCTCTATCAGTTACCAAGTACCTGCATACACATATAGCACCACATTCAATTTAACAGGCAATTTCCATACCATTACCATTCAAGGAAGTCTAATTAAATATTCCAATGTGGGGAGTAATCATACATACATAGTCATCTCATCTGTATATAATGTAGTTGTGTATCACTTCAGTTCTAAGTAGATCCTTCAGATACAGAAATACCACAGGATGTCAATTGTAGAATTTCATATTTTTTTAATACAAAGTCAGTTTCTAGCTTTTATGATGGTCAT
Source organism: Ptyas mucosa (assembly GCA_012654045.1). Lineage (NCBI taxonomy): Eukaryota > Metazoa > Chordata > Lepidosauria > Squamata > Colubridae > Ptyas > Ptyas mucosa. The sequence continues at coordinate 32,438,673 of WNWU01000003.1, read as the reverse complement.
AACAGACTTAAAAGTATTTATGCATTAAGTAAAATTTCATAGGTCAGAAAAGTTGTTAACTATAAAGCTGCATATAGTATATAGCATTTGTTTTGTTAACCATTTCTTTTCCGTTGTACACAAACAGTGAGAGTTAATATTTTAAAAGCAGTTTAAGAGCTACACGGAGGAGGATTGAGGATGACTTCCAGGCAGCTGTTCCTGTGAGTGTTCAGTACTTGGAATTTTCTGTGAAAACCGGTGAGGTAGTGACAAGCATCAGGGGTAAGAGACTGTTGGCAAATAAAATTTCCATGATTGCTTGCAGTAGCATTTCTTTTTCTCTCTTCTTGATTAGGTAAGTTAAATAAATGTTGCAGAGTATTTATAAATTTCAGAATACATTATTTTAAAATAACATAAATTACCTGAACTTTCTTGGTTTCATTATGACTTGCAAAACTCAAACTTTCTTGCCAACAGTTTTGATGTACTTTGTGTGATAATTCTAATTTTATTATTATTTTTAATCACAGTGATTGCCCTCACTTCTGTGGTCAAATGAATCCCCATGTAAATTTCAGTTTCCATCCCATTTTTTACCGTATTTTGCACAGTATACTTGTATGACTCCTAAGATTTTATAGATGGATGATAGAAAAAAAGCTAATTATAGAAAACCAAGCTAAGCAAGAAATGCACTCTAGTTAAAAAGAGGTTTGGACATGCAGACAGAATATCGCTTATGAAGCTTATGATATATTCATATAAAAAAATCACCAAAAAACATGCACAGGAATAAGTACAACATTGTATTTGCCTTCCTAGAGAATTTAGTATTTGGTGAATTGTAAATTGTAGTTAAACAACTAACATAATCATTAATATTTAAGCATTTTATATTGTCTGCAAATCAGCAAGACCATGATATAAAAGCAGTGGTGGGATTCTACTGGGACAGGCTTGGCCGAACCGGTAGTTCCCACTTCCTGTCTAGAGCAAACCGGTTCACTGCTGCTGTGAAAGTAGGTCTGCCCTGCCCACTTCCGGCGTGCGCTCAGAGAACTGGTTGTTCAACCGGTAGGATCCCACCCAGGCTTGGAAATATTGACACTATAAACCAAGATCCTCAGTTTATTTGATTTGCAGCAACCTTTGGAATATTGAGAGCATGTTGGGGGTGCAATAGCTCCTTTGCAGAAGAAAGCCATTTTGGAGGTATTGTCTGACCAGAAACAGAAAAGTCAGTTACAGCAGAAAGACCTGAGATATTTTAAACCTTGCAAATAGCCTCTATTTCCATCTTTAATCATTCCAACCTCCCTTTTTCACCTACACTGTGACATCACTACATCCCTCAAGCTACATTTTGAGATACCCCAAAAGGCCTCTGTGTATATAAAGTGGGTTCCCTCACCACCAAGAATTTGGCAATCTAATCCTTAGATGGATGGATGACAGTTTCAGGAACTTAATATGCCCTCCTTTATTTTCTCCAAATAACTTAGTAACCAACTTGTTCTAAACACTTCCAATGAATATTTCTTAAAAGCAGGATCTTGAGTAGAATTCTGTACTTTGTGTATCATGAAACTATATTCTATAAAAGCAATATTATTTTTGTCATCCATTGCAAATCCCATCATAGCTCTCATCTGGTCCATCTTCCCAAATCCTGTTATACTTCCAGTTATAGGCATTTTTCATTTTAGATATTGCTGTATACTGTATATATGTACTAATTCATAAGCTTGTTTTCCCTCTTAAACATCTTTTTCTGTTTCTGAAAAACCAGTTTTAAGACCGTCTATTGTTAGTTCTCAAATTCTTACCTACTAAAACACTGACAGTTTCTGCCAGATGTGTCTGAACTATATTTATGTAGCTCCAGAACAGCTGTATTTCATTTAAACTTAATATAAAGTGAAATAGAATTATAGATTATCAAATGTCATACCCAACTAATCCAATCCATATAGAGCATAAGGGTTAAGTCACCCTGCGGGATATGGAATTATTAACTGAGAGAAAAAGACACTTTTGGAAGATCATCCTCAGGATTCACAATTCTAAGTTAATAATATATAGTTAATAATCTATTGACTATAAAATTATAGATAAAATTTTATATTTTTTAGAAAAATATATTTGACTGTTACAAATTTATTTGTTTAATACAAGAATTAATATGCTAGATGCTTTTATCTCAGAACAATAAAATATTTAAAACCTACAAACCTATAAAACATATTGATGCAAACTAAATAATTATCCTCCTCAGAAATTGCATCTGATTAAGTTAATGTCTTATTCACCAAGGTTTATTAGAAAAATACAGTATTTATTGCTTTTCGCAACGTTAGCAGTAAAAGTGCCATCTTATACTTGGGGAGAAAGTATCCAGAGCCAACTTTCTTTCCTGACATTCTTTCCCTTAATATTTTAAAGAGGAATTTTCATGATCTGCAAATCTAGGTGGTTCTTCAGGTTGTGGATCTGTTATGCCATTCCCTGCAGAGTTAAAGATGGATCATTCCGATATCATGAGACCATCTTTATTTTGTTATGACTTACCTAAGCCTATTTTATCAATTCAATGCCTTACAGCAGAGCTGTCAAACTCCTGGCCCACGGTCCGGAACTCCTAGCCACGCCCACGCCCGGTTTAGCAAAGGAGAAAAAAGTCCCGATACATCACATGATGCCACCATGACGTGAGTTTGACACCCCTACCTTACAGCTTCAGGCCCAGGACTTCCACTACATAACTTGCTCAGCATATAAGAATAGAGAAGCTATTCTAATATCATCTAATTGTCATAATCATCTAGCTATGAATTAAAGATTTTTATTTTCAAACGGTGTTCATATATATTCAGATTTCACTGTAGAAGTGTGTGAACAATAATGTAACTCAAGAAATTCCTCTTTTCACCATATGTCTTACCATTAATTAAATTAAGTTACCATTAATTAAGAACTTCAGATAACAAATTTGGATGGTTCCAACCTTGTTAGCTTTTTACAGGAATTGAAGACCTGTCCTTTTCCTCAAGCATTTGGATCAGGTGGGTAGATAAGCTCCATTGTTAATGTATGCATTTTTTGGATGATTAGGATATTTATCTATGGGTTCTAGGTTATATGTAATGGTTTTATGTATTTTAATTTCTGTAAGTAACCCAAAGACATTTATGTCAGGTGGGTGCCTGCATAAATCATATAAGTTAATAAACATACAAATAGGCTTAGGATTCTTCACCACCATAAGACTGATTATAACTAGTTATTAGATCCAATGCTTTTACATGATTTTTCTCCCCATAGCAGGGGTGAAATCCAGCAAGTTCTGACAGGTTCTGGAGAAGCGGTAGCGGAAATTTTGAGCAGTTCAGAGAACCAGCAAATACCACCTCTGGCTGGCCCCAGAGTGGGGTGGGAATGGAGATTTTGCAATATCCTTCCCCCAGGAGTGGGGAGGGAATGGGGATTTTGCAGTATCCTTCCCCTGCCACGCCCACCAAGCCACACCACACCCACCAAGCCACGCCCACAGAACCGGTAGTAAAAATATTTGGATTTCACCACTGCCCCATAGGACTGACAGATCATTTCACAGAGCTACAATGTGTCCATAGTAGTTGCATCTAGTGTGTTTCATTAATTTGAGAAAACCCTCTAATTACTAAAAAGAGAATCATTAGCTTAAAACAGGCTTCCTTAACACGGAGAAATTGACACTCTGCTAGCTTCATAGAGCTGCAGAAGGCTTCTGGTTTTGTTTTACTGTGGTTTTAAATGAGTGCAGCAGGATGGAAACAAATCAACTCGGATATCATACAACTGATACTGTGAGGTTACAGAGGGACAGAGCTGCTTTCAGCCAGCTCATAATCCTAGCATGGAATCCTAGCAAAAGAGAGCACCATGGAATGGATTGGGTATGTGATTCCCCAGGTATACTAGGGAAATAGTGGACTGTGTTAAGGAAGCCTGGTTTACAAATGAAAATAACTATGGATAAGTAACAATTCTTTGTTTTTAGTAATTTCTCTCAAAAATTAAAGTCTTTGCTGGTTGGTGCACAGTTTAGGGTGCTCCTGGACTTGTAGCTCCTATTCAGATAGCAGCCCTGGCCAGGAGGGTCTTCTCAGAATTACATCTTGTGCACCATTAGGACAATTGTAATGCATTATACAAGGGGTTTCCTCTTGAAAAGTACCCAGAAGCTTTAGCTGATTCAAAATGCTGCAGCATAGGCAGCATGAAGTTCTCCATGGTTCTTTCACATAACATGCTGCTTTGTGAACTCTACCGCCTCCTAGTAAGCTTTCAGGTACTGATTGCCACCTGTAAAGCCTACATGCCTTGGGCTAGGTCCTTGCAAGACTACTTCTCTCCCATTTCTGCCCATTCCAGTAGGTTGGACAAAGTCCATGCCCTATATTCCATTGGTGAAGTAATGTCACTTAGAAGTCATAGCATTGTTTTGTGGAACAGCCTCCCCCTGAAATACAGAAAGCTCAGACACTGCTGGTCTTCTGCAAGGCCATAAAGTTTGCAGGATTTTCAGATCTTTCCAATTTCTTGAAGCCAAAACCTGAATACTAAATATGAAGACAAGAAACAAAGAAGAAAGATTTTAAAAAACAAACAAACAGAGATATGGTACTACAGAGATACTTCATCACTAACATTTAGGTGCACAAAATTTGGTAGATAAATAACATGGAGTTATTTATAAAGATAGATATTGTCCATCTAGAAACAATGTAAAGTCCTCGAGTTGGTATGTTTTTCTGTCTCATTTACTGATTGTGTGAACTAGACATATCTTTTTAGAAGAAGGAATGGGTAGATAACACATGTAGCCTTGTTCACTAATAATGTTGAGTTCATTAATCTCTGTTGTACGCTGCTTAATTACTGTCTATTATATAGAATAAATTAAGTTTTCTACTTTAATTTGGATTTATGCAAGAACAAAAATTTTCCTGATACCCTTTTACTCTTCAAAAATGAATACCCCCCACCGAATAATTGCTTTTGAAAACTACATTAGCCAACAACTCTAAAGAGAGTCTTTCTGCTGATTTTGACTTACTAGGCTTAGTTTCTACCACAGTACTTTGCTCTAGGATGTGGACATAAGGTTGCTTGAAAAAGTACAGATATCATTTTTGTTGTTATTGAACTATAATAAACATCCAATTATCCAACATAATTAAATACTATATGTAATTCATCTAAAATGTTAATTATGCAACCATACTTGGCACCAAAATTATCTTTCTCTGAAAATCTTAGTAGTATTTAAGGTTTCTTTTTGCTTATTTTTTAAATTTGTTATTTCTTGATTATAGCTGTGTTTACGGAATATCTTATTTGCTTTTTAATATTTTCTTGGTGTTTCATGCTACTGTAAGATACCAGCTGCTAACAAAATTGAAGAAACCAAACACTCTTGTTCATCTAAATTATCTTTTCCCAAGCTATTCCTACCAGGCATGTTGAATTTCAATGCTCATTATCATAGCTAGCCATCATAGCTATTATCCATATTAACTAGGAGATTTTAGGAGTTAAAACCTGTTAAATTTGGAGATCATTATACTGATTGGTTTATTAATTAATTAATTAATTAATTTAGAATATTTATATGGCTGCCCATCTTAAGTAATTCTGAGTGGCTTACAACAGTTATAAAACTAATAAAAAAAACAATAATAAAACAACCTCCATGGTCTCTATTCCTTTAAAATTTTCTGAGAGAATCAGCAAGCAAATGGAGAGCAATCAGCTGCTACGTCAGGGTTCCAAGTAACATGTCCAACAACCCTACCGGGCCTGGAAGCCATCTTCTTTGTTGGATCTTCAGGCCTGCCATGCTATTTATTTATATAAATTTCAAGAGGCCTTTGGAAAGGACTTTGTTCAGAGTTGTAAGCAGGTTTGTGATAAGAATTCTTATGAATTAATAACTGGGACTAAAATAAATAATTCCCATAATGGAAGCATGTCAGGTAATTAGGATTGGGGCTTTCTCGTGTTTGTAAGTGATCTGCCCTACCATTAAAATTCCAAATCTTGTGCAATTTTTAGCAAAATTTCAATCATCAAAATATATTTCAAAATTGGATCCCGTGAGGAAGTTACAGAGCTTTATGTGGCTAAAATAGCTTATCACACCAAATATTTGTCCTTTAAAATAGAAGACTTAAGTAGTTATCACCAAATATTTGAAATAATACCTAGAAAAGGCTAAAATCTGTTCCCTGTCAACGCAAAATGAAGAACTGAAATAATGGGTTTCAATTGTATGATGACAGATTCAAACTGAATGTTAGGGAAAATTTCCTAACAGTAAATAACAGTTGGGCAGCAGAATCAATCCCAGATGATGGGTTCCTTCTATATATACAGAAAAAAAGTTTGGATAGCTATCTGTAAGGGATGCTTTGCACTGAGCAAGGATTAGACTTTGTAGTACAATGGTCCCTTACAGCTCTATGAATCTTTACATTCTTAAAGGTTGGTTACAATAAAAAGGAAACCGCAAGAGTTATGGAAGCCAAACTCATAGCAAATGTAGTTCACTAAGCAACTATAAAATTATGTACTCATGGATAAAAATTCATAACTTTACAGCCATACTGACTGGATCTTAGCTGGTAGCGAATATTTAGGAAAGCCTCCTGGGGTTGTGGAAAATGAAAAAGTGGATGGCTTTTTCAGTGTGGATGACTTCTACAAAATTATCTCTAGTTGGGATCATAAGGAAAGAAAAGTAAATAAAACTGAAAATGCCATTTGGTAGATACTGTAGAGTTCACAAATTATAAACAGGGGAGAGGCTGGAGCAGCTTGCATGCTGGCAAAGACCATTATGAAAAACAGGATAGAGAAAGCATGCAGAACATGGCTTCTCAAATTCTTGTCAACCGCTTTATTGGCAGTGACCACAGGAGGCACCTGGATTTTCTTCTAAGTAACATATTGCATCTATGGGCACTGTCTCTTCATGGACAAATTGGACTGTGTGCATAGTTTTACCTCTCTGTGTGTGATAGAGAGTGAGTGAGTGACTGACACGGCAAGTGCATTTGGGTTGCATTTTTGTGTATTTCTGCTCTCCTCTTTATGATAGACCAGCTTATGATAAACTATGCATGTTTTGCTCTGGATCGTGTGAGTGGGAGGCAGAAGAAAAAGGACTTGGAATGAACAGTTAGCAACATTCTAATACTGTGCAACTGGTCTTCCCATATAATAGGAATGCATTGAGAACATGGTTTTGGATTTTTTTTTTTACTCTATAGTTCTGAGCTAGATTTTTTTGGGAGTGTGTGATGGGTGGAGTTGCTTTCTCCCCACTGAAGCAAATTTGGTTCTGCTCTGTTTTGTCTATGGGTTGTTAGCTTGCTGATGGTGAAACAAACAGACATCTAACCCACTTTCCATTATTTCTTTCCCCCAAGTTGAAAAGAAGAAAATGTAAATTGGGAAATTATATATGTATGTATAAAGATGTATAAAGTTATGTGTGGTGTTGACACATGTTGAGTGCATGTAGAAATATTATAAGCTTAGCTGAAGTAGCTGTATTCTAACCCTTCTTTGACCTCAGAGAAACTGCAAGTAGTGTGGTACCAGAGATAGTTAAACAATAAGCTAAGTACCTAAAGTGACATGGAAGAATAGGTGGGTGGAATGTGAAAAGAAAACAACTTTATCACTACCTGGGAATGGAAGAGTGTGGTCAGCAGCTGAGTACGTACTGAGCTCATGCTCTGACAAATGGAACCCATAATCTGCAAGCCAAGAAACATAAAAGCAGACTAAACCAAATAGTTTGCTGAAAAACCTCATCCCCCAGATCTTCATCTGTGCTATTTTGCTCTTTTCATCATACCCAGATTACAGCCTGGCAGGCTAACAATGAGGAGGTATGAGTGAATGCTTCCTTATTTTTTTAAAAATAAATAAATAAAGAAAACCCCATTTCATCCCTGAATCTCAATGTCTTGAGTATCTCATTGCACAAGAGTTGGTTATCTCTGGAGAAGGCACTCAGCATTTCCCCAGTACAGTAGATAGTAAGGATATTTTCCTCGGAGCAGAATTCCCTGATAACAAAGGGTAAAGAGAGAGGATGGGTTCATGGCTGAAGTTGAATAGTGTTAAATTCAGAATAAATAAAAAGAGATATTTCTTTATGCAGTGCATTGTCAAACTGAGTATCATTCAACAATGGAACAGTATAAGAGGTAAAACTGGAATCAGTTTGGATAACAATATAATGGGATTAGCCTAAATCTCCAAATAAAGTTATTGAGCACCATTAGATAGCTGATAGATAGATAGATAGATAGATAGATAGATAGATAGATAGATAGATAGATAGATAGATAGATCTGTTAAGTCTACAAGCAATATCCCAAGAATACTTACACCATGTCTAATCTTATGAAAAGAAGGACTAGGGGTGACATGATAGCAATGTTCCGATATCTCAGAAACTGTCACAAAGAAGAGAGAGTCAAGATATTCTTCAAAGCACTTGAGGGCAGGACTAGAAGCAATGGGTGGAAACTAATCAAAGAAAGAAACAACTTAGAACTAAGGAGAAATTTCCTGACAGTTAGAACAATTTATCAATTTATCAACTTGCCTCCAGAAGTTGTGAATGCTGCAACACTGGAAGTTTTTAAAAAGATTGTTTGGATAACCATTTGTCAGAAGTGGTGTAGGGTTTCCGGGCTAGGCAGGGGGTTGGACTATAAGACCTCCAAGGTCCCTTCCAACTCTGTTATTCTATTCTATTCGCATTATCTTGATTTCAGATATATGTACATACATATGCACACATCAGTGCACCCAGAAAATATCATCATCCTCATATACTGAATCCTGTTTATGAACTCTGACAAGAATTAGCCACTTCTGGAATCCAATGCAGGATCAGACAGACCTTTGCCCTGATTCCAACACAAGTGGTCCTATTTTCTTAAGGACACTCAGAAAAGATTATTGGTAGTTCCCTTCCTTCTATCCAGGACATAGCATATACGTGATGCTTGAGCAGGGTCTGCAGTATTGTCAGGGATGCTACACATGCTCTTCATGATCTGTTTTTCTTGTTACCTTCTGGGAAGAGGCTTCATGATATCCGAAGAAGAACATCTAGATTCAGTCACAGTTTTGTTCCATATAGTATCAACCTTATGAACTCTCAAGTTTCCTCTTTTCTGTTATGCATTCAAAATGGACAATGATTAACATGTGTGTATGTGTGTATTTCTATAGCATGTGTATATGTGTGTTATATATGGGTATGGGTAGATATATACTTTCTTTTGAGAGTAGGCAACAAAATTTCATTTTAATGTGGGCCAGTGTGCTCACAGTAAAAAATGACAAGGTTAACGGATATCTCTCTCTCTCTCTTGTGTGTGTGTGTATACTATTGTATGTATGTTGAGTTATAGTACACAGTATGAAGTAGACATTTTTATCTTCCTATGATTTGTATCTTTTGCTTTTATGATAGTTATTAATATGAATTTTTAGATATTTTTTGTTTGTATATTTTTACCTGACTGCTGGGTGTTGTCCATAGAACCTTTCAGTGAAATGGGAAACTATTTAAATTTAGTAAATAAATAAGTAATGTATAAATATGTAAGAAGTGAAAGAGCAAAACTTATGACTTCCTTAGTCTGAATGCAATGCAACTGAATGCTTCTTTTTAACTGCCTAAAGTTAGTCATACTGAAGCAATACAGATGTGCTGGCAGTAGAGAAGGCTTCTATTTATTGGAATCCCACAAAGTAATGATGGTAGTATTGCTTGTTTCTAAAACACTTTGCTACTTTCATACTGTGAAATTGGTTCATTTTCTGTGGGAAACATGATGGCACTTCAAGCTGTAGTTTAATCTGCTCAAGATAAAGCTTCCCTTGCTTAGAAACTATACCAGTAGGAGAGTGCCGGTAGCACACGCCTGTGGAAACTGATGCTGGATATATAATTATTTACAATGAGTAAGCAATTTTCTTTGGGTCAGGAAGCTTTCTTATGTTGCAAGAGATGAGTACAGAGATCACTGTTTTTGGATGAATAAAGTATTCTTTTGGGGGGGGGGAAATATGCAGGTACAAAAAAATATGCATGCCGGATGAGATAGTAGTATTATTTTAAATAGAAAGAATGCAATTTGTATGACCCATATTCATATTAATATATAGTATTCACATATATTAAAAGTATAATAATTTTTATTTGCTGGCTGAGTTAAATAAAGTATAATTGCATGCTAAAATGGTGGTTCTGAACAATGATTTGGAGCTCCTCAGGCAAACATATCCAATCCATAAGTTAGAATTTTATGATTAAAAAATTATGGTCTGGACATAATGAATGGCAATAGGCATCTGTTGATTAATGGTGATATTATTATTGTTCAGTATTTTAAAAAGTGGGACAGTTATATTAAGTACTGTTGGAAATAGGAGATTCAAAGAACTTGAATGAAAATTAAGTTTTTAGAAAATCAACATTTTATGCTGTTATAACAACTTGGTGCCATTTTATTGAACTTTATTTCTTAAACCACATGAATGTCACAAAATTGCTTTTGAGTGTGGGGAGGGAAAAATAAGAGCTAGGAAAGAATGCTACATGCACTTTTTAAATAGAATTCATGAGATTCCCTTCAAATTCAATTGGAAACACATTGAGCCTAAAACCTCTGAGATCAGTTTACTGAATACCTTGGACTATATACATACACCCTGCAGTTTCATGTATAAATCTCTCCTTCCATTTCCCTTTTACCAGCATTTCAATACAGAAAAAAAAAATAGGTCAGACTAAAATTGAACATGGAGGCCATACCTTGTTTGTCACTTGGAAATTTTTAAGCATATGAAGTGATAGGTAACCCCCATTCCCCAAAACCATTTGACAGCTAGTCCTACCAATAAATATAGACAAAGCTGCTTAGGAAGTAAATGTTGGAGAATGTTGTAGGGCTGTGATGGTGAACCTATGGCACGCGTGCCCAAAGTGGCACACAAAGCCATGTTGCCCGGCACATGTGGCCTTGCCTGTTTGTCTTCTGGGTTTCTGGCGTGCATGCCTGTGTGATGATCAGCTGTCCTTCATGCGTGCAGCAGTGCCGAAAACTGGCCTACACATGTGCAGCCACCAGCTGAACGTTGGCCGTGCATGCGCGCTAGAACCTGGAAGTTTGGCTTTTCTGGAACATGGCCCCGACGAGCATGCACATGCAACATTTTCTCACAAGCTTTTCGGCACTCGGTGGCGAAAAGATTCGCCATCACTGTTGTAGGAAATATAGCAGCCATTACAAAATAACAGAGTTTGGAAGGGACCTTGGAGGTCTTCTAATCCAACCCTCTGCTCAGACAGAAAATCCTATACCATTTCAGACAAATGGTTGTCTAATCTTGTCTTAAAAACCTCCAGTATTGAAGCACTTACAACTTCTGGGGGCAAATCATTTCACTAATTAATTGTTCTAACTATCAGGAAATTTCTCCTTAGTTCTAGGTTGCTTCTCTTCTTGATTAGTTTCCATCTGTTGCTTCTTGTCCTACTTTCAGATGCTTTGGACAATAAGTTGACCCCCTCTTCTTTGTGGCAGCCGCTTAGATATTGGAACATTGATATCATGTCACTTCTAGTTCTACTTTTCATTTTCATTCTTTTCATACACAACTACTGTTAATCAACTTGATTGTCATATATGAAACCAAGAAAAGGCAGCTTCTTATCCCTCACCTAAATTAGCAAAACATCCTATATATAGCTCCATGTGATTCTTTTCACACCAAATTCTTGCCTTGCCAGAAATTAAAAAAAGGGAATGTAGTAGACAGTCTCTTGCAATAGAGGTGGGTAAAAACTAAACATAAATTATAAAATAAATGTTGCTTTTTAACTATTGTTTTCTGAAATATGAATCAACAAAATCATCATTAGCAAGTGCAACAAGGATACCTACAAAGCATTCATGGCAAACTATGGAGAATAAGGCATGCTCTTAATGAGAGTAATGTTTTAGGTAGGATCAATATAAAGGATTCCTGCTAAGAAATTACTATTTATTTAATGGCATTGATTAAAATTATTTATTAACCTTAATTATTCTATTTTGTCATAAGTAAACTTCTCACTGGAGATAAAAAAAAAGGGACACAGAAAGAAAACTACACCTAATATGCTTATTGTTATAAACATATACACATTTTGTTCAAGCACTCAGTGTAACTTACTTATTGCCACAGGCCAATTAGATCATCTCCAATTGCATGTAGAAGGAGCTCGAGCTAATCTAATTGCCCCAATGGTCCATTTATTCCTGTTTTTTTATGTCTTTATAATGTTAGAAAATGATCACTAAACATGCCCTCCAGCATGAAAACTCCAGAGTCTCAAAAAGGGGAAATTCAGTTCAGAAGACCAAATATTTTTCTACAAACAGAAATCTTTAAATCTTTATCAGAAGCTTACATTCTAAAGATACTATTAAATAATATCATTTTAATTCTAGGAAAACTGAACTCCAACTTCCCCTACAGTGAAAAGTGTTAATTATATTGTGTACTATAATTTATTAGTATCTTAGGAGAGGAAAAAGTCATTGATATCTTGCAAATTTTGAAGCTCAACCATCTCTTTTCAATACATCATTGCTTTAATAGCACATTTATAGGAATATTTTCTCAGCAGTAAGTGCCATTATGTCCAGGAAGACCTACTGCCTTGTATTTAGAATGGCAATCTAAGTTACTTCAGTAATGCTCAATTTTTATTACTGATGCTCTGATTTTATCATTTGCTACATTTGCACAGATGTTTACTGAGCTTTGTTAACTGTACCTACTGCAACATAAAATACATAGATGCTTATTCTTCCCCATTATTCTAGTGTGAAGTATGTATATTTGTATATATTTATGTGCAAACCGCAAATTAGTTATGTGTATTATGCTTATACACATGTGGAAATGCTAAAATTCATGCATATTCCACTGCCTATTTTATGACCAATGTTTGTTTATTTAAAAGATTTATATAGCCTCCCATTTTATAAGCAGAAAAAGATCTAGCGGTCCATTGACTGTGCCTTTTTTAGTTTAATTGATTAAAAAGAAAACAAAAATAAATTTACTTCTTTATTATTTTTTATATTTTATTTATTTTTATTTATAAAAATAATAACAACAATAGTGGAGATCCCAGTGCTTATAGACACACTGGGTGCCATACAAACACTTGGAAAATCTGCACTTGCTACCAATCTTTTTGGTTTGAGGTGACTGATTAGCTTACAATGTGATAAAATATGCAAATATAAAAATGAAAATAAATAAATAAATATAAAGCAGTTTAATATTACAACAAAATAATAAACAAGCTAATTGCTTGAATTCACTCATATACATTAAAAACATCTTGGTTCTTGGGAAGAGAATCAAGGCTGATGTATGTATGAAGGTTAGCACCAGCTAAAGAACTTGCAGCTGTGATTTAATATTTGTTCTGTATATAACAACAGGAATAACCAGCCTAAGCATACATTCTAGGTGCTTCTCCATTGTTCCTGAATTTCTAGTGTAAGAAGTTCAAGTCTTAATAAGCTTTCTAAATGTTAACAGTGAAAATGGAGGCTTTAGTTTTGGGATAGTTGATTCTATAGAATGGGAGATCTTCCATCCTCTCAATTTCTTGTAGAGTAATCACAAACAATTATAGGAAATGCTTTCCAGATTTTTAAAAATTCAATTGTAACCCATATTGTGTGTGTGTGTGTGTGTGTGTGTGTGTGTGTATGATGACAACACTACAGTTTATTTTAACACTATTGACAACTCACTTTATCTTTTTGGATTTGGAAGAAGCATGATAAGAATACTGAAGTTTGATGTTGGAGAAGACTCCTTTGGATGTCAAGAAAATGAAAGGATATCATACAAATCAACACTTAGTTCTCACTCAAGGCACAAATGACCAGGTTGAAATTATGTTACTTCTGTGAAGTCTTGGTTATGTGAAGACTTGGTTTCCTGGAGAAGGCTCCAATGCTGGAAAGAGGAGAAGAGAACAAGGTGGATTGACTCAGCTACAGTAGTAACGAATGTACTGATGGAAGTCCTGAAATACCAAGTTAGGGATAAATTTTCTTTTTTATTTGTTAAATTCATTTGCCACCTGTCTCAACAAATTCTAGGCAGCTTGTAAAAATAAAAAGGGGGAAATGAAAAGGAGAGCATATGTAAAACAGAACAGATGTTAAAAAATAGAACAATGAAGTAAACAATGATAAAAGTAACAAAACAAAATTCAGGGAGAAGTTCTATCTATGTGATTGCTAAGAGTCAACAATGGCACATAATTATGTATCATTTTATCTTCTGTTACTATTATTACAACTGTTACTTTAATCTACCCAATAACTAAACTTTTTTTTATTTTTATAAATAAATTAAAACAATTCAATTTCATTGAATTGAATTTAGTGAGCCGCGATGGCGCAGTGGTTAGAATGCAGTACTGCAGGCTACTTCTGCTGATCACCGGCTGCCAGCAGTTTGGCAGATCGAATCTCACCAGGCTCAAGGTTGACTCAGCCTTCCATCCTTCCGAGGTGGTAAAATGCGGACCCAGATTGTTGGGGGCAATATGCTGACTCTGTAAACAGCTTAGAGAGGGCTGTAAAGCACTATGAAGCGGTGTATAAGTCTAAGTGCTATTGCTATTGCTATTGAGTTCATCCTTCGACATCCAGGGGAAATAAAAATATCAAGACAGAATTTACAGTCATGTGATTGAAGCCTAATCCTTTTTTACATGCATCACTCATATAAAAAGGGGGCAGGTTTTGCTCATGCAATTATGATCACCAATCTAACTTTTTAAACACATGGGCATGTTAACTTATTTCCATTGCTAAACAAAGTATTATATTTACCGTGGTTTCCCCAAAATAAGATCCTGTCTTATATTTTTTTGAACCCTGAAATAAGCACTTGGCCTTATTGCCATGCACTCAAAAGCCCGATTGGGGTTATTATCAGGGGATGTCTTATTTTGGGGGAAACAGGGTAGTGAAGTGATTAGTCAGAGAATAACAAAAGCAGACAACACAAATGCAGTCAGTATTCCTTTGCTAAAACTGTGGTAGGGTTGGTTGCATCATAATGCACAGAGCAACACTGTGTTCTGCAACTGCAGCTAAATCAACATTAAATAAATCCTATTTTTTCTATCTGCCTGAAGTTAAACAAATTTTTCCTTGGATATTATATCTCACATGAAATGATTGGCATGCATATTCTAGATTAAATCTGCATGTCTCTGTGCAAATTGAATAGTAGGCAAGGTTTAACGTATGTTACAGAACATTAAAATGAACATTCAGCCACAAAACTCCATAAACATGCTTTGCCATAAATCATATGCATATATATTGCTGCTAAAGTTCTACTCAAATCTGAATGCTAATGATGTGATTCCAATCACATCCATTTATTGATCTTATGGACTGATTAAAACCATATTAGATCATTAAACTTTACTCAAGGGTATTTGGAATCCTAATTTGAAAACATTATCCTGATCAACTTGAACGATTTAATAGGAAACTAGTTGCTTTTAACATTTAATCCAATTCATTTAAGAAACCTAGCAGATTTCATTCTGCAATTTCAAAAATACCTTGTGTTTGATGTTCTATACAAATGTTTGTATGTTCTTTCCACAGATTCTATGCATCTGATAAAGCTGGCCAATCATTTATAAAAACTTATATTATAGTAAAAATAAATTTTTAAATTTTTAAAATGTCTTATGCTTGTGCTGCAGCAGACATGGATATTTTTCTGGAAATGATCAGCTTTAAAACCCTGATAGTGTATAGAAGTGTGCGCTAAATATAAGCTAAATATATTTCAGTTCCCAAGTACCTTATAAATTTCCTCTTTTCAATCATTTCCAAATGCAAAATGTCTAGTTATAATTAAAATAAAATTGTACTATTAATCATAGGAAAGTATTCTTTAAATGAAAAAGAAGAAAGGAAAAGCACATGCCACATCTTTTTTTTCCTTATAAAGATGCAATATTCTTGTGGAAATGGCCTCAATTACTTTTTATGAATAGGGTCCTTGGTGACTAATTCTTTTCTGGGGAAGGTAACAGGCAAATGTTATCCAGCTGCATTCCTCTGGAAGTTTTCCCAGTCTCTGGAAAAGAAAACTACTGTACCTGGAGCACAATACCAGGCAGTCAGTGAAACATAATATTGGTATAAATAATGCAAAAATCTTTTTCTCCTCTACTGCTGCTCGGTGCCATATAGGATAGTTTCAAGATTTGTTTTTCTTTACTCGATTCCATTTTTAGTCCAGTAAATTCAAAAGTGTGGGCTAGCTTGTAACCCTTCAATTGCCCAAAGTACAGAAACAAAGCAGTCTGTTATCTAGGGCAGTGATAGAAAATAAAAGTTTGTTTTGAGCCACGGTGTGACATAGGCACACAGATTTCATAGCAGCCAAGGAAAACAAGCACTTTTAAAGGAAAATGACATCAGAAACAGTAGATATGTCTTTAGTACTTTGTAGTTAACATGCCAAAATAAAACCACCACCAGGCTACTTTTACTATTTGTATAGTAAATGCTTGTATACTATGCTTCCTTCCACATCCTTCACAGGAGTAGAATCAGTTGATACCTAGTACATACCTACATGGCAAAGTTGAAAGATCTTTTGTAACCAGCCTGCACATAAACATTCTTTAGGAAGGTGAAATGAAACTGCTACAGAGAAGGCTGCTCAGAGTAGAGCTAAGAGCACAACACTAAGTTCAATACATATATTAGGACAGAACTTTTTGTGCTTTTTCTTTGTTTTTTAATTGTGTCAAGTCTATTTTAGACATTACACCATGGTATCCCAGTTCAAAACACTAGAAAACCATTCCAGCATTATTTATTTATTTATTGTGTGATTACAGTTAGGCCGTTTTCCAAGAGCTGCACGAAATGGAATTCAGTTTGGAGCCTCAAACTGTGCATTCCTGCTGTTTAGCAGTTTCCAGTGTTTCATTATTTTTATTTTTTAAAAATGCAAAAAATGCAGTAACCCTCTATATCAGGGGTCTCCAACCTTGGTAACTTTAAGACTTGTGGAAAGCTGGCTGAGGAATTCTGAGAGTTGAAGTCCACAAGTCTTAAAGTTGCCAAGGTTGGAGACCCCACTCTATATTACCTATTGTTCAAATTATGTTTTATAAATGTCTGCTTTTTTAAAAAAAAATTAAACATTTATGTGACTCACAGATACCATAAATTACATGTCTATTTGTGTTTCGACAGATTACACTATTTGCTTGAAAAGAAATCCACAGTATTTCCACATTCTTAATCTTGCATTTATTCAATATTTTAATATATAAATAATTGTATAATGCTTCTATAAATTCTTGAGAGGATGACTTGGAATTAAGAGAATTCTTCATAAAAAATCCAATATTTTTCCTGTATAATTTCATTTTCTTTTTTGAAAATGAAATTATACAGGAAAAATATTGGAAAGCTTTCATTACAATATTTTTATTTTGCAAAGTCTTCTAAAGATGTTTGCTCTATTCTGCAGGAAAATATATTTAGAAAATTCCACTCAACAGCTATCCTTATATGGAAAATTACTTGGTGTATAGAGAATAAGTTTGTAGTTTGAGACTCTCTAGTCTAGATTTCAAAAAAAGAAATAATTCTCGTAACATGCTCGTTTACATTTCCAATCATAGAACTTCTGGGACAGAAACTATCTTTGTGTTTTAATGGAGTTTATGACTATATATCCATGATTGCAAAGGCTAAAGTTTCTAGGAATGATTTCAGAGCCAGAGCTGCCCAGAGTTTCCATGCTCTCTTTTCACAATACAACTGCTGCTGTATTGGATAGCTGTAACACCAGCTATCCAACCAGAAAGAGTTCTACTAATCATCACAAATAGCCAAGCTCTCCAGGAATATCTATGTCTGCACTACAGGCAGGGGGCAGCAAATCACCTTCTATTAAAAAACCAGAATTAATCCAGATCTCTATAGATATTAATGAAGTCAAAACCCACTGTTGATGGAAGTCTGTAAGATTCAATTTATGTTACAAAAGAGAAACTCTTCAGCTGAGAAATCCATCACACAATGAAATTTCTGAAATGTAATATAGATTATTTTCAATATTGACAAAAGAGTAATTCTTTCCATTGTTAAATTAAGGGCTGTCTTGACTAGTTAATGAGTTACTGGATGTTTAAATTCAGTAGAAAAAAATGTCTTAGAAAAATTGATGTAAGCATTCAGTGTTTATTTAGCATGACAGAGAAGAAGAGAAAGTTGTCATAGCATACATAATCACTACTGGTTCAATAGGATTTTATTACTAGAGGTACATACAGAAAACATTATGTGTGACGTATTCTAAATATTATAGTTTTGTGAAATTAGAATTAAAAATAGTACACACACACACACAAAGAACTCTGAGCTCCTTCAAAATTTCTGAAGATCAAATTATACTTGGAAACTGAGATCTCTGACTCTTTCATTAATTTATAGATACATAAATAATCATTTTTCATCTCTGATTAAACTAGGCAAAAACAATAACATTCTAATAGACTTTTTATCATTGATATTGTGAAATATCAATTTGCTGTTAAAACAAGGAAGTTAAATGTGCCTGAATTATATTTTCAGAAATAGAGTCTAAGGCAAATTTGAATACATTGATAAAATGAAAATAATAATATTATCCTTCCAGATGGTATTCATTTGAAAGTGTTTAAGGAATTAAAATGTAAAATAAATGAACTTCTCATAAAACTATGTAATTTGTCCCTAAGATTGGCTTCTGCACCAGAGATTTAGAAATAACTAGTGTAATAGCATTTCCAAACAGGGATCCAGAAAATGCCTGTAAATCACAGGAGATTAGTTCCATGTAAATTAGAGGAAACTGTAATTAAATATCAAATTATCAAGCACAGAAAAACAAAAATCTTGCTGAGAAATAATAAACCTAGCTTGTAAAAGATAAGACTTATGCTAAGATTTTAGGTAACCTTAGGAGTATCAAAAAATATTTAGATTCAGCTATTTTTTTTCTTGAGTTTCAAAATAATTTGCCAGAGTTTGCCAGGTCTACCACACACTTAGAAGCAAGCTTGGTAGTTTAGGAAGACCATTCTTTTTAAGAACTAGTAGCTCATTTTAAATAATTGTTGAAAAACAAAAGCAAAAATATAAATCTATAGTATGAACCAAGGAATTAAAGTTTAATGTTTCCTTACATGATCTAGCATCAATCCTGAGAAGTTTATCTACAGTTGTCCCAAAGGTGCTTTCCATTTGCCAGAAAGTCCAGTTGCCCCTTGAAAAAACACCTTTGGGACAACCATGACCTGGATAACTGAGAATCTCCATTGACATCTATCTACAGTTGCCAAAATCAAAATATTAGTAAAGATTTGGGGAATGGGGAATAGATAACAAAAAACAAAAACAAAATAAAATCCCAGATTGCTTGTGTGGATTTTAAAATGGCAAATAGACTCAGGATATCTATTTTTGATGTTCCAACAAATATTCATATTTTAATCATATACAGACTTGAATATGTTATGTGCTTGTTTCAATTTATTTCTGAGATATATATGACTACCAGTTGATGCAGATTGTTTTTCTGCCTTCCCATTCTGTTCAGCAAACTGTTGGTGAGACAGTTAAGAATGGGGAGAGAGAAATTAGCCTATGGAATGAAGTCACCTACTCTGTCAAACATACTTGGTTTCAGTTATGACTCAATATGAATACACACGTTCCTAAAATAGTTTCTACATTTTAGCATTATTCATACATTTTAAACTTGCTTTTGCTTAATGCACAAAATGGGGAAAAAACAGCATAAAATTTTGACCTTAAAACCTTAATTGACAAAGACTAGTTTAAATCTTCAACAGTGTCTAATAAATTTAGCTCTATTATGAATCATAAGAAATGTTAGCATGATGCATTCCCACTGTCACTGAACCAGTTAAAGGCACTGAGGCATGACTAAATTGTTGTGACATTTCTCAGCCCTACTATTACCTATCAGATGAGGGAGAAAAAAAGTCAAGGCATAAGGACAAGATTCCATATTGATGTGCTTGCTGTTGCCATTAATTGATGTAAGAGTATAAGCCTAGCCATCAATAATAGCAAGCAATCATCTCATTGTAAAATAAATAAAATACCTTGATACTATGTTTGTTTCTGTATCTTTGATTGATATAAAAGAATGTTACAAGCTGGAGAAATAAATATTAATAAATCCACAAATAGCACGTTTCTGGTGTAATCCATCACATACTTTACTAGTCTTAAAAGAAAAAACAAAACCTTGACAGCTTGCTCTTATTCTCTTCATATTTTATTTTTTAAAGTTTTTAGCATTTTAAAAATTTAGAAAAGTTTTAGAATCAGCATTACAGCCAAATTTGTTAGTGAAAACATTAAAAAATTGCCTGCTGTTTATTTCATGGACATAATGCAAAGCATTTTTCATTTCTGGAATATATTGTGAATGGTAATAAAAGAAAATCAATTTGAAAGCTCATTTTATCTGCAAATGGGAAAAAAACTGTCTTGGCTGGGGGAAAAAAAACAGGTTTTTTTTTACCCACATCCTCTGTGCTCTTTGGTTTAACTGTCAGCTGCAAGAAGTATAACAGCAAAATATTGTATGAATATTCTTGCAACATTCAGTTGTACTGTTGGGATTTTACTTTAATTAGGAATGTCATCATTTATAACAGATATGGGGCACAATGAATTGAGCTTGATGTTTTGCATAATCATATTAATGAAGGGAACTGTTGCCATTAGTTTCTCTTCTGCTGGAGACAGAGAAATAATTGAGAGATGCCATTTTGTATATGAAATATTTGCTTTAAAATAACAGGTTAAGGTAGAAGCAACTGTAAATAGTATAAGACAAACAGCCCTGCCATATTATTTAAGAAAACAACTTTAAACATATAATAATCTAATCAACAGAGAGAAATTGCCTTTTCATATGAATGTATCTTTATCTTTAATTCAACATTTGCTTTATGTTGATCATAAAAGATAAAGGCAGTGGTTAAAAAAAACTCAGAAAGCTCTTCTGTTAATATCTTTTTCTCTAAACAGTACAGGCATCTGTCACAATCTCATAGTTTTTCCAAATTAACCAAAAATCCAATGATTGATCTAGTTTTTTTTATATTTAGTTAAAAGGGCTGACATAATTTTCCAAACATATTTTGATTATATATCTGTGTTTGTAATATATCTGTGTGTGTGTGTGTGTGTGTGTGTGTGTGTGTGTGTGTGTGTGTAGCAGTGAAATCTATCTTTGCTACTAATTTGGGAACAGGAACATGCACAGACGGTCAAAAACAGGATGTAATAACGCGCTGGCAGGTGGGCGGAGCCTCCCACTGCCGGCACTACCGGTTCGCATGAGCTAGATAGATCTGGCCGGATAGTTTTGGTATATTCAGATCTTTTCCCATGTAAGATTGAGAGTATTTTGGTGACATTTTGACGAGATCCCACTTGTCATCTTCAGGCTGGTGTCTTCAGTTTCGTGCTTGTTCGAGGAAAGCACGAAGCTGAAGACACCAGCCTGAAGATGATGAGTGGGACCTCGTCGAAAGTCGCCAAGATACTCTCAATCTTACATGGGAAAAGACCCGAATACACCAAAACTTGCATACCTCTATTCATATCAGAGGTAGTATTCAGCAGGTTCTGACCAGTTCTGGAGAACCAGTAGTCGGAAATTTTGAGTAGTTCGGAAAACTGGTAATTACCACCTCTAACTGGCCCCGCCCCCATCTATTCTCTGCCTCCCTAGTCCCAGCTGATCGGGAGGAAATGGGGATTTTGCAGTAACCTTCCCCTACCATGCCCACCAAGCCACACCCATATATATATCGTGTATATAAGTGTATATATAAGTGTGTATATATGTGAATGTGTGTGTGCATATATTCACACACACACACACACATACACATAAATATTGTATATATTCACACAGTATACATACACACACACAAACATATACACACATACACAGTCTTATTTATAGTAACTGTCTTAAATGTGGAAATTTATTTGGCAGAAATTCTTGGAGTTCTTACATAAGGCTAAAATGAATATTACAATTACTCATTTCAGGATAAACTATAACCTAACAGCTTCAACTTCTTTGAAACAAGAAAGTTTTTCTCCTGAATCTTATAGCATGTTTTTATTTATATTTACTCATCTAGAACAGTATATTTAGACTTAACAGGCTAAAACAAAAAACTGTGATTATTCTAACTAGTACTGCTATGTCTATGAAATTCTGACATTTCAGATATATTTGGTTGTAGCAATTCTATTGTAATGATACATCTTGATGCATTTCATAGGAACTCATTGTCTTGCCTTCTACAACATAAACATAAGCATCATCACAAAAACAGATGAGCTCATGAACAATATAAAATAATTTACACAAGAGGATTGGATTATGTTGCTCAAATATGTATATTCACACAACATAATATATAAAAGAGTCTATCTCAGTCAAGACTTGATCTAGTGGTTAAGGCACTATGCTAGAAACTAGGAGACTAAATTACATATGAAAGCCAATTTGGTGGTTTTAAGCCAATTATCTTTCCCAGCCCAAACCATCTCAAAGAGTTGTTGTGGCAAAAATAGTAGGAGTAGTATTAGGTATGTTTACTGCCTTTGAGTTATTCATAAAAATAATAAAGGTGGGAAATAAATAAATAAAAAGAATCAGGAACATCAGTTATTATCACTATGTTTCAAATCCTCCTACTTAATTGGTCTTGATTTGATTGCAGTTATAGAATAGAATAGAATAGAATAGAATAGAATAGAATAGAATAGAAT
>WNWU01000003.1:32384613-32415648 GCA_012654045.1 Ptyas mucosa | reverse complement strand
ATAGAATAGAATAGAATAGAATAGAATAGAATAGAATAGAATAGAATTCTTTATTGGCCAAGTGTGATTGGACACACAAGGAATTTGTCTTGGTGCATATGCTCTCAGTGTACATAAAAGAAAAGATACATTTGTCAAGAATCATAAAGTACAACACTTAATGATAGTCATTGTCAGGTTACAATGTTATTTCAAATAAATTGCATTTCCAAACACAAAGTCTTTGATGAAACATTTCATTTATTGAGAATAACGATCTGCCCCGGACTTCATCATAGCCGAAACTGACTCTCTGACCCCAAACCCTTCATGGCTTGTGGCACAATTGTCTGACCTTGGCTGTCTTGCAACTTCTCTGGGGGACGGAGGGGCATCCAAGCTGGCTGGGGTCAAGACTGGCTCCTTTCCAGTTGCTTGAATTAAACTTTCCTCAGATAACTTATTTTCTGCCATGACGTCCGGACTGCTCCTCCATTCACTCCATATATCAGGGAGGGAACTGGAGATTTGGAGGTCAGCCAGCTTGGCTTAGAAAGCAGTTTCGACTATCTGTCACGTTACGATGTTATCTCGAATAAATTGTATTTCCAAACACAAAGTCTTTGATGAAACCTTTCATTTATTGAGAATAACGATCTGACCCGGACTTCATCGTAGCCAAAACTGACTCTCTAACCCCAAACCCTTCCCTTTCCGTTCCTCAATTCTCAGCGTCTCATTGGCCATCTTCCAAGTCACTCTCATCATCTCTTCTACTTCACTTCACAGACATAGGGAAACAGTCAATATAAATCTTAAGGATACCAGCAACAAGGTTACAGTCATACAGTCATAAGTGGAAGGAGATGGGTGATAGGAATGATGAGAAGATTAATAGTAATGCAGACTTAGTAACTAGTTTGACAGTGTTGAGGGAATTATTTGTTTAGCAGAGTAATGGCGTTCAGGGAAAAACTGTTCTTGTGTCTAATAAATAAATATGGTAAGATTACTGATAGATAAAATATGTAATGTTATTTTAGTTGGTGATCTTGAAATCCACAAATTGGATAACATGCAACCTGAGTTGTATTTCCTTCCTAACTGTATGTGTTGGATCTTAGAAACTTTTTATGGCTCCCATACAGGCTCTTACATTGTCTTGTGCTGATTTGATCTTTGTTTTTTTCTAATGGAGAAAAGTTATTTTACCACTATATATATAGAAAAAGAACACAATTTCCCAGGCCTTGGTTAGGGTGACTGGGGCCTTGCCAGATAAGTCTGGTTGTATGGGTAATGTTAACCACATTAAACATTATATATATTGGAATTGTCAAAGGAAAAGAAGAAAAATTATTGATGTGAAAAATAACTATAGAATTTAGACAGAAAAATAGAAGACTTAAAGAGGGCTTCACCAGGCAGAATTTACCTTTAAAGTTAATAAGGTTAGGGATAGGACCCAACATAATGTTATCCTTGGAAAGTCTTTATTATTTCAGTGATTGCATTACTAGTTTCTCACTGACAGCAGAATCTGTAACTGAAAAGTAGACAGTATTCTGCCAATACAATGTATTTCTCAGAGCAGATAATCAACCAGACACTGAAGAAATGAAGGCTAAGAAGAGGGCATCTATAGAGTTACAGACAAAAATCAGTATATTATCAGAGACGTCCTTTTTAAAAAGGAGCCTAATATAATAATTCCTGTGCATATTTGTCTAAAATTTAGGACACATAAATTTTATTTTAATATCACTTCTGAATATTTTTCATCATAGAAAAAAATGAATGTGTATATTTTCAAAAGTAATCAATAGGAAATGGGGATTTTGAAATTTCTGAACTCAGATTTTATACTGAGGCTATAGATTAAATTGGAGAATCTCTATATCATTTGAGGTTTCAAGGTTCCAGGCTGTTGCTCCTAAACTCTGAAACTCTCTGCAAGGATACTTTGTCTTAGCATAAGAATCGATTCCTAATCACAATAATGAAAAATGATAAAAATGCAGCTTATGATGCCATTACATTAGCTCTGTCCTTTAATATTTTCACTCTGATGTTGTATATAGATACAAAATGGCAGGGTAGAGGGACGAAATCCAGCATGTATCCTTATAGTAACTTGGTGCCTCAATGGCTAAGAGCCTGACTTTGTATTTGGAAAAATCAAGTTCAGATAACTGCTAAGTCTACTACATTTAAATTAAAATTAATACAACCAATTTTTATCATGGCATTTGGAACCTTGTATTATTTCGTTGAAACTTTTCTTTTTGTAAGAGATCCTGGCTGGAAGGAACAACAGGCCATCCAAAGTTGGCAGAGGGGTTGCAGTTAAAAGTTCAAGTTAAATAGAATCACAAAGGTTTCAAAGTAATTAAAAGTCTAAATGCAACTGTCTTTTAGGTAAAAAAAACAACAACCCCAGTGGAATGATTCAAATGACAGATGGGCACATCCCATACTGATCAACTGTATGACAGTTGGGCAGTTTATCAACGGCACTGTATTATTTCATTATGTGGACTTTAGTATACTGAAGAACGTTCGTCCCCTCTTAACCAAATAGCTGAACCCTACAAAATCATCCATGCTCAGAGACATTGCTTTTTTCATCCTTTCGTTTCTTGAACTTCCATGGTAGCCATATTGCATGAAGCATCTCACTTTAGCTATGTATGTAGAATTATAGAGACATTGTAAAAATGCACATAAACAAGCTTACGCTGTATTGTTTGGTTTGAAGAAATAAATGTTTTTTGGCATTATAGTCTTCTATAAACTAAA
Organism: Ptyas mucosa; assembly: GCA_012654045.1. Classification (NCBI taxonomy): domain Eukaryota; kingdom Metazoa; phylum Chordata; class Lepidosauria; order Squamata; family Colubridae; genus Ptyas; species Ptyas mucosa. The sequence goes on along the minus strand of WNWU01000003.1, from coordinate 32,412,870 downwards.
TCTGGTAGCATTGTCATTTATGATAGTTGAAATTGGATATATTCCTAGCAACAAATCTGCTTTGAGAAGTTGTAAATAGATGCTACAGTTGCTCTTCCATGCATTCTGAAACCCTTTCAGAAATAAAATCATCTCTATAATGAATGAATGAATGAATGAATGAATGAATCAATCAATCAATCAATCAATCAATTGTTCAATTGTTCAATCATTCAAATCTCTCTCTCGCTTTCTCTCATATTTGTGGATGAAATATAGATTCATTTAGCTGTAGAAAGCAAGCTCTATTAAAATCAATATAACTACTAGGATTACAACTGAAATAGATGTTTTTGACAATCCCTTTGTGGGTTGTGGGTTGTACCAGCCACTAGTGCTGATTTAAACAAGTTGTTTCTGCTACACAATATCACTAAAGAATTTATGGAATGCAGAATAGTTATTTCCTTCTTATCTAATAAATGCACCCAAATGATTCATTTGCTGGTTACACAATTGTGAATTTTTGACCATGAATACTTCTCTCTTTCTCTCTTTTAAAATTTATTTTCATTTTCTTTTACTATATTTTTCTATTCTTTTAAGAGTACTTAAGGAGGCATATAGCAAAGAAAGATAATAGTACTGGTAATAATGCAATAATACAGCATTATACCGTGTATTTAAACATTTTACTAAACTTAAATTTTCTCTTCTTTTTGGTAGTGAGCTCAAATATCTTTATAGAGGGTGATCAGATTCTTAAAGGGAATTTGGACTGGTCCTTGTGGCATGCTAGCAATTATTTCACAAATAAATTACTAAAACAAATAGAAGATGTTATTCATTTCTTTTTATATATCCTAGTCCAGTTTTATCATGTCAGTCATCACAAATGTGTTGGGACTGCAATCCTCAGTATTCCCATCCAAAATGCTAAATAGATTTTTTTTAAAAAAATATGTATATTACCAGTGTCCATCTAATATGACTTGGTATGCTGATCATCTGGAATGTGCTGTCAAATGATAAAGAAATTGTCACCATCTATTTGGATTCTTGAAGTTATTTAACAGAGCACTGAGAATTACCTTTTATAATTTTGTAATTAATAGACTAGTTCTAGCATTCAAGAGTTAGAACTCGGTGCTAAAGCATACAACCATGTGAGTATTAACTGAATACTCAGTATTAACAATACTATCAATAGTATTAACTGAAAACCCTTCACTGGAACCCATTCACTGGGTTCCAGAGCTTGATTCTACATTTAAGCTTGTCATGCATAGAAAAAAAAATCATACATTGCTCAAAGGTAGGTAGGTAGTCCTTGCGGGGCTTCAGAGGAGAAAGAATTTCTATAGTTTGAAAAGTAATGAATTGTTACTATTGTTAAATATTGTTTATTGTTAAATAGTGTTCTGTTTGCTTAATTGAAAATGCATGCAAATAATATGATCAAGATCTCAGGGGACTTCCACACCACCATTGCTTCCACTTCCCAAATGCTTTTGAAGATAATCTATAGATATTTTCAAACCATACAGTCTTGACATGCTGGGAATAAGTATTAAACTTTTAATCAATATTCTGCACACCAGGGAAATTGCTTTCCACTCCTCCTTATATCTGACCATATGCAAAATAAATAAACAAACTAGCAGTTTCCATGAGATAAAATGGAGGGGAAAAGCATCAAAAAAACTTTTCCTCTAAAAGATCTGAAATCTAGAAGGCACAATGAAGAAGGAATTTCTGCAAAAGAGAAGGAAACCACTTTCATATTAAGAGTATTTCATCGTCCTAAAATCTTAGTTTCATTTATTGAGAGATAAGATTTTATATATTTCCACTTATTGTGGCTTCAAGCATATTGAAGCTGAACCAATACAAATGACCTATCTTGCATCCAACTGAGAAAATGGCATCCCAGAAGTCCGAATCTGTGGTTGCCAGCATAGAGTTATCTTGCATAATCAGATATCCCAAAGTTGGCTTTTGTTTCTGTTTATAGCAAAAGAAATAGCAAAACTCTGCCTTGTATACCATGGTCATTATGCTATTAAAAGCATTTAAAATCTACAATTATTTGTGGGCCAGATATTATTATTATAACTACATAAAATAAAAAATGTAAATATATCTTTCATACCAGTAACAAATAAGGGATCATACAATATATTGAAAGAAACCCAGCCAATTGCACATTTCCAAATACTTCAACGGGACTTGAGCTAAAATATAGTTCTCTTCAGCCATATTGTAATTCCAAACTAGAAATAGAATATGATCATAGATATATGCATGATCCCTACTCTTTTCAGTCTCTATGCCAAGAGTTTGATGGGAAGTGATGGGAAGGGGAGGTATAGATCTCTACGTAATCTAGGATGTGAATAAAGCAGATACTGAACTGTCCAGAGTGCTCCAATTCACTTACAAGGGTCCCTGGCTGAAGCAGTGAAGATCAAGGAGAAAAATTAACTAGCTTGCATACCATGTTTTCTCCCCATTTCACATGAAGAGGATTGCTTTTCCAGGGGTTTCCCCATGCCTTTCTCACTATTTCATACTTCATTTATTTTTAATGCCCTGTATAAATGAACACATTTGGAATCCTATTTCAGGTTTTCATTGAATAACATATGAACTTCATCTTTCATCTGTTTTTACTTAATAGTCTACTATTTCTAGAAATTTTGTTTCATTCAGAAACAAGATATTCTTAATATTTAGTTACTTGTTAACAAATGAGAATATGAGGGCTGGAAAGCTAATTTAATAATGTTTTTGGACATTTTAATTTGAATGTTAGAATTATAAGATAGCGCTCAGATGGTTGACATTCACAAAAATTGGAGAATAATTATTTTCTATACAAAAGGACAAGTAAAAGCTACATGGGCCAAACCACAAGAATCTCTCTGTGTCTATGTGTATGCTTGTATGAATCTAAAAGCCAAGTTAGATTTTAAAATCAGCCCTAGGACATCCGAGACAGTAATATTTCAAGTTTTTCTGTACATTATTAGGGATACTCAGGAATATTTTAGGATTAAACACCAAGAGGTATTTCCTTCTAGGTTTATTAGACTCCTATATTGCTGGAAAAGATACCCAAACTTGCCTTTTGGGCCTAGACTGGTACTGTAACCAGTGGTGGGATTCAAATAATTTAACAACCGGTTCTCTGCCCTAATGACCAGCCGGGTAGATGTGGCTCGGTGGTCATGTGACCGTGGGGGCGGGGACAATTCAACATCACTCACATCGATGGGCGCTTCACCTTAGCTGTTACAATGTAATAAGGGTTAACCAGAGAGGCAGTTTCTGTAAGCAGGGCAATAAAGATTAGGCTAGAAACAACACCAGAATGTTTCCTTCCTTCCTTCCTTACAGGATTAGCCCCGTAAAGTGGAAAAAAACAAAATAAGATTTCTTCCAACAACTGGTTCTCCGAACTGCTTAGAAGGTTAACAACCGGTTCTCCCGAATAGGTGAGAACTGGCTGAATCCCACCACTGACTGTAACCCTATTGGATTGTTTTTATTCTATCTCATTTCCATGCTAAACTAGTAGTCAAACAAACAAAGCCACAATTTTATGGAAGGGAGAACATATAGCCTGTTTATGAAGATAAAGCCACAAGACAGGACGGGCACGTCAAATAACAATAGGATGTCCTGCCATCTGTATTTTTGTCCCAAAGATAGTGAAGAAACCTGGATGGACAGGAAAAACAGAGTATGGGAAATGAACATCTCTGAACAATGGAACAATCAATCATCTTTCCTGAGTTCACCTGATTTACACATTTCATATGTAGTCTTCCTTCTTTAGAAAAAAGATCCAAGTCTAGTTTAGAAAGGAATAAATGTTATATAGTTATACAGTTTGCTAGTAATAATGAGTAAATGTCACAAAAACATGACAGGATGCACATCAAAGAGAACAGCTAGAATTTCTTTTTGGGTGGTAGCAGGTGAAAGGTATAAGTTAGAATTAGACAAGCATACAGTTAAAATTATAATTATATATATTATTTTGTTTTGAAGTAGAGTTATTTACAATAAAACTACAATTGTTATAATACTAATTCATTTTACATATGCTTTTTCTGGATTTTTCTCAAAAACACTGTTGTCAGGAATAGTCAAAACACAAAACAGTAAGATTTAGTAAAACAGCATAAAATGAAATATCTGGTGACAATAGATCCTATGAACATTATAAACACATTTCTAAGAAACTCATAACTGCATGAACAAACTGATATAAGAACACATGGATAAGTAGAAAAACATCAGATGTTGCTGAACTGAACTACTGTTTCCACATACTCTGTTTAGTCCATTCTGGATGGCAATGATGGAAGATCACAGATTCCAAATACACATCTGTGATCCCTGCAAGAGAAGAGAAGAAAAATCACTTCTACCTCTCCAGATCAGGAAATACCAGATAATTTGCTCTTCACAAATAAAATAATTCATTGTAAACACTGTGGTCATACGGTCATGGCCGTAAATGTTGGCACCCCTGAATTTTTTCCAGAAAATGAAGTATTTCTCACAGAAAAGTATTGCAGTAACAGATGTTTTGCTATACACGTTTATTCCCTTTGTGTGTATTGGAACAAAGCCAAAAAAGGGAGGAAAAAAAGCATTGGACATAATGTCACACAAAACTCCAAAAATGGGCTGGACAAAATCATTGGCACCCTTTACTTAATATTTGGATGGACACCCTTTGGAATAAATAACTGAAATCAGTCGCTTCCGATAACCATCAATAAGCTTCTTACACCTCTCACCTGGAATTTTGGACCACTCTTCCTTTGCAAACTGCTCCAGGTCTCTCTTATTGGAAGGGCGCCTCTTCCCAACAGCAATTTTAAGATCTTTCCACAGGTGTTCAATGGGATTGAGATCTGGACTCATTGCTGGCCACTTCAGAACTCTCCAGCACTTTGTTGCCATCCATTTCTGGGTGCTTTTTGACGTATGTTTGGGATCATTGTCCTGCTGGAAGACCCAAGATCTCCAACGCAAACCTAGCTTTCTGACACTGGGCTCTACATTGCGACCCAAAATCTGTTGGTAATCCTCAGATTTCATGATGCCTTGCACACATTCAAGGCACCCAGTGTCAGAGGCAGCAAAACAACCCCAAAACATCAGTGAACCTCCACCATATTTCACTGTAGGTACTGTGTTCTTTTCTTTGTAGGCCTCATTCCATTTGTGGTAAACAGTAGAATGATGTGCTTTACCAAAAAGCTCTATCTTGGTCTCATCTGTCCACAAGACTTTTGCCCAGAAGGATTTTGGCTTACTCAAGTACATGTTGGCAAACTGTAGTCTTGCTTTTTTATGTCTCTGTGTCAGCAGTGGGGTCCTCCTGGGTCTCCTGACATAGCGTTTCATTTCATTTAAATGTCGACGGATAGTTCGCGCTGACACTGATGCTCCCTGAGCCTGCAGGACAGCTTGAATTACTTTGGAACTTGTTTGGGGCTGCTTATCCACCATCCGGACTATCCTGCGTTGGCACCTTTCATCAATTTTTCTCTTCCGTCCACGCCCAGGGAGATTAGCTACAGTGCCATGGGTTGCAAACTTCTTGATAATGTTGCGCACTGTGGACAAAGGCAAATCTAGATCTCTGGAGTTGGACTTGTAACCTTGAGATTGGTGATATTTTTCCACAATTTTGGTTCTCAAGTCCTCAGACAGTTCTCTTCTCCTCTTTCTGTTGTCCATGCTTAGTGTGGCACACACAGTCACACAATGCAAAGACTAAATGAACTTCTCTCCTTTTTATCTGCTTTCAGGTGTGAGTTTTATATTGCCAACACCTGTTACTTGCCCCAGGTGAGTTTAAAGGAGCATCACATGCTTGAAACAATCTAATTTATCCACCATTTTGAAAGGGTGCCAATGATTTTGTCCAGCCCATTTTTGGAGTTTTGTGTGACATTATGTCCAATTTGCTTTTTTCCCTCCCTTTTTTAGTTTTGTTCCAATACACACAAAGGGAATAAACATGTGTATAGCAAAACATGTGTTACTGCAATACTTTTCTGTGAGAAATATTTCATTTTCTGGAAAAATTTCAGGAGTGCCAACATTTACGGCCATGACTGTATGTAACTGAAGAACTATTTTAAATGAATGGTATTTTACCTGGGCAGTGCAGGGTCAAAAATAAAAAATCGGATGTCTTTTCAAAAAGCAAATTATACATGCATTTTATTTGATGCATATTTTTGTCTCAATTATTTTTTTTTGTTTTGAAGTTCAAATATACACTCCTGAGACCAGTTCCCCTTTTTAAAAAAATTATCTGCCTTTATTATTTTTATAAATAAATGAAGACAACTAATATATTTAATACTCTTTCTTCCTCCTCCTATTTGTCCCATAACAACAACTTTGGTGAGTTGGGTTGAGAAAGAGGGAAGATCACCAGCTTTCATGCCTAAGGCAGGGCTAGAACTCACAGACTCCTAGTTCTAGCCTGGTGCCTTAATCATTGTTTGGTAATATTTTTAAAGAAACTGCATATTTCAAATATTTCCAATATTTTGAAGTATACAATGTAATTTATGTATGAAATAATTTGATAATCCAAAACCAAATATTTATGTGAAATCATTCTTTCAGTATATAAAAATTCAAAGCTATAGAGAATCTGCCTACATAATGTTACATTTTAGTTTTCAATTAGCAGCATATTTTGTGAATGGCAGCATCTCAAACTAAGTAGCAGAGCAAGAGGCAATCTAAGATTATTTCATTGATGGGTTTAAAACACTTCCTCCTAATCCTTAATCTGAACAATCTACATGAACAGCAGTACCTGTAAGGAGAATTTGACACCTGAAAGGCCTCTGACAACCTATATTATTGACTGACAATAATGTCTGTTTTTCAGACTAGTTTCTCTTTATTAGCCTGAACAAAACCTTAGAATAAAAGAATCGCCTTTGGTGAGATGGGCAGCTATATAAACTTGGTAAATAAATGAATAAAATAAAAAAATCCTACATATAATTACTGAGAAACAAACCATACTTAAATCAGTAGAATTTATTCTCAAACATAAGGCTACAGCTTTTCTTGAGAGCAAAATTCCAGTAAATTCAAAATTATTTATTTTATAAAAAGATCTACACAGATTTGTATTATTATGAATTCAAAATGCCTACTATATTTCAAATCCAGATAATTATTTTAGGGGAAAAATGGATTACAATTTATATTAGTGTAATATATTTTCTTTTCATGGTACTTTTATTTTTTATTTTAAACCATGTGTTCGGTAGCACTAAATTGCAGTTATGCTTTAAATTATCAAAATCAGATTCAAGGCATATACACAAACACAGATACGTATGTGAGCTTTGAACACTGAAAGGGAAAAATAGAAACATCTTTTTTTTTAACCTTCCTTTGTTTGTTCCTTTGTTAATATCTTGCTCTGCTAGGTTTACAAATCCTAAATAAATAGAAATTAGTGCTCCTTACTTTGCAGTCCATTTGCTTTAGATGTTTGCCTTGAGGGACATTTGTGTATTCTACTAATGGCTGCAGCAGAGTGCTGTCTCATTTTCATTCTGGCAAAAAAAGCCTGTTTCCATGGTTACAGTTTCATTTGCTGGAGAGAAACTGATGGTTGCTAGTGATCCTGTCATAAGCAACTTCTGTCAGATTTCTTATCAAGTAGACATATTTTGACAAAGTGAACGATAACACCATAATAAGAGAAGTAAGTTGTTACTTGGCGTAATGAACCATTTAGTATTAAATGAAATGTGAAACCACACTGTAAAGACAAAACGTGTGGGGACAGAAAGTAATATTTATACATATTTCTTCTTCCCCCACATACGCACGAACGCATGCATATATATGCACAAGCACACACATAGACAGATATCCACAATCAATATTATAGTGATTACTGTCTTACCTGCTTTAGGTTGTCAAAGTAGATGTACAGTGTAAAATTGCATTTCATTTTAGGGTCACATATAAACCTGAAGCCAGGATGCATATCACAAAAAGCTTGTGCAAAGCTATATGGACATCTAGGTTTTTCTGTGTTAGCCCATTTAACTTGGATTGGCCCAAGGCTAGCCTCAGGGCTAAGTGAGATGTACTATTTGAAAAAGCATGATAAAAGACAGGTCACAGCATTGTGCTCCCAACAGATTATATATTACTCTGGTTGTTAACAAGATATGTTTGCCTCTTAGAACTGGCAAGCAAGGTTGGCTGACTTCTTTCTTCTTGTGAATAGATGCAATTGGCCCCTGTGATTCATCCTGTCTATTGTCAAGAATGAAGGGGAAATGCAAGTCCTGCTTCAAAAAGCCTCCATTTGGCTTTTTGAAGACCACCCTTTGCTAGAATGAAGGTAGCATCAATAGCTAGTGCTACAGTCTCTACCTGAGGAAGCTTTGCAAGGTCTTGCTTGGAATAAAGCTTGTGAATATTTAGGCAGAACAAAATACCTTTAGCATCACGGATGCTTAAAATAAACATTATACAGCCATTCATATATTCCAGAAGAAAAATAATGTAGGTCGCATTCTCTTAGTTGAAAAAGAAATATGCCATTGCTGCTTACAAACCAGCATTGTCAGGTAGTGCAAAGGTTGGTTGAATGGATGGTTAAAACGATTGGTTGATTTAATTAAAATTCTGGGTCCAAAATACTGGATCTTAATGACAAAGTAACCACAGCTGTCACCAATTTATTAATAGGAGTTGGGTATACTCTTGCAGTATCGATGTGCATATATCAAGTATCAGCATTTCAATGCAGTTAAACTCCATACAGATACATATTTAATTTACACTTGGTGATGAAAATTTCTAGCACTTAGCAGAATATTGATATCCTTTCCTTTTTGGTTAAATGATAGTTTTGTCCTTGCAGAATGGAGTAAAACAGTTCAGAAAACCTATATTGTAAAAGTAATATTTAGATAAATCGGGAAATGTTTGGCAAATCTATTCTGGTCAAACATTCAGCATTCTTACTGGGATGATACCAAACACATTTCAGAATAATATCAAAGAGAAGAAACTGGGAAAAATAAAGTCTTGAGAACAACAGAACAGAAAAGCTCTCCTAGGGCTAGGCCTCCCTAAACAAAATAAAATAAATATAGTTGAAATAATTACAGTGAAAGACAGCTGTGCCTTGGCTCATTAAGGTGCTTTATGCCATAGAAGCAGTAAAATTTCCAAGTGTCAAAACACTCTTCCAACTATTGGAATTGCCAAATGAGGCCTTGAAGCAATGCAACATATTCACTTCACTTCACAAAAGAGCTCTGAAGGTGTTTTGTTCAAATATTCACCAAAGCCAAGCACTCTTTTGAAGCTTTGGATAGCACTAAATTAAAAAAAACATATTTGATGGATTGGATTCAAATTGTCTTTCAAGAGAATGGGATATTATGGAAAGCATTAGGATCTAATGAGAGCAATTTACTAGAGAGTTGCCACCTGTTTTCAGGAGCAGAATTTTGTGGATTCTATTAAAAGTAGCATCTTATTTGAGTTGAACTCTCTCCTTGGTGGCTTTTTGGGCCCATAGTAGTAGTAGTAGTAGTAGTAGTAGTAGCAGTAGTAGTAGTAGTAGTTTGCTATTACTTTGCAAATGGATGTCTTGGTCACTTCTCAACCTAGCCTACAGTTAGTTAATTTACTTTATTGTCATTGCACTTCGTACAATGAAATTAAATGCCATCTTCAGTGTACATCATACATAAGAAAACTATAAAAAATAAAACAAAAACGCACATCCTTCACATTCTATACAATTTATTTGAAAACCCCTGATACTGCATTAATATTACACTATTATTATCACACTAATAATACAATATTACAGTAGAATTCAATATAGTTACTGCTCTGGGATAGAAGCTGTTTTTCATCCTATTGTCCTTGCTTTTATTGTCCTGTACCGTCTGCCAGATGGTAATAGTTCAAAAAAAAAGGTGCCCGGGAAGAGATGGATCTTGTATTTCTTGATGATCCTATCTAAAAACACCAAGCAACAGAATCTAAAGGGTCTGAGTTTGGAACAATACATGGCAAATCTAATTATTCAAACATGATCCCTTTCTATGAATTTCTCCACATTCCAAAGCACTTATTTCATTGTATTTTTACAACTTAATATATTTTATTGAAAAATTTCAATAAACATTGAATAAACATTTTAAATGCTTATCCTAAGATGTAAATAAAAACATTTCATACATTTTTAAAATGTATGACGTAGGACAAATCTGAGGTAGTACAGGTATAATACTTGAAAAATGAGAAACTGGAGCAAAATAAAAAATGGACAAAAATTGCTGTTTCTGTGACATAGCCTGATTTTCTTTTTGTCATTTCTGTTTCCCAAAGCTTAAAACAAACTCAGGAAAAAAAGTTCATGCCTTAATTTATATTTATATATCATGTTACATAAATATATTTATATCAGTATTAGTTTAGAATAAAGGAAGCCGAAAATGGCCTTTTCACTTATCAGTCAGCAGAAAATAATTGCGCAACAAGCAATAATGATAATGATTATCCTAGGTCATTGGGAAGGACTTGATAGGTTGATAAAAATGCCAACATCTGGCTGATTATGTGACAAACCATAATAATTTTAAAATTCCATACTCAAAAACTTTTGAAACGCAAGATAGCTATATTCTTTCTTTCTTTGGAAACCTTTTTCAGATCTTTTTGCTTTTTGGAAGAAAGATGGGACCACTGGAAAAGGACTTTTGGAAGTAAGAAGGGTTTATGAAGATGTTTACAGCTCCAGAAAATGTTTGAAGAAGGTTAAACTTGATATCTCAGCAGGGATCTGTTAACCTTTAGATCCAATGGACCAGTAGTGGGTTTCTATTGGTTTGGGCGAATCAGTAGGGGCGGGTGGCGGGAGGCTCCACCCACCCACCTGGTCATCATTGCGGACGCTCTGTGCATGCCCAGAAGGTTCTGCGCATGCGCGGAAGTGCTGCGTGCGCCTACAGTCCTGAACCGGTAGTGAAGGTAAGTGAAAACCATTACTGCAGTGGACATATTAGGAATTTAAAACAATATTAGGGTCAGTTTCACAGATTGTGCACCATGTTAGTTGCAAAACACCAGTTTCACAGAAGGCAAACTGGTGATATTGCTGTCAGTACTTCCCTTACCCTCTTAGCATGCTATTTATCAGCCTGGCATCCTTGGCATTTTTTTTGTGAGTGGGTGGATATATACTTCCAAACCAAACTTTTGACTTAGTTTCCCTCCACGCCTCTAGAGTCTACATAAAATTCCTAAGGCCAATTTAAGTACAATATACTTGTATATAAATCCTTGATTTAATTAGAAATATATCAAAGTATAATAAAAATAGGAAATACATTTAATAGACAGAGATAGGGATTAATATAGGTATGAATATTAAAAGCAGCTATGCATCACCCTTAAGAAATTTTAGAATCTACAAAAGCAACTTATATGAGTTAGCAATAGCATTTAGATTTATATACCACTTTACGATGCTTTACAGTCCTCTCTAAGTGGTTTACAGACTCAGCATATTGCCCCCAAAACTTTGGCTCCTCATTTTACCGATCTCAGGAGGATGGAAGGCTGAGTCAACCTTGAGCCTGGTGAGATTCTGAACTGCCAAATTGCAGTTAGCCGGCAGTCAGCAGAAGTATCCTGTAGTACTGCACTCTAACCACTGCAACACTATGGCTCATTAGTTCATTGTAGGTAGAGGAACTTCAGTTATACTGCATTTCAGCACTTCACAATTTACTGACCCTAAGGGGCAAAGGATTACAGATAGAAAGTTAAGAATCTCTTTAAGTTTATGCTTTATTTCTTATTCTGCCTGCTAGTTTTGCATTTGTTAATACAAAGGTACTTCCTTTCTACCTTTGTCTGTCTTCATAAACCACTTGATCTCTGATGCTGAATGAGATCAAATGTATCTAGCTAACAACTAGGCTTTCTATAATCCTATATATTTCTTGTAATGAACCTTCTTTCTATTATAGTTATAAACAGGTACTTCACTATCTTGTTTCCTCAAAAATAAGATCTACTTCAAAAATAAGCTCTAGCCTGATTTTTTTGAGATGGGCCTAATATAAGCCCTACCCCAAAAATAAGCCTGGGGAATGGGCGTGGCCAGCACAAGAGATAGTGAGTGTATGGGGGCCGACAGTGTCTGGCAGCAGCCACAGCCCACCGACCCCTTGGTGCAGTGCAAATAAGTCCGAGGATGGAGGCAGAGACAGAGGGGGGAAAGACAGAAGATCCAGATGTGCTGCGTGGCTGCCTGGCTCGCGGGAGACTCGTGGGAGGCTTGTGCAGTGATACTGGCAGCAGGCGGAGGCAGAGGCATTAGAGAGGGTGAAGCAAACGATCCCACAGGCAAGCCAAGAGATGGTGGGGTTGACTAGGTGGTGCATTGGGATCATGATTAGCTCCATTTCAAAGCATCATATTTGCAAGCAGATGAAGCTTCAAGTCTCTGTCATTTCTCTGTCCGGGCGAAAAGTGTGTCTGCCGTGGGAAGCCCTGTAAGCTGTTGTGTCCATGGGCAAGCAGATGGTGGGAAGTTGGGCAAGTGCAAAATAAGACAGCCCCCGAAGACCTAATGAGTGGTTTGGTTCCCAAAAAATATAAGATCTGGTCTTATTTTCAGGGAAAGATCTTGGTAGCATTTGCTTAGGTTAGAGTCCCACCCTCTAGAATAGTTTCCTTTAATATCCACAGATTGCATTAAACCGTAATCTGGTTCATATATGTTTGTTTTAGCATGAAGAGTGAATATCCACCAGTTGTGGCTTATCAATCACATCTTTAGCATTATGGGTGATTCAGAACACTATAGTTTGTTCAGCAAACAAGGACTGAATGTGTCAATTTGGTGACTGCAACAGAATGATTATATTTTTCTCAATTTATAGCCAATACTGACATGAACCAGCCAATGCACTGTTAGCAATCAATCTGGTTTAAATCGACAGGTCAGGCTGCATGTCTGCACAGTTATGCACATTTAACTCCAAGTGAAATCAATGAAAATTATGGACACTTTGTTCTGCCTTTATTGGACATCTTTAAAGCCTTCTTTACTGAAAATAAACATGAAAAGGAAGTTGAATTTGAATAGAATGTGCATGATCAGACTTGTACTTCATTAACAGAAAAATATTCTTTTGGCATGACATTTTTGACGCCTATCTTTATTGTGTTACTCAAAAGATTTTATAAAAGTACACCGTGAACCTCAGTAAGAGGTTCTAAAACCAATAGAAACCACTAAATGACTCAAAGTTTCCATCTAGTTTTGAGTCATCCAATATTAACTATGGTCATCATTTTATTCTGTTGCTATTTTCAAGATTGGGGTGACTCCACTGAAACATTAATTTTTGTTCCTGTTTTGCAGCTGTTTCTTTCTGTTTTTTTCTTTTTCAACTTTCCCCCCATATCTATTATACTTTTCGGCATCTGTTCCTAGATCTTTTCATTTAGTAACATGATTGTGCTTCCTCTGGGAACATTTCCATTGTAACTTTACTGATTAAGGTAATTCTTCAACCTGCCTCTGTGCCTATTTAGTACTAAATAAAACTAGAGCTACTACAACTATTGCTCATCATTGGTGCATTAAATGAAACAATGTCAGCCTGAAAAGTAATACTGTCTCTGATTCTGGGAAAAGTATAATTCATTCTGATGGTTGTGTTGTTTCAAACTAAAAACTCCATCATAGAAATGATTTGTATCTTGATTTTCTTAGTAAAAAATTAAGGCTGAGATTAATAGATTACATAAATGAGCTCAACTATAAAAGGAATAAAATTGCATGGAGCAACCAAAAGGAAATGCTTAATTTCCTAGTTAGAAGAAGAAATAGAAAATAATAGTCATTCTCTCTAGAATTAAATTTACACAATTCCCTGATTTGAAACAATTCTTTCCCTTGATATTACTAATGTTTGAAATGTCTCAAGTGGGAAATCAACAGAAAAAAAAATGCATTCTGCTTCTGCTCTTAGGTATTCTACTTTCAACTTGGAAATTAAAAATACATATAATAATTCCTGGCTCAGATTAAAGTACTTTGATGTAAATATACTCATCATTCATATTGTAGGGCATGTCAAATTTTTCAACTTTCAATTTCCAAACATTAGGAGTGCTCAGAAGTTGTAACATGCTTTGAGGATTGTAAAGATATTTACCCTAATATAATTTAGATGTGCTTGGTAAGTAACTAAATAAATAAATGTCATAACTTTTGTTTGTTTCATATAGGTACACTGATTAATTGTAGTCTTTGATACAATAATCATTCCTTAAGAGAGCCAATTCTCTACTAGCATCTGGGATTCTAGAAGTCCCAATGCACTGTGATAGGGTCAGCATCTGAGTGTAAAACATATGAGGGATACCAGCAGCTACAAATTAAATGGGAAGATATTGAGGAGCCTTGTGGGAACAGGATTAATGCATGGCTTCATGAGCATAACAGCACTGGACTGGACATGGAAATGTCAGTGATTCAGCAAACAGCTTGACATATTCAAAGCCAATCAGAGAAGAAAAAAGTGAATGAGTGTGCCTGTTTCTTTAAAATCATATTGTAGGGTTATCTGTTATTTTGGATTGAATCAGAAATTTAAAAAAACCGTAACTTTTCATAGAATTATGGGGTCATCCTCTACTTTAAAGTCCCTTTTTTGTAACTGAATCCAAATCACTGGATGGTTCTCTTGTAACTTACTCCAAAGATTAGTCATATTCACTGCAGATGATGATATATTGAAGACTGGTGATTGCAATACTGTACTTAGAATCTGTGGTCCTGTATACTTCTGATGCCTTTTTAAAATTATATTTGTAGATGTAAGAAACATTTTTGTCCCTGGAAATAAAAGTTAACATTTGGGGAGGATGAAGCTGTTGTGAAAAAATAAAATGCAAAGTGGATAGGGCTCTGTCATTCTATCTATCTATCTATCTATCTATCTATCTATCTATCTATCTATCTATCATCTATCAAATTTCTATACCACCCATCACACTTACATGCCTCTGCCCAAGCCTCATATCAACAATACCAAAAATTTTGAATTTTTTGCAATATTTTTGTGTGAAGACCATTCCAGAACATACAACCATATTATTTATTTATAACTTTAATTTTCTGACTCCTCATTATATTGGATCTCATTTTCTGTTTTTCTTAGTGCATCAAAATAACATAACAATATTTTAAATCTCTTAACTATTTTCATTCAGAGATGGTCTGTGTTAAGCAGAGTTGCACAAATCCATCTATTTTCCATTTTCACTAGTCCTTTGCACAGTAAGAAGAGTACCCTGGAGTATGGAGGGAAAGGAATGCAACTTTGAAAAGATTTACAGTAGGCGAGGGCATCTGAACTACTGTTTCATGATTTGTATATTATACAACATACAGTATCTACTATCTTATTTCTTTATTCTAAATAAAGATTCAACTACAGGCAGTACTGCAAACTGACAAGTACTTTTCAGATTGCTTGACCTACTTGGAATGCAGGAACACTGAAATCTCTCAGATGCAACCTATATTATTACAACTGTTTATTTGCAAAACAACATGTAGATCCAGGAATCCCATACTAATGTTGTTGTCCTTTCCTTAATGTGTTACCAGAATATATATACGGTTGATATGTGAGTGGTGTGGCAAATCACACAAAGTGATTCCTAAGGTTGGAGGGCACAGTGGATGGCCTTTGTAATACCTGAAACATGGTTTTTGTAATACTATTGCATGGGCTAATTAACATGAATTTTATCGCATTTTAAATTTGCTTTTTCAATTTTATTGCTAATAATTTCTCAAAAGCCTTAACCTTCAAGAAAAAGCTTCTCTTTTGGAAACCAGGACTGGCAGGAGAGCATTCCATACATTGTAGATAGCAGTTTCATTTTCAGCTGTTCTCAAGTCTCTGTGAACAAAGAAAATAGTCCAACTAAATCTTGGGAAGCATTGAGAATGTATCTTACCCAATACCCGTTTTTATGTTTCACTAATGTTTATTTTACTTTTATTCCGAATACAATGTTCTTTTCTATGGCTATGCCAATATATTACTCAATGCTGTAATTCTTGTGATGTAACTGAACAGATGACTATTTCTAAATCAATCAACTTTTGCTTTGAAGTTGTCTGTTGTGCAAACTAAAAAAGAAATGTTATCCATTTCTCCAGGTTTTCCCTTTTCATAGGGAGACTCCACTTTATTAGAGTACTCTAATAAATTGGTTTTAAATGATCTTCCAATTCAGTTGTTTATTGGAAAGGTTAATCCAGGGGAGAACCTATAGCCAGATTGAGCCATTGGATTTGGGGCAGGAATGTCTGCAGGGGCGTCAGCATCAATTGTGTAATTAAAAATCCAACTTTTTTTTTCATACATTGCATGTAAAAAAACCAAGTGGTCATGGCTGCCATTTTGTCTATTCAATCCCCTCTGGGGATTTTCTGTTTCTCCAAGTTGAGTTTCAGGTAAATGAAGAATATCCTCCTTATGAGTTGTCTTCTGGGTATGAATAAAAGCTGTAACTTGCTAACCCTAAAATCACTCCATTTGGAATGTTTAAATATAAATTCCTAAAGTATCACTGATGTGCAGACTGGGCAGATCCAATGAAATAAGATGTCTTTTTTTAAAGGCCTATGTGACTTGGGATTGGGTTTGCTGAGACACCTTTTTCCAAGAGTGTCTTACCCATTCAATTCACTCTAGCAGATTGGGCATGCTATAAATCCTGTCAGCCAAAGAGTATTGGTTGGTATGGTTTAGAACAAGGGTCCTCAAACTACAGCCCGTGAGCCACATATGGCCCACCGAAGCCATTTATCCAGCCCACGCAGGACCATGAGGCTGCCCTACCCACTGGCTTTCACCCTTCAGCTGAGCACAGGACTTACCTTTGTGAACCCCGCGGGCTGGAACTGAAAGGTAAGGCCAACAATTTTGGCCTGCAGAGATGTTCTGGAGGTGAAAAATGGCCTGTTTTTCATCTGCCCCACCTCTAGAAGAGAGAGAGAGAGAAAGAGAGAAAGAGAGAGAGAGAGAGGGAGCGAGCGAAATGGAGACACAGAGAGAGAGACAGAAATGGAGACAGAGAGAGAGAGAGACTTGTTGATTGTAAGCTTGGGGCTGACAAGAATTGCTGCAAAACTGAGTTTCCTGACGTGGACCACTAGACTCCTAAACAACTGAAAAAACAATCTAGTAAAAAGAAAAGTCAACCAAATGAGCAATATTCAAACAAAAGCAAATAAACACCCCCTTTAATTAAATTAAAGTTTAATTTGTGTGCATTATTTAATGGACTGTTAAATTGGCCACACCCACCTAGTCATATGACCTAGCCACACCCATCAAGTCACATGACCATATAGCCATGCCCACCCAGCTGGTCTGACCCCTCCCCAACAGTCTGAGGGACCGTGAATTGGCCCCCGTTTAAAAAGTTTGAGGACTTCTGGTTTAGAAGATGGACCTTTTTTGCAGTAGCCCCTGCTCTGTGGAATATTGTCCCCTTGGGGAATAGAATGAACCCAGCTTGTTGACTTTTTGCAAGGCTTTAAAAATCTGGCTGTATTCCTGAGCCTTGGGCACTAAATGTGTTAAGGGCCTCATTTCCTGGCTTTACCATTATCCTGGCCAAATATGTCAGCTGCTGTGTGTTTATTTTGGATATTTTGGATTGTTTTGTTTTTAAAATGTTTTATATTGTTTTGTTTTATATTTTTGAAATTATAAGGCCAGAGTCATTGTTTAAGATGGGCAGCTATAGAAATTAAATAAATAAATACATATCTCAGCATTAGCCTGGGTACCAGTAGTCATAAAGAAGTATCATCAAGTATCATCCGGGGGGGGAAAGTGAAAAAGAGAAGCAAGATTCCACTAAAGAAAGAGACAACTTCAGGGAACTTAATCTAGAATCCTCCAGATTACTGAAGTTTTCTGGAAAACCATTGGCTCTGTATATCGCTTTAAATCCTATTCCCACAAAAAGAGCCAACAATTTCAGCTTCATTCATTCCAATAACATTATGTCATCTTTAGTGAGTATCTTTTTTTTTTAAGAAAAAAGGTTTGGCTACTCACAACCCTTGGAAGTTGAATTGCCTTGATCCATAGAAAAAGGCTCTTTTGATTGTAACTCAAAATTATATAAAATTTGAACTTCTTCAACAATATTTTGTAGTAATAGATCAAACCATATTATTTTGCAAGCAATAGAAGTCTGATGTTTTTGAGATGACAACATGTGTTAAATTGACAGCTGTTTCCCAGCTTTAAACACGAAAAAAGTTTTGGTTTGTTTGTTTCTTTCTTTGTTTTGCAGGTTGCCATATGATACTCACAATTAAGAAATCTATAATGTCACTGAATACTATTACAGCTATATGGTCATATCACAAAATATATCATAATCATTACTGATCATATAACAAGCATAATTACTATGGTCAAGCAAATGGTTACAGTTCTAGGAACAGCAGGAAACATCGGAGAATAATGGGCAGCTGCTTGCTGTCGGGAAGCCAAGTCTATATACAAGAACAGCCATTTCGTTTATTTGAATTGCTTCAGAGAACATCCAAAGATGTTCAGATAAAGAACAGTGATGTTTACATGTGTTGCAATAGCAGAAATTTGCCTGGGAGATATACAGTGAAGCTGAGTAAATGAGCATTGGGTAACTAAACTTTGGATAATAAAAACTGTCATAGATTTGCAATATGTCTGTTTCCAATGCAAATCCATGGGTCCACAGGTATCTACATAAAATTCAGGCCTTTAAAAATCTGCAGCTGTTTTTAAAACCAAAGCTAAATTATAGGAAACTAATAAAAATACAGCTACAATCACCCCGCTCAAAAATAATGCAGTATATTTTATTTTTCAGATTGACCTTTTATAGATTGTTGAGCTCAGAGCTGTGCAGACTTGCCATCACTGTTTTTTCACTTCAGCGTTACATTATTTAGACCAATGGAAACTTTAGATAAATGCACAGCATCATCTCTGCTGACACAATATCATATTTCATTTCAAGACTTGAGTGAATGTTCAAATGTTGAATAAATATGTAGGCAACAAGGCACAAATCAAAGATGGAATTCATCAGTGTTTCATTTCTTAAAATAAAACACCAATGTTAAGTAATTGCTAATGAAGTCAAACTGAAATTAGAAACAAATTAATTCTGCCATTCTATTAGAGCAATCAGACTCTTTCAGCGGATATAATAATAATAAACTTATATAATTTTTCTAAATATTCCAAATGGTTTACATTCAAGATCTAAATAATTCCTATGATCAACATGAGATAGTCAAGTAACTCTCCATATTCAGGAAAGAATTGAGAATAAAACACAATACAGGTAATCTTTGACATATGACCACAATTGGGATCAGAATTTTCATTGCTAAGCAAGGCCATTGTCAATGACTCACACCCAATTTTATGACCTTTTTGCCATAGTGAAATGATTCACTGCAGCAAATCCTGCTTCCCCTTTAGAAGTCAAGTCCATAAATGGAAATTGCAGGACCCTAGGAAACTGCTGGTTGTAAATACATGCTAGTTACCAAGTTACAAATTTTGATCACATGACCAAGGGAATGCCATGATTGTCATAGTTCAAAGACTGTTCATGAATCACTTTTTTCAGCGATGTTGTAACTTTGAACAGTTGCTAAATGAACGATTGTAAGTTGAAGACTATCTGTACTGAAGAGCAACTACTAGTGAGTTCATGACATATGGAAAAATTAGTTGAAAAACTTTAGTTCGCTTTCTTTTTTTTCAGGTGTTACATTGAACTGATAAAGCTATAGGATGTATATATTCTCTAGTACTTTTCTTATGCTCCTATAATTCATTGGAAAGCAGGGTGGCTTCAAATAGAGTGGTCTCTATGGGCTAATTTCAATTGCTATTATATATATATTATGTATTATGTTCCTGTTCAACATTTATGTGAAGCCGTTGGGTGAGCTCATCCATGGTTTTGGGGTGAGATATCATCAGTACACGGATGACACCCAGCTGTACATCTCCACCCCAGACCACCCCAACGATGCCCTTGAAATGATGTCCCAGTGCCTGGAGGCCGTGCGGATCTGGATGGGGAGGAATAGGCTCAGACTCAACCCATCCAAGACCAAGTGGCTGTGGTTTCCGACGTCCCGATATAGTCAGCTGGTGCCATCGCTGACTATCGGGGACTAATTATTGGCCCCCGCAGAGAGGGCGCGCAACTTGGGCGTCCTCCTGGATTCACGGCTGTCTTTAGAAGAGCATTTGACGGCCGTGACCGGGAGGATTTTTCATCAGGTTCGCCTGATTCGCCAGTTGCGCCCCTTTCTGGATCGGGACTCCTTACTCACAGTCACTCATGCCCTTGTTACCTCCTGTCTGGACTACTGTAATGCTCTCTACATGGGGCTTCCCTTGAGGAGCACCCGGAGGCTCCAACTGGCACAGAGTGCGGCCGCGCGGGTGGTGATGGGAGCGACGTGGCGCTCCCATGTTACTCCTCTCCTGCGCGAGCTGCACTGGCTCCCGGTGGTCTTCCGAGTGCGCTTCAAGGTATTGGTTACCACCTTTAAAGCACTCCATGGCTTAGGACCTGGGTACTTGCGGGACCGCTACTACCACCAATAGCCTCCCACCGACCGGTTCGCTCCCATAGAGAGGGGCTCCTCCGGGTGCCATCGGCCAAACAATGTCGACTGGCGGCGCCCAGGGGGGAAGCCTTCTCTGTGGGGGCACCCACTATCTGGAACGAACTCCCCCCGCAGATACGGATGTTCCTGGACCTTCGCGCCTTCCGCCGTGAGCTAAAAACTTTTCTGTTCCACCAGGCGTGCCTGGCCTAATTTTTCTCCTTCTTCTGTAAAAATAATTTTAAAACTTTAAAATTTAAATATTTTAATATTTGGGGTTTTAATATTTTATAATTGGGCTTTTAAATAGTCGGGGCCATTGTTTAAATTGGTTTTATTTGGCTTTTAAATTTTGTATGTATGTTTTTTTACTTTTGGCTGATCACCGCCCTGAGTCCCCTCGGGGAGAAGGGCGGTATATAAATCTAAATAAATAAATAAAATAAATAAATAAATATAGCTTTAATAACAAAGATAAAAACTAATTCAAATTAACACAGAGTAAAGAAGAAAAAAGAAAAAATGGGTTAAGAAAGAAAAGGTAAAAGAAAAATAGAAAAGAAAAAAATACAAACGAGTGATTTTCGATCTTCTTTATAGTAGTTATAATTATAAATTTATTATTTTTTCTAAAGTAACGTATTGGCTTTCATCTTTCTATATCTATTCTATCTAATCATCAGAATCATGAATCATGAGTTCATTTTTTTTCTATTTTATTCAAATGTTATAAAGATTCTAGTCAACCTTAAATGTAAATATTGTCTTTTCGCTATTGAAACAAGTGAATTGGCCATTTTAGCAAATCCTGTCAGCTTTACCAACTATTCCTCCTTTGTAGTTATTGCCAAATTTTTCCAGCCTTGTGCATACAGTAATCTTGCTGAGGTTATCACATGCAAAAATGAAGTTCCATGACTTTTCCAATTTTTTTTAAATTTGATTTATATGCCGCCCTTCTCCAGAGACTCA
Organism: Ptyas mucosa; assembly: GCA_012654045.1. NCBI lineage: Eukaryota > Metazoa > Chordata > Lepidosauria > Squamata > Colubridae > Ptyas > Ptyas mucosa. Next base: position 32,391,128 of record WNWU01000003.1, on the reverse strand, counting down.
GGACAGCTTACAATGCGCTAAGCAATAGCCTTCATACTTTTGTATATTTATACAAAGTCAGCTTATTGCCCCCACAAACTGGGTCCTCAATTTACCTACCTTAGAAAGGATGGAAGGCTGAGTCAACCTTGAGCCTGGTGAGATTCGAACCTGCAATAATTGCAGGCAGCTGGTGTTAATAACAGGGTGCTTTAGGCCACTGTACTACCAAGGCTCCTAATTTTGATAAATATTGTCAATCAGTCCCAAAAGGATGACTTCTGGTCTGAACTGGTATTGTTGTGTCTTCGGCTCCCGAGCCCGGACCTTTGGAGGAAGAACCCTCCGAAAGTGAAGAGGAGGAGGAGGCAAGGCCCCCCTCTCCTGGCCCATCTGGTTTGGCACCACCCCAGGCCCTAGCTGAAAGCTCTGAGGAGGAAAACTCCTCTGAGTCAGACGTTAATGAGGAGAGGGAGTGGATTAATCCCAGGTGGCGACGATCAGAGAGATGGGCTCAGCAAAGGAGTGGGTGGGGCCGAGCACGAGGTGATGAGTCACAAAGCCAACGCCCCACAAGGTATAAAAGGAGCTGACCTTACCTTGTTGGCTTTTGTGACGAACAAATTATTAACTTGGCTGCTTGTTTCCTGAAGTACTGCATCAGATAAGTGTTTGCTAACCTTAAGACTGTTTGTTTTTGGACATGCCGGAGAGCCTTATCAGGGACTGGCCATGGCAACTCAAAATAACAGCTGTCTTTATCTCTCCCGGGCTCGCTGCCAGCTTGTTGTTTATGAATGGTGAATAAACGACTTTCGTACACTTCTGTTTGTGTGTGTGCTTGTCTGGGCTCCTGAAGCAGGGAGGGGACAGAACAGGTATTAATATTTAAAATTCTCTGAATCTGTGTATGTATCCGAGTCCAGAATTTTCTAGCTTTTTTACATGCCCATCAAACATGATAAAACAAGCCTTGTTCATGTTTCTACCATGAATTTAAAGTGCCTTTATATAGTTTAGAGAATTTATCTGGTAACATATATCAACGGTACATCATTTTATTTTTAAAAAATCTCTTTACGAGTATAACTTACTATAAATCTCAACCCCTTTAACCAGTTTTTTTCAGTGTTCGATCTGTATATTATATCCAAAATTTTAGCCAACTTTATCATACATTCTTTGATTTGTCCTTCTGTTTCAAATTTCAATAAAAGTTTAGCAATCACATTTAGCAATCACATTTTCATCATTTGTACACAATTCTATTTCAAACTTAGCCTTACAGTGTTCAATACAATAAACTCTTTTGTCTACTTTAGATCTTTCTAATAACTATATATAAGAAAATCATTGACAACAGTATCCCTCTGCCATCAGTTCTTCTCTTGATTTTATTTTCATTCCCCTTGATGAAATTCTAGAGTCATGAAATATTAAGCATGTTATGTTTACCTATTTTTTCTCATCTATGAAATGCTTCTTGTTCTGAAAACCACAAAGGAGGTCTGGGTACAACCTGGATTTGTATCTATTTAATGTTCTCAATATATAAGAGTACAAACTCACAGATGCTATTTTTTATGTGTTTGGGTCTGCACGTTTGAATAGCCTCTTTCCAGAAATTGGATCTTACCCTACATTGCTGGTTTCCGCAGATTTCTAAAAACAATACTTTTTGTGAGACCTTCCAAGATATTATTTGAAGTTGACATCATCAGTTAGAGACTTGTATACATTAAGATTGCATTTGTTTGTTTCCTCTCTTCTGTTTTTTTTTACCATGGACATTTTATTATTTTGTTGTGATGTAAACCACCAAGATTTATCTCTGTGATTTAGGTGGAGGTAAATCCAATAAACAACTATGCAAATGCAAACAGTGTTATTAAATTGAAAAATTGCTATGATTTTGAATTGCATTATAGTGGAGAAGAGCACGTTCTGGTGGTTTGTGTACTTACTTAAGCTGCCATTGAGGTGGTAACTGTTGATACATTGTGTGTGTGTGTGTGTGTGTGAGAGAGAGAGAGAGGGGGGGGGGGCAATGCTGAGCCAAAATGGTTACTCTGTTTCCAGTCACTGTTCGTTATCACTGATTTTTTTAATGGGAAATGAATCAAACTGGCAGTTGGAGAAGAGATTGTGATATAGAGAGATGTGACATTCCATTCCAGACTTTAAAACTAGGTAGGTGTAGACAACAGAAAGGATATTCCCTACTTAGACTAGTGCTTCCTGATTCTATTAAAATTGTTTCAGATGAAGACAAGCATATTTTGACAATATTGTGTTGTCTATATTTTACATAGAATTCTGGAAAAAAAGTTGAGATATCTCTTTCAAACAAATATTTTAGCTGTATTTCTGTTATGAGTTAGTGTTACTAAATTGAGTCATCATTTCAAAGACTATTCACTACTGCCTAAGGGCATCCTGGAGAAAGATGTATGTAAAAAATCTAAAATGACCTGATAATGTTTCTATTACTAGTTGCTGGCAATGCATAAAGAAAAAGATAGTAAAATAAATGCAAAAACTATAGGAAGGTTAGTTTAAGTTTGTTTGAGAAGATATTAGATAGAATTTTGATTGAGATGGTATGAAAAGTAAGTGTAAAACAAATCACAAGTTATTTATGGCTTTATACCAAGCATGAGATGTGATTATTTTTTACTCTTTTTTTTAAAAAAACTTTTTTACTCTTTAGAAGGTTGTTCAAAAATGTATGGATACGAACAGTTTACTGATATGGAAGGTATAGTGAATATATAACTCACCTTTCCATTTCACCTTCAAAAACATATTCCATTTTAAATATCTGAATTATCTGAGGCAGTGATGGAATTCAATTTTTTTTACTACCGGTTCTGTGGGCGTGGCTTGGTGGGCATGGTGTGGCTTGGTGGGCGTGGCTTGGTGGGTGTGGCAGGGGAAGGATATGGCAAAATCTCCATTCCCACCCACTCCAGGGGAAGGATACTACAAAATATCCATTCCCGCCCCACTCCTGGGGGAAGGATATTGCAAAATCTCCATTTCCACCCTACTCTGGGGCCAGCCAGAGGTGGTATTTGCCGGTTCTCTGAACTACTCAAAATTTCCGCTACCAGTTCTCCAGAACCTGTCAGAACCTGCTGAATTTCACCCCTGATCTGAGGGAATTCTCTTTCGGTATCTCCATTCTAATTCAAGGCCTTTTGTCTGAATCCTTATTCTTGGACTTGATATTTAATCAAGTTGAATATAACAATCCAAGATATTTCCAGCCTGGCTAAGAGATTTTTATAACAAGGAATGGAAGCATTGGAAATCCCTTGATGCATCTGTTAGTTATCTATTAATTTGTACGTGTGTCCTGTATAACTACCAGTATTTAGTGTTCTCCAAAGCATGGCTATATCCTCCAGTTTTCTTTCTGCATAAATTCTGCCTTGAATTTCCAATTGATAATAAAATTAAGATTAAAATCAAATAAACAAATATTCATGTAGTTGAAATCTGTGTATGATTGGGAATCCCAGAGGCACCTGTAGTAGTGAGTAGTTGTAATGTTCTACCGAGCTTATGAGCTTCATAGAAATTGGACTGCATGTCATTGTGCATCCTTCTGACTTGGGTTAACATACCATCTTCTTCTTTACTTCCTGTTTTATCACTTTGAGTGTTGAGACAGATACAAAGTTCTGTTCTTGCACTTCTAGAGACCTCAAACATTGTTATTTGATAAAAATGCCACTAGAAACTCATTTCTACCATGTCTTTGATGTCTCTCCCTCTTCTTCTGGGTCTGCCTCAAGTTCTTTGACCTTCTCCTTCTCTTGTAAATGCCTTGTATGGTATAGAATAACAAGATTCTATTTTACAACATGCAATTTTATTACTATGGTTTAGTGCAGTCAGCCAGATGTTCAGATTGGACTTGACATTTTTGTTTACCTATCGGGTCATTTCCAAGAACCTCGGATGGGCAGATAGGGAGGTTTGATATGGATGTTACAGACGTTGTCACATGATGTAAGCTGTTCCAAGTAAAGCTGCCATTTGCAATTGACTGACAGTGAATTTGTCAGTGGTGTTCCAACTGTTTTAGAATTACACCCAAGGTACCTATTACTCTTGGTACTACCGTTACTGCCTTTTGCCATTATTGTTCTATTTCTATTTGTATGTCTTTGTTATCTTTTCCAATTGTTTCACTATTGTTCTTCTCTTTCTGCTGTCTCCACTATCCACAATCACATCCACTATCCACAATTTTTTTACTTTGTTAAATTTGTTTACTATATTATCAATTGTTAAATCTGGCAGGTGTCTATCTGGTTGAATTCTAATGTCCCAGACCAATTTAGCTTCTTCATTTTTCCCTATTTTATGGTCCCAGCAGTACTTGCTTGCAGGAAAATGAATTTTTTTGCAGATCTTCCAATGCACTATTGTTGCTACTTTGTCATGCCATTGCTTGCAGTCAGTGAGTGCAATCTTCTTGCATTAGCTAACCAGGTGCTCCACTGTTTATTCAGCTTCTTTGCAGACGTGGCATTCACTGTCTTGCTATCTTGTCAGTTCTGGCTTTGTATGTATTTGGTCTTAAAGCTTGGTCCTGTGCAGCCAGAATTAGCCCCTAATTTTTTTCAACTTTCTTGCTCTTAGCCAGTGCCATGTTCTGTTTTTCTTGCTACTTTTCTAATGTACTGGCCATGTTATGCTTTGTTTTCCCATGCCCCCATTTTGTTCTTCATTTGGTCTTATTAATTAATTAATATGATATTATTATTATTCTATATTATAACATACATACTGTATTCATATAAAATACCTGAAAAGGATAGAGAGAATATACATTTTAATTTAATTATATCATTATAATAACTTTTTAGATTCTAGCTTAAAGAAAAATTATGCCAGCTGTATATTTATGATATATCATGCCTCTACACATTTTAACCAAATTAAGCAATAGAATTGGTTTCTACAATAATGAAGTTTTAAGATAATATATGACAAAATGAATCTTGCTATGTCAGGGTATCAATTCATCCAGGATTAAAATTTCTTGTAAATAAATGATTTATTAATAAAACTGCATTAGGTGGCTGTAAAACAGTTGGATTATTGGTAATAATATAGGGCTACACAGCACACGTCATAAAAATGACAGGAATATAAGGTAGTGTGTGGACATTATTGTGTATATCAACATAGATAATAATGAGAAAGGTAATTTTACAGGCTCAGAAGAAAGACAAAAAAACCAAAACCATTTTTATAAAAAGTCTCGGACAAACAAAGCAGTAAAGAATTCATGAGTAAATTGTGCAGCCTTATTTCTGTCTCGGCACCATTTACCACTTTGTACTATATTTGTGAATTTTGTTGCAGATATATTATGTTACAGATATATTACAGAAATTGGTTCCTTCATATAAATCTGTTTGAAATTTGGTGTTTACTTTTTAATGTCCTTTTTTATTAGTTGGAAGTAGATCGGACAAGAAACATTTTCATTTGATTTTAATAGTTTACACAATACGATTAAAACACTAAGTAAACAGCCTCTAAAAACAAACAAAATCACTACTCAAAGAGAACGTGGTCCACGCCAGGGAGAATAACAACACAAATATATTCCCTACCAAAGTTCCATCTGAAGATTTATATGACTGTACTATACTAAATATGATTTGTAGGTGAGAAACTGAGAAAACCTATAGAGCATCTGCTTGGTGGGATGACTTTATTTATTTATTGGTTTATTTATAATTTAGATTGTGAATGTTGCACAAATTAAAATGATTGTATAATTATTGTTTGTTTTCTGTGTGCTTAGATTAGCTTTTATAAATGAGTACTCAACAAGTAATATTTAAAAACTTCAAAGAAACCATTTTATTCTCACAATTATTTTATGGTATATATAAGCAAAACAGTATCTAAAGAAAACGTAAGAGAATGCATTATAAGTAGTCATAGAAGATATAGTGAAAAGATTGTGATAAATTATGTATTATAATATTTTTTCTCTCTAAATAAAATTTATTGGTATAAATGTTACTAAATTATAAAAATTAAGAAAAATAATCTGTAGGTTAAGCAAGTAGAATGAATATATCATTTTGAAGATAGTCACATCTCATGTTTCATCTCTCCACCTCATGACACAAGAAAGGTTGTTATGAAATTAGGATGAATACAGATAGGAGAGAGATAGATAAGAAAGTCGACAATAGCTGCACAAATTATCGTATTCCATGTTTTATTGCCTAATAGTCTATATATGTTAGTAATTAAATAACAGAGCTTTATTCCAACTCACAGAAAAAATGTCTGTGCATGTGCATAATTTAATAGCCAATGTCATAGCAGCAACTTAATGATACATCTCAATAGGTCAGGGACATCTACAAAGAAGTCAAATCTCTTCCCATGTGTCATAAAAAAGAGTGGGACTTTGATTGCACAAAGGATGGCATCTCTTCAATATCTATCTATCTATCTATCTATCTATCTATCTATCTATCTATCTATCTATCTAT